>CP092885.1:49009439-49593896 GCA_030710605.1 Cordylochernes scorpioides | reverse complement strand
CAGAAGACACCATCTCAAGCTCTACAAGCTTGATACCCTGATATGATTGTTGAGTGGAGATAAGAAAGAAGAATAGAATTTATAATAATTATCCTCTATGAGGGAAATCTTGGCTTTGACAAGATGGTGAAATCCAGGTATCAGTCATGGTAAATGTAGTCCATGGCACCCATGGCCTCAAATTTGCTCAGTGATCTTCTGTTTATCTTTCCTATCTACCCAGTAATATCATAGAAGTTGACTTACTAAAAAATAAAATCATGTCCATTACTTGCATATGGAAGAGAGGTTTAAACGAGTTTTTACACTAAATAAAAGTAATGATATCATTTTTATGATATATCTATGAATGTTGGTTAGCATTAACAAGGCTTTTTGTGAAGTTCTGTATAAAAATTATTCTTAAAAAAAGTTTACTAATATGATCAATAAAAAAATAATGTAGCTCAATTTTTCAAAAATATTTTTCCTTCCAAATTATCTTATGTTAAACTAATAAATCATTAATGGTGGTTTTTTAAGTGCTTCTAAAGTTAGATGGAAAATAAATAAATTGTAATTGTGAAACTAATTCAAAATAAAACCAAAATTTTACAAATTGATTTAAAAAATCCCTATTTATATTATATAAAAATATATATCTTGATAAAAATATATTTACCATTTGACCAAAGGTTTGAAAATAGTTGGCTTCCTTTTTCTTTAAATGCTTTCATCTTTACAAACTTATTTTTTAAATTTAATAATCTTAATGATGAAATTATATAGTGGTATTTCCCTTTTTTTTTTTTAGATGGCAAAAAGGCGATACAAAACTACGAATCAAACGACCATTTCTCGCTTTTACAATTCGAAGTTAAACAGTACTATCACTTAGTTTCTCTTTATCAATAAGGAAGCAAAATAATAGCGTATTTCATAAATATTTGGAAAATTAGTCAAAAGAATTATTATATTATTATTTTTTTTTTTTTTTTAATATTAAACCTGGAAAATTTATTTATCTTATTTTCGTTCACAAAATATTTAACAAAAGTATATTAAGGAGTATATTCAGAACTTAATTTTATTGTATATTTCAAATAATATTAAAAATTGTTGTAAACAATTAAAGTATACATTTCTGAAAATCAAAAATAACCTTTCTATAATGAGAAAATTAGAAAGATATAACAAGAAAATTGTATACAAAAATAAAGGTGGTCTCAAGCTATTCAAATTATTATTATGTGCTTTATTTAGGAAGTAGGATGATTTTTTTCATTTCCCAACATAATGGAATTTGCCTTTTGAGAGGTAAAGGTTTGCAGCTTTTAAGTATTAGGTACTTCATGCCTTATTTTCCAGAATTATTCTCGAATAATGGCCAATTTTCTTGTCTTAGTTTGTATTTGGAGTTATGAGTTATGAGCATGAAATAGGTTTTTACTCTTGAGCTTGAAGCAGGCAACTCTGGTAAAATCGCAATTTTGGCTGTAATAGAAATTTCCTCAGAGTCCACAATGAGTCTCCTCATTGCAAAATTTGGCCAGAAGTCCAAAGCCGAAACATTTAAAACATTGAGTCTACAGCCTTGCTTTTTAAACTTAAAAAGTAGTTTATGTCGTTGAATACTTGTATATGAATCGGTTGAAGTTCTTACTTCAGTTCCAAATGTAATTTGTCCATTTTCTGTTTTCATGTACATTTTATAAAATCAAGCAAAATAAATAATACATTTCTTTCAGTAAAACTATCACAGTTTTATCACCTTGATTATTTTATTACGACACTTTCGTGGCCTTTGTAAAATATTGAGCCAGTGAAAATAAAGATTCAAATGTCCTTTCCATGTGGTCGAGCCACGTGGCCCATGGTGACTGACTTGACCCCACCAGCACCGAGCGGAGTCCAGTATGGATACTACCTATATGCTCTATCCCTTTGGGCAAGTCACAGACCAGACTTGTGGTCTCTAGTCAAGCACCAACTTCACCACGTGCCTTAAACCTTTCCCAAGAGATGTTCAGATCCCACCATGTTAATATTGTTATTAATTTTACAATACTTTCTATCACATTTATTTTCTAGTAGTGAATTTTTTCTTTTAGTTTCTATTTTTTTATTTATTCAAAAAAATATTTTTTCTACCAAGATGGGGATGATAGCTTTGGGATGCGTTCAGCAACACTGGGGCAAGTAAGTGGTATTATTTTAATTTTTTTAAGAGGAGATGGAGGTTTTTTTTATTATTATTTTGACAGATAGAGATGACAATAGAGAAAAAATCCTCAAACAGATAAGTTTAAAAAAAATAATAAAAAATAAAAACAGCGAAAGCGCGGCATTGTAGCTGCTAGTTGCGGCTCTGACCACCCTTTCTCAATCCAGGAATTTGACTGATGATGGCTGAATTAAGGTAGGTGAGATGGTATGTGGGGTTACCTCGTGGACATAGAATTTTTTGCTTATTTTTGTGTTCACTTTTTTTTAACCTCCTTTTAAGCCTTGTATATATATATTTTTTCAGAATTTAAATATGTTTGTGCTTTCATATACAGTAGAGCCTCCCTGTAAGGGACACCTAATTGCAGAGCCAAAATGTCCTTTAGGGAGAGTTGCGAAATAGTAAAAATGGAAAATTTGCAAATGAAAACTGTCCTTTATAGAGAAGTTTCCTCTCATGGAGGTTCTACTGTATATATTTTTGGGTTAATTAAAATTTTCTTTGGAGTCTTAATAAAATCTGTTCATCTAAAATAATTGTTTAATTTCCCATTTGATACTTCATATGCTAGCCAGTACAGCTTTAGGTCTCCACATGTTCTATATATGAATTTGTAGTTCGCATTTCTGATACCACTGGTGCTTGCATTTTTTGAACATGTAAAGATTTGGAAATAGAGGTAAAAGTAATGGGAAAAATCCTTTATTTTCTATATTAACACTCAACGTGATATTTCAAACTTTATTAAACAAAATTAATGTGTATTTCATAAATTAAAATATTAAATTTGAGAGTGAGAGAGCGCCAGAGTGGCAGAGCGCCATCTAGTGGAACAAAAATCAACTAAACGTTTATTTATGCTTGTTCCATGATATTTGGCCAGCTCATTTTATTTATAAATAAAAAAGGCCAACTGCAAACTCGTATCGGGCTTTTGACCCTCGTCAGCATGGTGCAGACTGTACCTCAGCGACCAAAAATATGGCCCAAGAGGCTTTTTGAGAAATGGGCAATTGAGGCCAAATTTGCGTAATTTTGAGATAATATTATTCTATTTTCGTACAGAAAATTTCCCCAGTATATAAAAGGTTGAGCAAAAAGTTCTCTCATACCCGCAAATTATTCAAAGCATTTGCGCTATTTGATAAGTCTACTTTACATATATAGCCAGTCTCAAAAACAAAACATGTTCTATCGGAATGATGCCATTGGACAAACTCCGGGAGCGACATTATAGAGGGGAAAAGCCTCAAGCAGACAAGTTGAAAAAACAGCGAGAGCGCAGCATTGAGCTGCTAGTTGCGGCTCTGACCATCCTTTCTCAATCAGGGAATTTGACTAGTGATGGCTAAATTGAGCTAGGTGAGATGGTATGAGGTTTTCTCGTGGGCGCGACGTGGAAGCGATACCTCTCAACAAGAGATGCCGCAATAGAAATTTGTGAAGCCGAAGGCGAGGGAGAAGTGACCCACGTGACCGTATCAAATTGGTACAAACGCTTCAAATCTGGTGACTACAGGTTTGTAGATCAAATCCGTATAGGACGGCCAACGACATTGATAGATAAAAAATCTCCAGGCCACGTTAGCGAACAGCCGGGAGCTGGCAGCTTCGCTTAATGTCAGTCAAAGAATCATCATGAACAATCTGCATCGTTTGGATTACGTTCACAAAAATCTTGTAAAAGGTCTCCATGAGCTGACTACAACACTGACAAAGCAAACGCATTGACATTTGCCGCCAACTGCTTGAAAACCCACGGGACGATCGTTTTTGAAAACGCATCGAGACGATGGACGAGAAATGGATCTACCTTGTAAGCCACAACCTTCACAAACGATGGGTTGCACGAAGCCAAGATCGCTTTGCCAAGAAGGTGATAATATCGGTATGGTGGAACTTTGAGGGTGTCCTCTATTTCGAGATTTTCCCGAATGGACGATCCGTAGACGCCGAATTGTACTGTGAGAAGCTGGAACGGATCTACACCAAGTTAACGGAGAAATATCCATCACTGATTCGCCCTAAACACATATTACTTCAGGCAGATAATACCAGGCCACAAACGGCAAGGTAGACTCGGGAGAATTTGCAGCGCTTGATGGCGTTTAAATACTGTCACACTCAGCATTCAGCCATGATGCCGCCCTGTCAGACTGTGGGGGCTGAAAGATTTCATTCCAGCCTACCGGGATGCCGCGCCCCACCGTCGAGATAAATAAACAGGCGGCCGCCATAAATCACCAGGACGACCGCTGCACCAGGGGGGCACAGCGGAGGATTCCGGAGAGAGGACCAGATGTACATTCCGGGGTGTTGTCCTTTCTGTCTTCCCATGTGAATGTAGTTAACAAGAAACTTCAATAAAACACTAACTTGAGAAACTTTCTGAGCCATCGCTGGACCAGTAAATCGACACACCACATTGGTGAGCCGGACGTGATTGAAAAGAAAAAGCATACGAAGATCTCAAGAGATAAAGAAAAGCAAAAAGTGATTCAAGCTTGAAAAGAAGCATCATCCAAGATATCGGGATATCATCTCAAGACTAAGATAAGTTTTTATATTATCTTCCTTATTATTTTATCTCAATATTTTTATTTTTAACTTTATCTCTAAGCTGTTGTGTCGAATTTAAATTTACGTAAAATGGAAACAGAAAATAAGCCTAGCGATACCTCAGAAATATGCAAAGTTAGTGTTAAAATACCGCCTTTCTGGGTTGAAAAACCTGAAATATGGTTCTTCCAGGTAGAAGCACAGTTCAAAATAGGTGGAATTATTCAGGAAGACACTAAATTTAATTATTTGATCTCCCAATTAGAACCTAAATATATAGAAAACATTTGGGACATAATTAATAGCAAAAGCGACAACAAGTACTCTGAATGTAAATCACGACTACTTGAATTGTTCAGAGAAAGTGAAGGGGTAAGAATTAAAAAGTTAATTTCAGGTATTGAGCTCGGAGATGTGAAGCCGAGCCAGTTATTACAAAAGCTCAGATCCTTCGCTACCCCAGATATCTCTGACAATTTAATAAAAACTTTATGGCTCGATAAACTGCCCACATCCATAAAGAATATACTTATCGTAAGCGAAGAGGATATTGGCAAATTGGTCATAATGGCCGATAAAATAAATGAAATAAACTCTTCCAAAGAAATATATGATGCGGAAGTGCCTTCTTCATCAACAGATCGCTTGATCGCCAAATTGGAAGATCTTGAACGGCAGGTGTCCGAATTGAGACTGGATAGATCTAGATCCCGATCCAAAAATAGGACTCAGTCAAGACCGAGAAGTAATTCTCAAAGATCTTTCGATCCAAAAGGAAAATACTGCTATTACCATTTTAGATTTGGTCCTAATTGCTTGCAAAATAAATGCAGGCCTCCGTGCAGTTGGAAAGAGTCGGAAAACTCCAACCGGCGGACAGAGTAGCGACAAGCTCTTCTGCCGGCATTCAGGATTGTCGCAATCGCCGATTATTTGTGACGGACAAAAACACGGGATTGCGCTTTTTGGTGGACAGTGGTGCTGATATATCGATAATACCTCCAAAAGATAAAAATAGGATGCCTAGCTCTGATTATAAATTATATGCAGCCAATGGTACAGAAATTGTTACCTATGGAACAAAGGTTAGAAATTTGGATATCGGACTTCGACGTCAATTTCAATGGCCTTTTGTAATCGCCAATACCAACAGAGCAATAATAGGAGCAGACTTTCTGAACAACTTTGGATTGATTATTGATATAAAAAATAAACGCCTAATTGATGGAATAACTAATCTTTCCATAAGAGGCGTCATTCAGTCAATCTCAGACATGGGAAATATTAGCACTCTAAATTCATCATCCAAGGTCAGCGCTATCCTAGCCAAATATCCTAACCTATGTAGGCCACCATCAGATTTTGTAGAAGCAAAACAGCGTTAAGCATTATATTCCTACAAGAGGTCAGCCAATTCACTCAAAAGCCCGTCGCCTAGATTCACAGAGATTAACTCTTGCTAAGGCAGAATTTCAATATATGTTGAATAATGGAATAATTAGACCCTCAAATTCTCCTTGGGCGAGCCCACTACATTTAGTTTCAAAAAAGGACGAGTCACTAAGACCTTGTGGTGATTATAGAAGACTCAATGCAGTTACACTTCCAGATCGTTATCCAATCCCTAGACTGGACGATTTCCACCACATCTTAAAAGGTACTCGTGTGTACTCAAAAATAGACCTATGCAAGGCATTCTATCAGATTCCAATTGCTGAAGAGGATAAACCTAAGACTGCCATCATTACTCCTTTTGGGCTATTCGAATTTAATGTAATGAGTTTCGGTCTTAGAAATGCTACTGCTACCTTTCAGAGATTCATGCATGAAGTCTTGAGAAACTTGGACTTTGCATTTGTCTACTTAGATGATATTCTGGTAGCCTCTAAAACGGAAGAAGAGCATTATAGCCACCTAGAAACCTTATTCAGCAGACTAAATTCCTATGGATTAAGAATCAATCTTTCTAAATCTAAATTCCTAGTACAGGAAATTGATTTTCTAGGATATCTAATTACCTCTCACGGTGTGAAACCACTCCCAACAAAGGTTAAAGCTATTCTAGAATATAAGAAACCAAAAACAGTTCATGAATTACGCATATTTTTGGGAATGCTAAACTTTTATCGTACCTTTTTAAACAATGCCGCAGAGACTCAGGCAATCCTTCATGAATACTTGAGGGGAGCCAAGAAAAAGGATAGAAGCGAAATAAAATGGACTAAAGAAGCTGAAGTTCAGTTTGAAAAATGCAAACAAGCCCTAGCTATTACAGCACTGTTAGCCTACCCCGATACTGAACTGCCTATCTCACTCTGTACAGATGCTTCAGATCGGGCAGTTGGATCAGTTCTCCAACAGCTTGACAATAATAATTGGAAACCAATAGCATTTTTCTCTAAAAAATTAAATCCTGCTCAATGTAATTATAGTACATATGATAGAGAGCTTCTCGCAATATATTTGTCTATCAAATTCTTCAAGCACCTGCTTGAGGCACGTGAATTTACAATTTTAACTGATCACAAACCTTTAATTTACGCATTCAAACAAAAAAATGAGAAAGCTTCTACTAGACAATTAAAACATCTACAATACATCTCCCAATTCTCTACTGACATCAAGTACATAAAAGGTACTGACAACATAGTCGCCGATGCTCTGTCCAGAGTTGATGCTATCACAACTATCGACTATGAAGAGATCGCCAAAGAACAAACTGGTGATTCAGAACTACAAAACCTGATTTCAAAGAATACTTCTCTAAAATTTAAGTAATGCCCACTACAATCAGGCAATTTGTTATGGTGTGACGTGTCTACCAATAATATTAGACCATTCATTCCAATTAAATTCCGAATGATGGTTTTTAGGAACTTCCACGAACTCTCACACCCAGGCATCAAAGCCACTACTAAACAATTAACATCAAGATTTATATGGCCCAATATGAATAAAGACATTAGAAAATGGGCTCAAGCTTGTGTCAACTGCCAAAAGTGCAAGGTGTTGATACACACAAAATCAGAAATAGGCAAATATCAAGAAGTGGATGAAAGATTTAGTGTTGTCCACATCGATCTAATTGGTCCTTTACCTCCATCGAATGGTAACATCTACTGTCTGACCTGTATCGACAGGTACACCAGCTGGATGGAAGTTGTTCCGCTACCAGATATGAAGTCTGAAACGGTAGCGAGAGCGTTCTACGAAAACTGGATTGTTAGATTTGGAGCACCGCATACAGTGATATCAGACCGAGGAAAGCAGTTTACTTCTCAACTTTTCAAAGATTTAACAACGCTGTGTGGTATCAAACTTCGCCATTCCACGGCGTACCACCCTCAGTGTAACGGGAAGATTGAAAGGCTTCATAGAACCATTAAAACTGCCATTCGGGCCCACAATAGTATTAAGTGGACAGAAACGCTGCCAACAGTTCTCCTAGGCTTGCGTGCTGCTATCAACAAAGATAACAACCATTCTTTGTCTCAGATGGTATATGGCAAAACCATCAGACTGCCTGGCGAATTCTTTGATGATTCTAAACATCACCTGCATGCTGAAGAATTTGTTCAACAGCTTCAAAAGCAAATGGAATTGCTCAAACCCTTAAATGAAAAACATCATTCGAAGACTAAAGTATTTGTTCATAAAGATCTGAAAACATGTTCACGTGTATTTATCAGGACAGATCGAGTGAAGAAACCTCTGGAACCACCATATGAGGGACCCTTCCCAGTCCTTGAAAGAACAGTCAAGTATTTCACACTCAAAGTGAAAGGAAAAAATGTTACCACATCGATTGACCGATTGCGACCTGCATACTTACTGGCAGATTCGGACAATATAACTGCAGAACACCCTACTGCAACAAGACCCATCGTGTCGGGAGCGCTGCCTTCTACATCGTCCCAACAGAATCCTGACCCACCAGATGTGGAGAAGTACACAGAATTCCAAGGAACAGGATCAGCACCAGACCTGACTAGGACAAGATCGGGGAGAATAATCAAGAAACCCGTGAGATTTAAGGAGCAATAGACTATATTTCTCCTTATTTTATTTTCTTGCCTATATGATGATGTATATATATTGTAATTAACCACTTTGTGCACAAATCGTGACTTCGCCACTGGAAGGGGAGTACTGTGGGGGCTGAAAGATTTCATTCCAGCCTACCGGGATGCCGCGCCCCACCGTCGAGATAAATAAACAGGCGGCCGCCATAAATCACCAGGACGACCGCTGCACCAGGGGGGCACAGCGGAGGATTCCGGAGAGAGGACCAGATGTACATTCCGGGGTGTTGTCCTTTCTGTCTTCCCATGTGAATGTAGTTAACAAGAAACTTCAATAAAACACTAACTTGAGGAACTTTCTGAGCCATCGCTGGACCAGTAAATCGACACACCACAAGACTACGGTCTTTCCGTTCGATAGAACATTCATTTCGTAGACGTCGCTTCGACACTGTAGATGAGGTTGGAGCTGTCGTCTTCGCCTCTAAGCCCGAGTCGTGGTGCATTGGACAAATCCAGTTGCTTGCAGTTAGGTGACAAACCATTATAGATAATGATGACCTGTATCTTGAAGAATGATTTTCATTAGTTTCTTAATAAATAGCTTGAGTAAAATCGTATTTGTCTTCTTCTGTTGTATTTATTTGTTAAAGAATGTTTTGCTTAACCTAGTACAGAAATTATACGGTTTCAGGTCGTTGACTCAGTTGGCATAAAGAAAATACTGATTCGCGTTTTGTTTTTGATCGAGGGAAATTCGTTTTTGATCATGAAACAACGGATAAGACGCACATTTTTACCATCGTCAAATATGTAATGTACAAATTCTGTTAAGCATCGATTTTAACTATGACTACAACATCGAAACAGAGTTTGACTCACTTTTAGAGGCTCATGTCTAATGTATAAATAAATGGTGTAAATATATACTCTCTTAATGTCTCTATATTCGACAATACTTGCTAATCTTTGCCTCATGTGAAAATAACTTTACTATGTTTATATAGCTATGGTTATTTTTATATGTAGATGTTACTATGAAAATTTGAAACTATTTTATACGCGTATGATTCTTTTAAAAATGAAACAATTTCTACTGTCCTTACTGGGGCAGTAGATATTGTTTAATTTTTTAAAATAATCATATGGGTCTATAATAGTTTCGAATTTTCATAACAGATGGCGTGCTGATGCATCATAATAAATGTTACTATGTTAATAATGCTATGTAGTTAATTATAATGTCTTGACTTAAAGAATTGTACAAGCAATCATATACAAGAATTATAATCTTGTAGTGTCCTCTCTCATTGATTCTCTTACGGAAATCTATATAGGCGAACCCCCCCCCCCCAATTTCAACCTGGAATAGGGGTTTATTCAATCCACTCAACAAGCAGCAGTTTGTTCTTCCAAAAATTTATGTAAATAATCAGAAGTTTCAGAAATATCCTTTAAATAATGTGCTGCGTGAGTTAACCTATACCAAGAAGGATATTGTTGTTTAAAATGGTTGTTTATGTGAGGCGACAATCAAGATTATAACCATAAGTAATTATTACTTAAGATTTTACTTGACCTATTAATTTGCGAATTGTTTATAGCGCAGCAAAAATATCTATAGGAAGGTTTAACTAAGTTAATACACTTCATCTCTGTGTTCTGACCCACCTCAACCCTACATCTATGGCCAGCTTTCCAGACTCAACCTCAGCATGGAACTTCCTGGTCAACTGGTTCTGTTTGGACTGACCCACCTCAATACTACATCTATGGCCAGCCTTCCAGACTGGACCTCAGCATGGAACTTCCTGGTCAACTGGTTCTGTTTGGACTGACCCACCTCAACCCTACATCTATGGCCAGCCTTCCAGACTGGACCTCAGCATGGAACTTCCTGGTCAACTGGTTCTGTTTGGACTGACCCACCTCAATCCTACATCTATGGCCAGCCTTCCAGACTGGACCTCAGCATGGAACTTCCTGGTCAACTGGTTCTGTTTGGACTGACCCATCTCAACCCTACATCTATGGCCAGCCTTCCAGACTGGACCTCAGCATGGAACTTCCTGGTCAACTGGTTCTGTTTGGACTGACCCACCTCAATCCTACATCTATGGCCAGCCTTCCAGACTCAACCTCAGCATGGAACTTCCTGGTCAACTGGTTCTGTTTGGACTGACCCATCTCAACCCTACATCTATGGCCAGCCTTCCAGACTCAACCTCAGCATGGAACTTCCTGGTCAACTGGTTCTGTTTGGACTGACCCATCTCAACCCTACATCTATGGCCAGCCTTCCAGACTCAACCTCAGCATGGAACTTCCTGGTCAACTGGTTCTGTTTGGACTGACCCACCTCAACCCTACATCTATGGCCAGCCTTCCAGACTCAACCTCAGCATGGAACTTCCTGGTAAACTGGTTCAAATCAGCAAGCAAAACAGGATGCGAGTAAAAGCACTTAGCACTAGTCCATATAGGTGAACTAGAATCCCCGAGTCATTGGCGTTCTGTTCTCCCTGGGTTATGACTATCTCTTTGCGTGTGTGTGCGTTCGAAAATTAATTTTAAAATATTATAATGATAAATTAAGGATTACGCCATTTTTAAATAAAATTATTTTAAGATAAAGCCCTAATATAAGGCTTAAGACACTGACTGTCATTTTACATATGTTCTTCTTCGAAAATATGCAAAATGCCAGTCAGTGTATAAAGCCTTATTAGAGTTTTATCTTAAAAAGTAAATCTTCTATACGTTTTAATTTGCCAATATGTACATACCGTAGAACCTCCCTGTAAAGGACAACACCTAATTGCAGAGCCAAAGTGTCCTTTAGGGAGAGGTGTCTTCTTACTGGAGAGTTGTAAATAGTAAACATGATAATTTTACAAATGAAAAAAAAAGTCCTTTGTAGAGAGGTTTCCTCTAGCGCGAGTGTCCTCTCATGGAGGTTCTACTATATTTAAATAAGATAGAGATATGGTTTGAGTCAAAAGGCGATTCATTAAATATATTTATATTAAAAAAGACGTACCTGGATCTATGAAAGAAAAATCATTTTTTTTTCTAAAAATAAACACAGAGTTTTAATTAAATAAGACAACAGCTTTCTGGAGATGAGTTTTTTTTTTCTTTTTTTTTTTGTCACAGAGTTGTTTCCATATGATCGACAAGAATTTATAAATTACTTTTAAGTTTATATAATAAATAGATAAAGAAATCTCTCGAAATATTTTGAGAAGGAAAAAAAATACTTTTTTTTTCACAGATCTTCAGTTTGATTTTAGAAAGTTGCAACTTTTCTAATATTAAAAATACTTTTTTTTTCCATCCCTGGACACTTTATTTTTCCGTTTATCATCACTCTTCACAATTCATCCTTTCATACTTCATCCCTAAGGTTAGAAATAATCGTTATTTCTCCTTAAAATAAATTTCGATTTTTCGCTTAAAAGAAACACATGAGGGATAATTTTCAAATGTAGTTCTACAGACCGCTAAGTATTGTGCCAAATTCTATCTATACTTATTTTTAAAATGAAAATTATCTTACAGATGTATTTATGGATAATTTTTATATTAGGTATTTTAAAAAATATATTTGTGTTATAAGGATTATAGATACGGTGATATTTTTTATTCTTTAATGGGAATATAACTTTAGCAGTGTAAGGATTGCTCGATATTACTATATTAATACACTTTTAGTTATGATGTATTAGTGCGCCATCTGTTATGAAAATTCGAAACTATTATAGAGGCATATGATTTTTAAAAAAATTAAACAAAATTTTCTGCCTTTTAAAAATTAAACAATATCTACTGCTCTTTTAAAAATTAAACAATATCTACTGCTCTTTTAAAAATTAAACAATAGCTACTGCTCTTTTAAAAATTAAACAATATCTACTGCTCTTTTAAAAATTAAACAATATCTACTGCTCTTTTAAAAATTAAACAATAGCTACTGCTCTTTTAAAAATTAAACAATATCTACTGCTCTTTAAAAAATTAAACAATATCTACTGCTCTTTTAAAAATTAAACAATATCTACTGCCTTTTTAAAAATTAAACAATTTCTACTACTCTTTTAAAAATTAAACAATTTCTTGCAGTAAGGGAAGTAGTGTTTGTTTAATTTTTATAAGAATCCCATACGCGTCTATAAATAGTTTCGAATTTTCATACACATTTTTAGGTTTAATTATTCTTAAAAAGGGAACTAGAATACTAATCTAGTGTAATATTTTTACATAATTATAATAATTAACATTTGGTTAAAACAATATTGGTTAGGTAAACATCCACTCAGGCAAACAGGGCGAAGCCACGTCGTTCAGCTAGTAGGTTTATTTATAAGGTGTCCGTTTTTCTAATTCTATAAGTTCCTCAACATATGAAGTTTTAGATTAGGTTATAATATACACTCATGGAAAAACTTAAGGAAGTTGTAGTTTTTAGCATGTATATTGGGATTCAGATAATAACTCTGAAAGATACACTCATAGACAAAACTTAAGGAAGTTGTAGTTTTTAGCATGTATATTGGGATTCAGACAATACTCTGAAAGATACACTCATGGACAAAACTTAAGGAAGTTGTAGTTTTTAGCATGTATATTGGGATTCAGACAATACTCTGAAAGATACACTCATAGACAAAACTTAAGGAAGTTGTACCTTTTAGCATGAATGTTGGGATTCAGACAATAACTCTGAAAGATATTACAGTGACCTTTATTGAAGATACACGAGATAACCAAGTGTGAACAACATTGCCCGTTTACAATTTCGCAATTGAATATATATTTTTAAAACAGTACAAAAGTAAAATTGAACTGGGATCAGATTGATAAATTAGAGAAAAGGCATCTCCTGACCGTGCAATTAAAGTTGATGTATTGCTCCATCTGTCAGAAAAAATATCAACTAATCGTTGATTTTAATTATTCTAGAATTGACCAAATACCCTTTCTTGATTAATTTTACTTTTGTGCAATTTTTCATATAGTTTGTCGTGTTCTCACGACCTTACGGCCTTAAATACCCATTCCTTGAGTTTTCAGGATGCCTCAAAGACCAGCCATTTTGGTCGTTGAGGTACAGCTTTCACCATGCTGATGAGGGCCAATAGCCTCCAATGCGTACGTGATTAGCTTTTCTTAATTAATCATAAAAGGGTGTTTGGCTATTTCTGAAACAATTGAAAAAAAAGTTTGTTATTTAGTTCGACAGATGGTGCAAGCCATCAGCAACTTTTAATTGCCTTAATAGAAAATCTCTAAAATAAACACACACACAGCTAGGAAAAAATGTTTCCATTGTTTTGTTAAATAATTGAATCGAAGTAATATTGTATATTGTTAAACTATATGATTTTCAATGATTTGTAAAGAGGAATATATATATAAAAAGCAACAGATTGTAAATTAAAAACTTTATTATTTAAACATACAAGCATATCAACATAGATATTTTAAGCACCATTCTGTGTAATTTAGTGATATATATTGTATATAATTTACAAACATTATAAATTATCTCTTAAAAAAGGGAGTTTTATTATTTGATATATATTATATATTTTCTTTCTATATTTCTCTTTAGTAAATATATGTTTATATAAATCTTTTATTATAAAGCTCTCTTTTAAATTAAAAGTAAATATATTTCTTATATTTGTGTAAAATATCTTTAACTATTATAAATTATTTTTTAAAATATTGCACGTAATATATTAAAAATATAAAAGTATATATATAATATACATACTCTCGCTAATTTTTAATTTAAAAACATATACTGTTGAAAATATAATATAGAATTATATATATTTATAATACTATATTTTTAAGCAAATGCTAAAATGTCAAATATAAAATATAATTTTATCGATATTTCTAAAATATTATTATATTAGAACTGAGAGTTAAAAATAAATAAAAATAATAAATAAGTTAGTATAATGAAAATTTCTGGAATATTTTATAAGTTCAAAATCCGAATTGGACATTGACTAGGAAATAAATAGGAAATTAGATTTGTTTTAATTTTTCATAAGAAAATGCTTTTTACGCTCGTAGCTTGATAAAAATAAAATGTAATTTTAAAATACAAAATTGATATTCTGGATCAATAAATAAATAAATTTCTACAAATAAAACTATAATACTTCTTAAATTGTCAATAGATCCTATGTTTTCAATAAAAATAACACATTTATACATAAAAACAAAAGATATATTCAATCTTTATCTTTCTATAAAGCTAATTAATACTTGTTTTTATATTATAACTTATTTTTACATATAAAACATTTAAACATTTTGAAAATATCTCTGCTTTAAAATAAATAATTTATAGATTTAAGGAATAAAAATATACTTTATTAATTTAATCATGCCCTTGAAATCATGTTAATATTTTCCTTCAACAACGCCTTCTCTTATATATAATTTATATATTAAAAAACGGATGTGTGTAAAGGAAATATTAAATTACATAAATTAACCAAAATGGTGATGAAATAGTATAAATATTTATGTACACAATAAGTGTTTAAAATATAGAATGTATTTTTCTTCAACTTGAAAAAGGAAAGAGAATCTATTTAAAAAATGAAAAAATGAAATAAATAGAAGATAAATGGAAATTATAAAAATGTGTAGATAATCCTTGTCCATTTTCAAGTATTTCGAGTCTTTAGTTAGTTCGTATAATCAAAAATCTTCTGCATCGAAATTCATCCGTTAAAAAAAAATATTTCCATATATTTTCTAGTCGTTCTGAAAATACGTTTGAAAATATTTTTAAAAATGGCCGGTATTAAAGAATTCTTAATGTTTTATCAATTTTTATCGTTTTTTCATCGTAGGCATTTCATAAGGATGTATTGGTGCTTCGGCTCTAAATCTAAGGCAGAAGAATGTGGTGATTAGACAGGATATGATGAGAATGGCGAGTAGAACAACCAACGTAGCTGCAAAGCCTGGTGTAGACATACAGATGACACCACTCACTGCATGATGACGTGCATAAACTGGAGGAACACTTGAATCATTTGTTTGTGGGCTGAATGCAAGATCACCAGCTGCAACCACACGTATGACTCGATTCAATCCAATTTCAGTCATTTCTCGAATATCTCTTTCAACACGAGGTCTACCAGCATCATGTTGGTATTCACCTTGTCCACATTGTTCTTGGCATTGGAATCTACAAATTTGAATTGTACATTGGAAATGTACTTCCATCGAATCAGGGAATTTGAAGGCTTGGAAATGAGCATAGCTAAGTACAGATGCACTTGATCCAAAGTTCTTAATTTTGGTGAAGCGACTCATTAGCTTTGGTCTAACGATGCATCCAGCGCTATCAACTAATTCGATAGGTGCACGGTGACCATCATGAGCAATACAATTTCGAATCATCATGTCGAATTTGTTCTCTTCATCTTTAATAGCGAGAACAAGGGTCATGGTTTGGCCGATCTTCACAATGCCTGCCACTTCGCTAGCCCATGGTCCCTTACCTACTTGCACTTGCATCCAACATCCTACGTTATCACCTGCAAAATCTGCTCTAACCACATCAAGCATATCTACAGGGAATGGTCTAAAAGTGACAGCTTTTTCATACTGGTCATGCCAAGTGCATCGCAGTTTTCTTGCTTGGTCCCATGCTTCCTGTACTTGTGGATCATATTGGACAACGATGGTATTTTCAAAGAAAGAACCTGTTCCTGAATTAGCTGCATGTCCAAATTGACCATTTTGTGAGTTACCAATAGTTCCGCATCCGTTAATGGAAATATCAAAGAAGACGCTGGTACGGCCAGATCCTGCTGGTAGATGCACACAACTACCAAAGTTATAATGGCCCTTACTGAAAATGATGCCAGTAAAAGGTTTATCAAAGTCAATAGCCACTTTCATCATGTTTTTCTCGCATTTAACATCGATATTGGTGATTTGAGGCATTTCTGGTTGAGGCAGAGGCCAAGCTTCAGCTCCTGGTAGATTCGAGAATCCAGAAAATTGATGATTTCGTGGATCCTGATGACCTTCATATTGAGCTTGCTGTTGATTATTGACTGTACCTTCGTATACAGGTTGAACTTGGTTTGGATCAATCTGTCTGTTAGGGTTTACTGGTGCATTGGGGACTCTCTTTGGAGGTGGGGGTGGTTGTGGGGGTCTGATTTGAGCTCCAGGTGGAGGAGGAAGATGGATACCGGGTGGTGGGGGTGGGCCTTGATAACCCTGAGGACCTCGATGCATAAGCTCCTGAGAAGCAAATTCATGAATCAGGATCTGATCTTCAGATACGGCTTTAAGATGTTCGGCAAGATCATGATGGAATCCTGGATGCCTATTATTAAGACTTTCTTGTGTTTGAGGTGCAATTTTCTTATGTTCGGGTACAGGTCTACGTTTATTTTCAGGTTGGAAAGGTTTTCGTTTATGAGCATCACGTGGTGGTGGAAGACTTTCAGGTGGAAGTCTTTGGAGTTCAATAAATTCGCTGGGAAGTCTGTGATGTTGAGAGAATTGACCAGCTGGATGTCCAGGAGGTGGAGCTACTTGGTATTTCAATTCTGATCCTTGAGACATCATTCCTTGTCCTCCACCATTCACCATAGGAACATGGGGTAGAGGAAGAGGAACAGGGATGGATTCTTTCTTCTTCTGGGAAGATGCTGGTGGAGGTGGGAATTGATTCTGAATGGCGGCGAAGACTTTCTCATCGTAATCAGGATCCGTGTCTTCTCTCTTTGTGTCAGAAGGTTTATGCTCTTGCGCTGCCTGGTCGCAGAGAACCTGAAAACATCACAGCTCTTTTAGCATCCGATCTCTCAACACACACAAACATAATTAATTATTCATTTTAGATAACAAAGTTCATCCAAAGTATCTTGAAAAATATAATTTAATTTACTTAAAGCTTTCGGTTCTTGGAGTCCTTCAACAGAAGTTAAATATAATGTCACCTTATAGTCCTAAAAATATACACCCATACCTCGCTTTGCGTCGGGGTAACGTTCCAAAAAAAACACGACGCAAATTGAAACGACGCAAAGTGAAAATATGTGAAGGCGCAATCAAAAACAAAGGTGTTGCCATATTTTAGGGAAAAAAATTCAAAAAAAAAAATAAAAAAAATTAAAGACTCGAATCCAAAACAACGCAACTTCGAAAATCTAACGACGCACAGTGAAAATCAGTAAAAATTAAGCAGCGACGCAACTTCGAAAAAAAAAAACGCAAAACAAAACGACGCAAAGCGAGGTATTGGTGTATATTTATCTTTGTCCTGTTTGGATCTTGACCCGGCGATTGAGAAATGTCTAGCCACAGCTCCAAAGAGACCCCGAACATCAAGACCTTCCTGAACTGGACCATGAGCCTTAGCACTGCACCAAATAAACCATCTGAGTAGTTCATCCCTGTCCTTATCTCATCACATGGCACGGTTTACATTACTGAAATTGGATATTTTGTTGATTTTTAAAATTCCTGTTGAAGGGCAGAAATTCTCGAAAAAAAGCTTGGCTATATAAAAAATCTTACAATAAATTCTTCGACTCACGATTCTGTTCTTCTTTTGTTTAAGATTCTTATTTTGTAACTGTGTTTGTATACAATATTTCGACATGTTTCATAATATTTCTATGATTTGAACTAAATTTGTTGTTGTGTCCAATGAAGAGCCTCAGATGTCTCCATACATCTCTATCACAGCAAGCAGCAATGTCCACTATCTTGGGTGTGTAAAGCTGCTGCTCTGGGTCTATGTCAATTTTCTGCAAGGCTGCGGCCATTACTGGGCATGAGAATATGTGAGTAGGTGTTAGTTCCATAACTAATTAGTGATTTTATAGCAATAATTTGCAACTATTTCGTTTCGTGCTTAACTTCTGGAAGGGGGTTGTAATATTTGAGCCCCGATAAAAATATAGAAGTTTCTATAAATATATAAAATTCGACAGATATAAAATCAAAGGTAAAAGGTCAATAACCAATAGTATATAAATATGGCTCCACTGTCCATTGTGATTCGGATGTATTGTCTTGAAAGAGAATTTTTTAAAAATTCTTTTGTGTTAGTGGAGGACAGGAGAATTCTTGTACATTCCGTAGTGAAAAATTCGTATTTATTGTTATATATATTTTTATTCATGATAAATATAAAATTATGAAAAACGCTTAAAAATACAAAAATATTTTTGTATAACGACATTTGAAAATTATCCCGCATGTGTTTCTTTTGAACGAAAAATCAAAATTTATTTTAAGGAGAAATAACGATTATTTCTAACCTTAGGGATGAAGTATGAAGGATGAATTGTGAAGAGTAATGATAAACGGAAAAATAAAGTGTCCAAGGATGGGAATTCCGTTTATTTGTTATTTTCCGTTTATCATTACTCTTCACAATTCATCCTTTCATACTTGATCCCTAAGGTTAGAAATAATCGCTATTTCTCCTTAAAATAAATTTCGATTTTTCGTTCAAAAGAAACACATGCGGGATAATTTTCAAATGTCGTTATACAACCATAAGCCGCATTATATTGTATTATAAAAATATTTTTATTGCTAGCATTTAATCAATGTTTCAGGAGCCTGAGCTATATCTCTCCAATATTATATGGACATTGTAATAAATCAGCTTCAATCTCAATTTCTCCAATTGAATCCATTGACAAGATGAAGACCAACCCTTAGACCCACTTCCTCTTCATCTGCTCAACTTTCTAATACCAAGGATTCCTGACGGCCATCCATCTTAGGAATCACCAATCTAAGTCTAGTATCCATAGAAAAATCTTCTAAGAAGTAAATCTGCTTAGCGTTACCTCATGAATTGGGCTTTCACTTGCCGTATAAATAAAACAAAGAAGAAAGACTTAGATCAGAAGGACAATCTGGGTATTTAGCGAAGATTTGTACTCTCTAGAAACATGGGTTAACCAAATTTTGAAAAATCTTAGCGTTTGAAAGCTAAATGGTGATTAAAAAACATGAAAATATGTGGGGGCCGAGAGACTTCCTTCCAGCCTGCTGGGATGACAGACCAGGGCAAGCATACAAGCAGGGCCTGGAAATAGTACAGATGGCCACCGCTGTGTGGCGCGGGAGATCGGTGGAAGTCAATGAGAACCCAATAGACATTCTAGGGTGTTGTCCTTTTGTCTTCCTCTGAAAATGTAGCTAATAAGTAATACCAATAAAACACTTAACTTTGAAATACTTTTCTGAGCCATCGCTGGACTAATAAATTGACACACCACAAATGCATTGAAGTCTTTCATAACGAATTTAAAGAGATCGAAAGAGAATTTACCTGGTGATCTACGGAGCTGATTGATAAGAATAGATAGCATGGACTGACAGAATAAGCAATGAAGATGTCCTGAAGATGATTTTAGAAGGAAATGACCTGTTGAAGATGTTTGAGGCCACAAGAATCAGCGTGTTTGGACATTCGGGATTAGCAAAGATTATTGCTGCATGAAAGAAAAGTCATGGAGAGGAAGGCTCTACTCTACTCTAAGATTGGAAATCATGAACAATTTCGGAATTTACGAACGGAAAAATATGTCCAGGGTAGCCTAGTGGACATGACATCTGCCCAGTAAGCGGAATACTGTGGGTTCGATTCCCATCCCTGGACACTTTATTTTTCCGTTTATCATTACTCTTCACAATTCATCCTTTAATACCTCATCCCTAAGGTTAGAAATAATCGTTATTTATCCTTAAAATAAATTTCGATTTTTAGTTCAAAAGAAACACATGCGGGATAATTTTCAAATGTCGTTCTACAATTTCGGAAGAATAGACTCTGCGATATCATTAAAAGACTGAGGTAAAAAGGATGCTCTGAGAAGACAGGAATCCTCCCAGTCGCCAACCTATTTGAAGAGAAATTTGTTTGAGGTTGAAGTTTAATATTTGAGGTTGAAGAGAAACTTGTAGTTTTCAATTATTAGGATACAAATTCTGTGCATACTTATCATAATAGAATATTGCGAAGGGATAGAAGATTAGAAAGAAGGAATCATATATCGCCGCAACTCTTTTTTATTATTAACGCGATTAAAAGCTTTCGGGCAAGCCCTTCTTCAGCTAATTATAGTGTACAAACAAGGAGAGATTATATATCGTATTTAAAATCGTAATTAAATCTCTCCTTGTTTGTACACTATAATTAGCTGAAGAAGGGCTTGCCCGAAAGCTTTTAATCGCGTTAATAATAAAAAAGAGTTGCGGCGATATATGATTCCTTCTTTCTAATTTGTCGAAATCCGCAAAACGTTTACCATGGATAGAAGATTATCAATGTTATAGGATTTTCCGTTAGATATTGATTGATAATACAGTGAAATCTAACTCCGCCTTTGCCGGTCCCAAGCCCGGATGAAAAAGGAGGAGGGGGAGCAGTAACAAGCTCACTAAAAAACCTGGGTTCAGCTGGTCCAGCTGATAGTACCCTGTAAGGGCTCCTAATCCAGGGATACAGGATGAGCAGCGTTTGTACTCCATGTTAGGAGCAGCTGCACATGGCGTCTGTTCCTCATGTCAGAGGCGGCCATTTCTTTTGGAGCTAAGTCGTCCTGCCACTGAGTAGTGCTCCCAGTCTTAATGACAAAGGCAGACGCATTCTAATTCACCCAGACCCTAATATGATTGGGTGGAAATAAGGAAGAAGAAGAAGAGACAGTGAAATCTCTTCATAACCCAATTGCGAAGATAGGGACATTGATTATTGATTCAGTGATTTAATTGATACAATGATTTGATTGATCGATTCAGTGATTTATTTATAACACATTTGTCATGATTAGATTTTTAACTTGGCTCTAGCTGACCCTGGTCTCTAACATGTATGCCCCCACAGTCCTATGTCCTATACGCAGCGAACAATCCTCTCCCCACCGCCTATCCCAGACATATCAATGTTATATAGGTTTTTCCTTCATCTATTAATTGATAATACAGTGAAATCTCGCTTCATAACACAATATATTGCGAAGGGATAAAAGATTATAAATGTTATAGGATTTTCCATCAGATATTGATTGATAATACAGTGAAATCTCTTCATAACAGAATTGCAAAGGGATAAAAGATTATAAATGTTATAGGGTTTTCCTTCAGATATTGATTGATAATACAGTGAAATCTCGCTTCATAACACAATTGCGAAGGGATAGGAGATTATAAATGTTATAGGGTTTTCCTTCAGATATTGATTGATAATACAGTGAAATATCTTCATAACACAATTGCGAATGGATAAAAGGTTATAAATGTTATAGGATTTTCCTTCAGATATTGATTGATAATACAGTGAAATCTCGCTTCATAACACAATTGCGAAGGGATAGGAGATTATAAATGTTATAGGATTTTCCTTCAGATATTGATTGGTAAAACAGTGAAATCTCGCTTCATAACACAATTGCGAAGGGATAAAAGATTATAAATGTTATAGGATTTTCCTTCAGATATTGATTGATAATACAGTGAAATCTCGCTTCATAACACAATTGCGAAGGGATAGGAGATTATAAATGTTATAGGATTTTCCTTCAGATATTGATTGATAATACAGTGAAATCTCGCTTCATAACACAATTGCGAAGGGATAGGAGATTATAAATGTTATAGGATTTTCCTTCAGATATTGATTGATAATACAGTGAAATCTCGCTTCATAACACAATTGCGAAGGGATAGGAGATTATAAATGTTATAGGATTTTCCTTCAGATATTGATTGGTAAAACAGTGAAATCTCGCTTCATAACACAATTGCGAAGGGATAAAACCCCAGCCTAACCTATACACCAAAATTAAATTTGCCTACTTGAAATTTGATTTTTGAAAAAAAGAAAGGAGCTTTTTATTATATTTAATAAAATAAACAAGCAATATATTATTGAAATATTGGTAAAAATAAATGATATTTTGATCCAATATGTCTTTTTAATTATTAAATTAATATTGTTTAATATTTATTTAAAAGGAAAAAAAGGAATTCAGTAATTCCAGATTCTATATTTTATAATATAAACTCTCTCAAATATGAATAAAATCGTCATCTGTGATAATTTCAAGGAAAAAAAATATTTTCCTGGGTCATATGAATTTATAGGTCAATGTGACCAGGCGGCATATTTAACTAAGGAATTCATTAAGAATTCAGTCATAAACTTAAGTGACCCACAGGAAAAGAAATTTCATTAGTCAAGTAACCCCATTCCTTGGAAGGAAATAGCTGATGGTTGGTCTCGAAAGAATAAAAAATCAATTTTTTAAAATCATAGAACGACTTTTAATGATTACGCGTTATGACAATTGTGCCAGATTTTAAAGAATTAAAATTAAATTACCCCCAATATCGTCTGTTCTTATTAGGAATTTTAAAACAATTTTCAACGAATTTATTGTAACTATACCCATATTTATAATATAAAATATAGAGATATTAGGGAAAAATAATGAAAAATTAGAATCATTGAAAACAAATTAGTAATATATAATATGTATATATGGTTTTGACCAAGGACTTGGTTGTTGTTGTGTGATGTAATCAATATATAGCGTGAGATTTCATGTTTTTAGTTCTTATGATAATTCTGTAATAATAAAATATTATACAAATATATAACAGTAGCTTACAATCTCTTTTAATGAAAACTACATTACCTAAGTTTATTGAATATTAGGTAGAATAACAAAAATTGAAAGAAAAAGGGAAGACAAGAATTTTTCAGCAAAAGATTCCTAAAAAATAAATAATTGCTTTTTAGAGATAAAAATGTGTTTAAATCATGTTATTATCATAATACTATTGTAAAAGAAATGGTCAAATATAATTTAAATAATTCATTGAACAATAAATATACACGTAAATTGTTGGTATCTTTTTAAAATTTGTTAAATAGGGGTATGCAAATACACATACAATACAAATTTATCGCACTTAATATTTCAATTGAATATATTTGACTACAAATTTTAAAGCTTGAAATATAGATTCAAATATTTTCATATTTATTAAATTCAAATTTTAAAACACATATAAGCTCTAGCTGTCATTGTGGCAATGAATTCCAGGACTCGAGACACCTACTGCTGGAATGCCCGCTCTTTTTTAGCGCTAGACAACAGACAATGTTGTAGATTTATATCAATTTGTAAATAGCAGAGAGAATTATCATAGATTTAACTATTTTTGTAAATATATTTATGATTATCTTTCTAACCTGAAATGTTCAGGTTCCTAATATATATTATTGTTTCCCTTTTTTTATTTTTGATTACTTTTTCTTGTATAATATGTTTATAACTGTTTCTGTTCAAAAAATGTAAATCGACATCATACTCGCGGTCTATTACGAAGAAGAAACGGAGCACCTCCTCGGACTACTCACGCCTGAAGACAAGATTCTTCTCGACAAATTCTTCGACATTATCATCAAACATGTTCCGAACATGAACTCCCCAAATGGCAGGGATCTGTCTAGATTCAAGGCGGCTTTAAGCTCCTGATCCGGACGTGCCCTACGTCGATTGTAAATATCTCTCTTCATTCCTACCATTATTATTACCTTATAACTCCCTTTGAGTGTAAAGATTGACGAGATGTCAATAAAGTTGTTTAATTGTCAAATTGTCAAAAATGTAAATCGACGCAATTATCCCTAGCCGGGATATCGCGTTTTGTGTGTTGAAATGAATAAAGCATATATAAAATTAGTTGAAATTATAATTTATAAAGAATCTAGGATACACACACATTTATGTTGTTATATAATATTTAATTGCCAAATTTTGAGAGACTTCAAAAATATATCCTATATATTTAATAGGGTGCATTAGCGCGCCATCTGTTATGAAAAATGTCAACTATTTTTAACACGATTCTTTTTAAAATAAATCAAATTTCTACTACTCTTACTGCAATGATGAGTTAAGCCCTCCAATTATTTTATCTTTACAGTAAGGGAGCAGTAGGAAATCGATGTATTTTTTAAAAGAATCGCGTCAAAAATATTTCAAATTTTTCATATCCTATATACATATTGTTAGCATTTTTATAAGTTGTTTTTCATAGATTAATATATTTATATTTTGACCAGATGACCGGACGACTTTACATGTATATATTTGGTTTTAAATGATGTAAATTAGTTAGTTAGTTATGAAAGGAAATTAAAAGTATTAATTTCTTAGAGGTGTTGATGTTTACTCTGCTCGATTGTAGAATAGGAAAGTCTTAGCACCCAACACATATCTCTTTCTTTTAGTTTCTATTTGAAAAGACAGACAACAAAAATACCATCTTTAATAGATTTACAAGAAAATCACACAACCAAACAATCTTGTTTTTAAAATCCTGTAGGTTTTTTTTAAAAATAAAGAATAAACTTCGAAACTATTATCGTATGATTCTTTTTAAAATAAACAATTTCTACTGTAATTTTACATACACACATACAAAAAAAACTTTATTAAGACCACCAGTCTTATACAGATTCACCACAGGAAGAAATAATAGATGGAGCTCCTATACTCCAGACAGCGCAGTACCCAAAAACAGCCTCCAGGTCCGACGTATGTCCAATGGCCACACGTTCCTTTGTGCATACGTCATGGTTAGCGAATCACTGAAAAGACGAGTGTGGAATCAGCCGTGTTCTAGTCTTCGCTTTCCTCATCCAAATGGACCACGGCATTCAGCGATTCTATTAATCTCCTCCGAACGGTGGATACCCTATATACATATACCCCTCTTTCAGTTTCCTATTTGAAAAGAAAGAAAGACAACAAAATTACCATATTTAATAGATTTACAAGCAAATCACACAACCAAACAATCTTGTTCTTAAAATCCTGTGTTTTTTTAAAATAAAGAATAAATTTCGAAACTATTATCGTATGATTCTTTTTAAAATATACAATTTCTACTGTCCTTTTGCTACAATAGCTCTCCCATTAATTTTCCCATTACAGTAAAGACAGTAGAATTTTGTTTATTTTAAAAAGAATCATACACGTCTATAATAGTTTCGAATTTTGATAACAGATGGCGCGCTAATGTATCATAATATAATTGTTACTATGTTAATAATGCAATGTAGTAAATTATAAGGTATAAAGGTAAAAAAACGTAAAGAATTGTACAAGCAATCATATACAAGGATTATAATCTTGTATTGTCCTCTCTCATTGATTCTTTTATGGAAATTTATATAGGCGAACCCCTCTCATTACAACTTGGAATAGAGGTTTAATACACTTAACTTGCAGTATTTATTTATTACCAGTTGCAAACAAGACACGCTATATCCGATCTGGATAATTGCGCGTGAAACTATTTACAATAATTGTAGTAGAGTAGGTAACAGAATTGTCAAAAAGAAAATAAACAACTAAGAAAAGGAGCATTAAATAAACATATCCATTAAACAAATAAGCAACAACATAAGCAGATAGAAGAAACCACAAAGTAGTTATTTACAGTATGTTAAGCAATGATGGAAGTTGATTTGATGAAGTTATCTGTAATAATTAGTATCGTGGAGAGAGAAAGTTGATCAAGTTGAGCTATTTACAATGAGTTATATCCTAAAGTAACTTATTAATTATTTACATTGATGTAAATCAAGTTGCATAGTAGTATAGTTACTCAAGCTGTATGAATATGTCTATATTAACATGCAGTAGTTTGTCCTTTCAAACTATATTTATTATTCTAATAAAAAACAGTCTTATATAAAGAAACTAGATATCATATATCGAGATAGACATCATTTTTTATGTAAAAACTCTTCATGTTGAAGGGCATGTTAGCCTGGAAACTTATAAGAAATAAAAGAAATAAGAAAAGAAACACTTGAATCCTTAATGATTGAACCAAAGTATAGAAACAGAGAAGAATCCATAAAGTAAAAACTGTTGAAAACTAAAGTCTCCAATTTAATTTAAGATCAAATGATTATAAAAAGCAATTATACTTGTATACAAAGTCATTAACCATTTGTATATTTGAAAATTAATTGTATTAATATATTTTAATAAGCGATAGAACTCTTCCTGTTTAGATAATCAAATAAAGTAAAGCACGAAGGAAGATGAGTTTCTTTTTAATAAACGCGAGCGAGCTTTCGGGCCACACGCCCTTCTACTGGCTAAAAAGAAACTCATCTTCCTTCACGCTTTATCTTATTTGAATATATTTTAATGTTTATTATATCTATTGCTCCTGGAAACTGTGTGTTATCTATATGTTATTTACTTTATTCGTTCATTGATTGGTCTTCTACTTTCACGTGACCTTAATCAGCCAATTAGCTTTGAGTTTACTAACCAATCAGAGTAAAGCGTCTTGCGCCTTAAGTAATAAAAATCCAGTAGAATAAAATAAATGTATTTATGTAATATATGTCATAGGCATTACATAGGTATTCTCCTAAACAAGTAGAAAAGGGTATAGATTTATAAACAACACTCTCACTTGACCTTAATCAGCCAATTAGCTTTAAGTTCACTAACCAATCAGAGTAAAGCGTCTTGCGCCTTAAGTAATAATAATCTCCAGTAGAGTATAATAAATGTATTTATGTAATATATGCTTTAGGCATTACATAGGTATTCTCCTAAACAAGTAAAAGCGATTTATAGATTTTATAGACAACACGTTCACGTGAACTTTATCAGCCAATTAGCTTTGAGTTCACTAACCAATCAGAGTAAAGTCTCTTGCGCCTTAAGTAATAATAATATAGTAGATTATAATAAATGTATTTATGTAATATATGTCATAGGCATTATACATAGGTATTCTTATAAACAAGTATAAAAGCGGTATATTGATTTTATAAACAACACTCTCACGTGACCTTTATCATCCAATTAGCTTTAAGTTCACTAACCAATCAGAGTGAAGGGTCTTGCGCTTAAGTAATAATAATCCAGTAGAATATAATAAATGTATTTATGTAATATATGTCATAGGCATTACATAGGTATTCTTATAAACAAGTAAAAGCGGTTTATAGATTTTATAAACGACAGAACATCTCTGATTAGCTATCCCTATATATATATATATAAGTCAGTGTATGTATGTATGTATGTTTGTCGGCTATACACGTCCACAATACGTAACTAATCTGACTGAAATTCTAACAGTATATAGAGTAGAATCTGGAAAAACTTTTAGTGAAAATTTCAGGTCTCTATCCCGAATATTCGTCGAGTTATTTGCAAATTTGCGTTGCAAGTTTGCCCTTTAGCTCTCAAGCAGCGCCTCTAGCGGTGAAGATGGAAGGTAATATCAGCTGACCTAATGTACATGTAAAGTTTGGAGCGGGATGTTTCACAAGAGTGACATCCATGGTGCCAATTTATAATTATAACGAATAGTATTTGAATAAAAACATTTAATCGGGTAAAACCCGGGCGTTTGCCCGGGTCATTCGGCTAGTGTATAAATGATTTTTAAAATACAGCTACATTTTGAATTCTAGATGAGATAAATATTTGGTTCCCTAGGTCATTTGGATCCAACAATGGGTCAGTTGGTCAAAATTCTAGCTGGATGATCATCATTTCCATCTAGGCCACTGCGATGGTCTTATTTCTTATGAAGGAGTGTGGAATAAGACTTTCTATAGAACTGTCTATGGTCCTGGTGGATTGAATATCCAATATAAATACAAAGGTAACGCCCCGATGCTTGCAGGGTAATATGCAAACTTCTAAATATAATATCTTATTTACATATTATAAAGGAATATATCATAACTATTAACCCTTTAGGTGCCGGCCTTTATTAACCCTTTAGGTGCCGGCCGTTTTCAAGGTCATTCCTGATCATTGTTAGTCTTCAAAAGACATCAAACTTTTTTTTTTTTAAGTAGCGCTTTTATGATTCATATAAACCTATGAAACACAATGCAACAGAATATGCGCTTTAAAATACAGTTAATTAATTTTCATTAGATTTTTAAGGAGAAAAGAAGCATCAAGTCACATCAAACCGATACATCGGCTTGCCTGGTGCTTAAAGGGTTAAGATCCCCACAGAAGTCCTCTACGTGGCGGGAGGGAGAAGCAGCACAAGTAAGGGACTGCCCTTTAGTACGGTGTCGTGATCCCCGAGCCGCTACGGTAACCGCGAACAGGGAACTCTGAAATGTGGCTGACTAACGAGAAAATGGCATCCTCCCTTTCCATAGGGACAAGACACCACCACCATACTAGATAAAACATGCCCAGAAGTCCTCCTCTACGTGGGGAGAAGCAGCACAAGTAAGGGACTGTCCTGTAGTACGGTGTCGTGAGCCCCGAGCCGCTACGGTAACCGTGAACAGGGAACTCTGAAATGTGGCTGACTAACGGGGCAATGGCACCCACCCATTCCATGGAGAAACATGAACAAGACACCACCATCACCAAGATTATTAAGATCATATAGGGACAAGTGTTTAAAACCCTCGATTCCCGACAGCCATAAACCGGGATCAAATTCCGCATTGAACACTTTGTTTTAATATATGAATAACCTTCACATATTAACAATGTTGTTAATATCACAAGCTAGGTTGCTCTTTTTGAGCGGTACCTAGTAAAGTGATTTCAGAACCAGACAGTAAAATTATCTATTAATATCTCACTATTAAAAAAGGAATATATCAAGAAGCAAAGAATAGGGAAGAAAATAAATCCAAGCAAAAGTGAAGGCCCAAGAAGAAGTATTGAACTAATAAGCATGTGGCAGTTTATATAGGATTCAAGATGAATTAAGAAATTAAGAAGACAAAAAGAGCAGTCAGCCAAGAAGAAAAATAATTCATAAGAAGCGGGAATTAAGGAGCCAAAAGCATAAAAATAAAATAGCTAAAAAGTCGGAGAAAAGAGGGAAAAGAGTCGAAATATTTAAAAACTAAGAATCTAAAGAAGTCATGATGAAACAAGACACTAAATAAGAAAGGAGCTAAGAAGCACCAAAACAATCAGATGTAGTCAAGAAACAAGACCGAATCTGAGAAGATACAAAATTAATAAAAAATGAGCCAATAAAAATGGATACGATTGACGACAAAAGGAAACAAAGTCGCAAAATAAGAAGTATGGAGCAAGAGTTTAAAAGAAGCTTAAGAGAAGAGCCAAGAATAAGTAAGGGACCAAAGAGAATCAAGAAATAAAATGCAATGTATGGTGTAAAGACGAAGTAAAGAATATAGAAACAAAGAACCAAGAAGAAGCGAAGAACCAAGAAGAAGCAAAGAACTAAGTGGAAACAAAAATTGAGATGAAGCAAAGAACCAAGATGTAACAAAGAATAAAGAAACGAAGAAGCAAAAAACATAGAAGAAGCGAAGAACCAAGAATAAGAAAAAAACCAAGAAGAAAAAAAAGAACATAGAAGAAGCACAGAACAAAGATGAAGCAATGAACCAAGATGAAGCGAAGAACCAAGATGAAGCGAAGAACCAAGATGAAGCGAAGAACCAAGATGAAGCAAAGAACCAAGAAAAAGCAAAGAACATAGAAGAAGCACAGAACAAAGATGAAGCAAAGAACCAAGAAAAAGCAAAGGACATAGAAGAAGCACAGAACAAAGATGAAGCAATAACCCAAGATGAAGCGAAGAACATAGAAAAAGCACAGAAACAAGATGAAGCAAAGAACCAAGAAAAAGCAAAGAACATAGAAGAAGCACAGAAACAAGATGAAGCAAAGAACCAAGAAAAAACAAAGAACATAGAAGAAGCACAGAACAAAGATGAAGCAATGAACCAAGATGAAGCGAAGAACATAGAAGAAGCACAGAAACAAGATGAAGCAAAGAACCAAGAAAAAACAAAGAACATAGAAGAAGCACAGAACAAAGATGAAGCAATGAACCAAGATGAAGCGAAGAACATAGAAGAAGCACAGAACAAAGATGAAGCAATGAACCAAGATGAAGAGAACATAGAAGAAGCACAGAAACAATATGAAGCAATGAACCAAGATGAAGCGAAGAACATAGAAGAAGCACAGAAACAAGATGAAGCAAAGAACCAAGAAAAAGCAAAGAACATAGAAGAAGCAAATAACCAAAACGATGCAATAAAAACAATATAAAATAAAGAACCAAAATATGTAACTAAGAATAAAGAAACAAAGAACATAGAAGAAGCAGAGAACATAGAAGAAGCCAAAAACCCACTAAGAGAAGGGTAGGGCAGGTGCAGCCCGGGGCGGGAGCTACCCTCGTAGCCCTGACCCCAACCAGGTCAATGAGATCCCCCATGCCGGAAGCCACTAGATCCGGCAACCCTTTCCCGCGGCGATAGGTCGCCGAGCCTGACACCCCTGTCTGTGGCCACAGCACATCTCCTGCAAACCTCACCGCTCTGACAGGAGTGGATGGAGCAATCACTTCTGTGACATACGCCGTGTCCTACAGCAGTGCAAGGTAGCCCATGGGGCGTGTATACTGGTGTGTCACGAGACTATCCTAGATGTGCCGTGGCGTGCACACTGTGTGTCACGGGACTAACCAAAGGATGCCTCAATACTGTAAATACTTAACCCAAGTACACGTGACCATGATAATCATGATGGTTAACTAGACGAATGGCCCGGGCAACGCCCGGGTTTTACCCGAGTGCGTATATATTTTAAAAACGTTTTAATTCAAATACTATTCGTTACAATTATAAATTGGCGCCATGGATGTCACTCTTGTGAAACGTCCCGTTCCAAACTGTGTGTTTTTAAAATGTTTTAATTAAAATACTATTCGTTACAATTATAAGGTACTTATATATATTTAAAGGTTCTCATAAAAAGGTTACCGATTTAAAAGTTTATTTTATTTTATTTAAAGAAACATATTTTCATTTAAGTATTGTTATTTATATTTTAAAAGATTAAGTAATTGTGCAAAACGATAATTGCCTTAAAAAGAAATTGCCTTAAAAAAAAAAGAAATATTCGCGGTGATTTTGTCTTGCATTCGTTTATACAATTATTATATATATTGGCATCATATATTAACTTTATGAACGGAAAAATATGTCCAGGGTAGCCTAGTGGTCATGGCATCTGCCCGGTAAGCGGAAGGTCGTGGGTTCGATTCCCATCCCTTGACACTTTTTTTATTTTATCCATTCTGACCAAAATCTATCCGTGAACTTCACACAGTGAACTTCACACAGACAGAATAAGGCAATTATATAAGTAGATTAGCGACCTCTGTAAGTGTACCACATCTATACACAGATAGTAAACAGATCACTCTTGCATTTACAAATGTGTTAGCGTCCTGTTTGGTTACTTGCACTCACTAATGAGTTGAACATTTGTAAGAATCAAGGGCCAATGAAGCAACCTTCTCATTAGAAAAAAAAAGTGTTCAGTGCGGGATTCGATCCCTGGTAGTAGCTGTCAACAGTTTATACCATTCTCAACAAGCATCCAAGTTTATAGATGATGTTTGACACTATGTTTATCTCGGTTTTATCATTTTTATTAATAAAATAAATTTAAACTGCCCTCTTTCTGCAAATAAATATATTATTTAAAATACAATATAACGCGGCTTTATATTGTATTTTAAATTACTTTATATAATACTAGCGAACCCGGCCACGCGTTGCTGTGGCTAAATTGTAATATGTTAAATTAACATTATACTAAACTATTCAGTACAGTAAAGTTAATATTCACTTATAAAGATAAAAATGTTATAGCCGATCTAAAGCCCTACGGGATTGAGAATGGAACGTTACGTTCAAATTTGAAAGTGAATTTTATACATATAGATAATATAGCCCTTCATTGTAAGCATTGATTATAATCACTGCATTAATAAATGTCAGTGAACTCGTTTATATGTATTGTTTTTTGTTTTCGAGATATTCTAATAGAACGTTCTCACATTTTCTGTAAAAATATTTATATATGCACAAACACAGAATATAATCACTATGTCTTAATTTCGCTATAATTATTGTTATAAATATTATTCGAAAATAATTCGCCAGAAATCGTCCTGATAGTATACTAAACAACTTCCCAAAGTTTCATGGCAAACATCTGAAATAAAATAATACTTTTAATACTTTGCTACAATATTAAAAAGAGGGGGGCTTAGGTGTTTAAAATGTAAAATGTGCTCTAAATAGTATTACATAGAGCCTTCATAACAAACATACTCGTTTATATGTATTGTTTTTTGTTTTCGAGATATTCTAATAGAACGTTCTCACATTTTCTGTAAGATATTTATATATGCACAAACACAGAATATAATCACTATGTCTTAATTTCGCTATAATTATTGTTATAAATATTATTCTAAAATAATTCGCCAGAAATCGTCCTGATAGTATACTAAACAACTTCCCAAAGTGTCATGGCAAACATCTAAAATAAAATAATACTTTTAATACTTTGCTACAATATTAAAAAGAGGGGGGCTTAGGTGTTTAAAATGTGCTCTAAATAGTATTACATAGAGCCTTCATAACAAACATATTTAAAATAAACCAATCAAAATATAATAATGCTGTAAAAACAGACCTTGCTACAATAATATAAAATAAATGAAAATAAAAAAAGACACCCACGCTGAGCCTCGAACCTAGGTTTGTTACAAATATTATTAAAAAATTGTTTATGTTAATTTTTATTTTAAAAAGCCTACATTTTAAATAAAATAATATTTTTAATAATTTGCTACAATAATATAAAAGAAATGAAAAAAAAAAACACCCACGCTGAGCCTCGAACCTAGGTTGCGGGGGTACGAAGCTGTGTACCTAACCTATAGGCTAAGCTTGACGTTACAAATAAGCTCATGCGAGGCTATTTCAGGCCATACGTCTACCGCGAGGGGGCGCTGATTGCGAGTGAATTTACGTTTTATTGTAAATAAAAATGCAACGAAAGGTTATTTCTAAAGAGTAATTAGCCAGAAACCATCCCGGTAGTATACTAAACATCTTCCCAAAGTTTCATCACGATTGGTTGAGCGATGTAGAAGATTATCACTGACGAACGGACGGACCAACGGACCAACAAACGTCCATTTTTATATATATAGATTTACGAACGGAAAAATATGTCCAGGGTAGCCTAGTGGACATGGCATCTGCCCGGTAAGCGGAACACTGTGGGTTCGATTCCCATCCCTGAACACTTTTATTTTTCCGTTTGTCATTACTCTTCACAATTCATCCTATCATACTTCATCCTTAGAGTTAGAAATAATCGCTATTTCTCTTTAAAATAAATTTCGATTTTTGTTTAAAAAGAAACATTCGCGGTATAATTGCAATTTTCGTTTTAAATATATTATTTGGAGGGCCTGGCTCATCAGTAGGGAACCCTACAGGCAGTTTACTATTTAAATCTTCCAAACCGCGTTCTAAATTTGTATCGGGCTCTATTGCTTATGTATCCGACACTGTGGCAGAGAATTCTTGGTGAAGTTAATTAAGAGAAATTCTGGAAACTTTATAGATAAGTAAGAAAAAGGCTTCTGATGCTGCATACTGAAATTTACTGATGTCCTGCGCCATCTATCAGAATAAATATCAACTAATCGATGATCATTTAATTTAAGAGAATATTGACGAAATACCCTTTTCCTGATAAATGAAAAAAATCCCAATTAATAACACGTATTTATTCTGATAGATGGCGTAAGCCATCAGGAACCTTCAGTTGAAAAATCGGTAAATGTTTCTTCTTTTATTATAAATATATATATCGGAATTCAGTACAAATTTTACGTTTGTGGAAGTGGAAAGTCTTTGAATGTCGCCGGTTGTCTGTTTATTGAAGGAAACGGAGAAAATTTTGTTCACACTTGGTTATCTACTGTATCTTCAATAAAGGTCACTGTAATATCTTTCAGAGTTATTATCTGAATCCCGATATACATGCTAAAAAGTACAATTTCCTTAAGTTTTGTCCATGAGTGTATATTTCAGAGTTATTATCTGAATCCCGATATACATGCTAAAAGGTACAAATTCCTTAAGTTTTGTCCATTAGTGTATATCTACTTATATAATTGCCTTATTCTGAAGCTCACGGATAGAATGCGCGCCCATTGGCTGCCGGCGAACACGTGTCCTCCCTGCCCCCCTCTAGTCAACCCTGTTATCAGCTGTGTGATACATACACCTGTCTAAAGCGGCCATTCCAGACAACCCTGTTATCAGCAGTGTGATACATCCACCTGTCTATACAGACCACCGTGTCTATAGCGACCACTGACCACCCTGCCTATAGCGACCACTCTAGACAACCCTGTTATCAGCTGTGTGATACATCCACCTGTCTATACAGACCACCCTGTATATAGCGGCCATTCCAGATAACCCTGTTATCAGCTGTGTGATACATACACCTGTCTATAGCGGCCACTCTAGACAACCCTGTTATCAGCTGTGTGATACATCCACCTGTCTATACAGACCACCCTGTCTATAGCGGTCACTTTAGGCAACCCTGTTATCAGCTGTGTGTTACATTCACCTGTCTATAGCGGCCACTCTAGACAACCCTGCTATCAGCTGTGTGATACATCCACCTGTCTATACAGACCACCCTGTCTATAGCGGCCACTCTAGACAACCCTGTTATCAGCTGTGTGATACATCCACCTGTCTATACAGACCACCCTGTATATAGCGGCCATCCCAGATAACCCTGTTATCAGCTGTGTGATACATACACCTGTCTATAGCGGCCACTCTAGACAACCCTGTTATCAGCTGTGTGATACATCCACCTGTCTATACAGACCACCCTGTTTATAGCGGCCACTCTAGACAACCCTGTTATCAGCTGTGTGTTACATTCACCTGTCCATACAGACCACCCTGTCTATAGCGACCACCCAAGACAACGTTTTAAAAACATATCCGCACTCGGGTAAAACCCGGGCGTTGCCCGGGCCATTCGTCTAGTTTGTGATAAACACACATGACTGTACAATAATAAGGCGGTTTGGTAGATTAAACTGGCGAAACCGCTGGAAGGGTTCACCACTGATGAGCAAGGCCATCCAGATATTTTGATCATTGCATTAAGGGAAGTAGAAAATCAATATTAAAAAATATAAAGAAACACGTAATAAATAGTCTACAATTCCAATAGCATATAAAAACACATTGATATGCAAATTATAGTTTCTGAAAAGGTATGTAAATAAATGTGAATTATAAATAAAATACAATTCTCTGAGGAAAAAGTTTCCTCTCTATTTCCTTATCACATTGCCTTTTATTTTAATTTTATTGAAGGGATTATAATATTAATAAATGTTGTTGTTGTTGTTGTTTTTTTTTTTCCTCAAGTCGTTTAAACGATCTCCATTAGGTTCCATTGTCTCAGCTTTTCTATTATAGTCCTGGGGTTTTCCCAGAGGTCTTTTGTAGACATCATGGAGAAGGAGAGAGGGATACTGTTGATCTGAAGACCTAGAAGTACCACTCAGTGTGACTTTGTTTCTTTTGGTCTCCTGACATGGAGCCGCTCCTATGGAGAACAGACAATTGATACATTAGCCGGGTACAGGGTACCAGGAGTTAAACTCCCGACGTTCTGTGCTACCTGTTTACACTCTCCCGCCACTTTGAGGCTGTAGGATGGGATTTTGAGAGTGATTAATTAATGTGAATCTAATCATGAATAAAATGTAAATCATTTTACATGAAAAAATAGATTTCCTCTAAAAAAAAGGCCTTTTGATTATTTCGAACTGAATTTATATATACAAAAGCTATGTTCTTATTTATAAGAAAAAGATGTAAGTAGATATAATAAACGTATTTATAAATTATTTATTAATAAATGTTATTAAAATGTAATCTTTTTTTTATACCATTCTGTGATTGTTGGTATTTGAGGTAAAGCCTAGGTTACAGGCGCTACAGAATTGACAGGATTATGGCCACGGAAACCTTACTCATGTCTTCAGATATTGCTCTGTTGTGTTATACTCAATCTTGGACCACGACATGCTTGTAGCCGATATGTTCTTCATACCTCTACATGACATAGAAAATGCGTATATAGCCATAGATATTTTCTTATGTAAATACACCAATACCTCGCTTTGCGTCGTTTCGTTTTGCGTTTCTTTCGAAGTTGCGTCGCTGCTTAATTTTTACTGATTTTCACTGTGTGTCGTTAGATTTTCGAAGTTGCGTTTGTTTTGGATTCGAGTCTTTAATTTTTTTAATTTATTTTTTCCTTAAATATGGCAACACCTTTGTTTTTGATTACGCCTTCACATATTTTCACTTTGCGTTTGCGTCGTTTCAATTTGCGTCGTGTTTTTTTTTGGAACGTAACCCCGACGCAAAGCGAGGTATGGGTGTACTACTATGTAAGCAATGCTATGTAGTTAATTGTAATATCTGAATAAAAAGTTTTAAAACGTACAGAATTAGAGCACCAAGGGTAAGCAGAAACTAAACGTCTGCATTGAGGATTATCTAGACTGATATAATGAATATATAATATAATATATCGCATTAAAATATAGCTTTGAAAATAGAGCAATCCATAAATAAATATTTCATTAAAAATGTATATATATTAGATCAAAATTTTATTTATTTTACCAATATTTCAGTTGGCTGAACGCCAACCTTTATCAAGGTGTTAACTGTGTTGACACACATTATGAATGTTATAACACCTTGATAAATGTAAAAAACTTAAGGAAGTTGTACCTTTTAGCATGTATATCGGGATTCAGATAATAACTCTGAAATATACACTCATGGACAAAACTTAAGAAAGTTGTACCTTTTAGCATGTATTTCAGAATTCAGACAATAACTCTGAAAGATACACTCATGGACAAAACTTAAGGAAGTTGTACCTTTTAGCATGTATTTCGGGATTCAGACAATATCTCTGAAAGATATTACAGTGACCTTTATTGAAGACACACTAGATAACAAAGTGTGAACAAAATTGCTTCTTTCTCTTTCAGAAAAAAAGACTATTAAGACTATTCGAAATTTTAGTTTAGAAAAAAAAACGACACCCTCTTTTGCTCTATTCACTTGTATAAAAAAGAACTCGAAACCCCCCTTCTCCAGCATTGTTACCCGATATTTATTCATCTATAAATTTTACAATAGAACTTTTTAATTCATTCAGAAAAAGAATAAAATCAAAGTTTTGAAACTTATTTATAAATACTTTTTATCAAAATTCGAAACTATTATAGACACGTATGATTCTTTTTAAAAAAAATAAACAATTTCTATTGCCCTTACTGCAATGGAAAAATGGAGCCAGGCCCTCCCATTTTCGGTCGTTCAGGTACAGCTTGCACCACGCTGATGAGGGCCAACAGCCCGAAACGCGTCCGTGGTTAGCTTTTCTTGAATAATCAAGAATGGGTATTTGACCAATTCTGGAATAATTAAAAATCAACGAGAATAGTTGATATTTATTCCGATAGATGGCGCAAGCCATCAGCAACTTCCAGTTGCACGATAAGGAGATGCCTCTTTTCTCAAATAAATATTATAATAAAAATAAAAAAGGCATATATTGGATCAAAATATCATTTATTTTACCAATATTTCAGTTGGCTGAACGCCAACCTTTATCAAGGTATTATAACATATTTAATGCGTGTCAAAACAAACTCAGCGCAAAATAACGTTTGTTGTTGACAAACATTAAATATGTTATAACACCTTGATAAAGGTTGGCGTTCAGCCAACTGAAATATTGGTATAATAAATTATATTTTGATCCAATATATGTCTTTTTAATTAAAGATATATTTATGGATTGTTCTATTTTTAAAATTATAATAATAAAAGAGATATCGATTTAAAATTTTAAAAAGAAGAGACATTTAACTCTTATTTTTATCTAAATAATAAAGAGCTTTCTGAATATCTTTTCTTCATTTGCTCAAAACTACAAATCTATTAATCTAAATTAAGCTTACACCACACTGATGAGGGCCAACAGCCCGAAACGCGTACTTGGTTAGCTTTTCTTGATTTATCAAGAATGGGTATTTGGCTAATACTGAAATAATGATTAAAAATCATCGAATAGTTGATATTTATTCTGATAGATGGCGCAAGCCATCATCAACTTTTAAGTTGCACAATAAGGAGATGCCTTTTTTTCTATTAATCTCAGTTAATGCTTTTTTTATATATTTTATATAGTTCATATATTATTATATATTACATATATTCATTTGAAAAATTATTTTCTTATTGATTTGAATTATAAATGAATATCTTCAGCATTTTTACACCTTTTTAAAATAAAACAATTTCTACTGCCCTTACTTCAATGGAAAAATTAAAGGGAGGGCCTGGCTCATCAGTGGTGAACCCTCCCAGCGGTTTCGTCAGTTTAATATACCACTGGGAGGGTTCACCACTGATGACCCAGGCCCTCTCTTTAATTTTTCCATTGCAGTAAGGGCAGTAGAAATTGTTTTTTATTATAAAAAGAATATTACGCGTCTAAAATAGTTTCGTAATTGGATAACAGATGGCGCGCTATTGCATCGTAATTTTTTATATCTCATTCCCAACGTTTCAGTGTCCCATTGTTGGCTTATAAAGGAAAAAACTGTATTCACTATTGTTTACTTTGATTTTTAAATTCTGAGTGAACTGATATTGAAGAGCGCGGAATATCCAACACCTGCCAAAATTTAATTTTTTTCCATTTCTTATTCTTATAATTTACATATAAAAATATCAACGCTTATGTCTATAGATGGAAATTTTGCCGGGAGGAAATTGATCTAAAGAGACAAGGGTCGCCTCTCCCGTCAAAATAGACGTCTAAAACCAGACGCCATCTATTGGCCGTCGTCGCAAACTAGCGGCCTCGGGTCGGTGGCAAAGCCACAACACCAGCTTTGGCAAACTGAAAAGCGTTCACCTAGAGACCATGATTTCGGGCTAATGTCCGCGCTAGACTGACGAGGGACATTAGCCCGAAACCATGGTCTCTAGGTGGACGCTTTTCAGTTTGCCAAAGTTGGTGTTGTGGCTTTGTCATCGACCCGAGGCCGCTAGTTGGGGCGACGGTCAATAGATGGCGTCTGGTTTTAGACGTCTATTTTGACGGGAGAGGCGACCCTTGTCTCTTATGTCTATTGTTAACTTAAAACACCCATTCCAAAAGTCTAGCTTCAGTATCGGTATTAAAAGAAAACCCGAAAAATGAAATATAACAGCGGTGTGATAGAAACGTTTCGCCCAACTTAACTGAGAAGAAATAAGATAATTGGGATTAAAAAGTTTTATGAGAATCATTTCTCGTAAAATAAAAGTACAAAACGTTTCGACCAACTTATTTGAAAGAAAGAAGAGAATTGAGAGATAAAAACGTTTATAGGAATCATTATATAGAGTTAAAAGGCTAGTTAAATAAAAGTTCAAAACGTTTCGCTCAATATACCTGTAGAAAGAAGAGAATCGAGAGATAAGAAGTTTTATGGTAATCATTTCTTGTAAAATAAAAGTTTAAAACGTTTCGCTCAACTTGAAGAAAGAAGAGAATTGGAATGAGAAGTTTTATGGTAATCATTTCTCGTAAAATAACAGTACAAAACGTTTAGCTCAACTTGAAGAAAGAATATAATTGGAAGGAGAAGTTTTATGGTAATCATTTCTTGTAAAATAAAAGTTTAAAACGTTTCGCTCAACTTGAAGAAAGAAGAGAATTGGAATAAAACGTCTTATAGGAATTTATTTATATAAATGTGAGGGTTTTAAGATAAAAGTACAAAACGTTTCGCTCTCAATTTAACTGAAGAAATAAGAGAATTGAGATGTTTATAGGAATTTATTCCTATAGAGTTAAAAGACGATTTAAATAAAAGTACAAAACGTTTCGCTCAACTCACCTGTAGAAAGAAGAGACTGAAGAAAGTGAGGAGAAGCTGTCTGACCTCCATGTCTCGCGGTACAACCTGGACAAAGAAAACACGAACCTTAGGCGAAAGTTCCGTGTTATCCTATGGGAGCTAGCTAACAAGGGAGTCAATTAACATACATAACTGTACATACCTTAATTACAGGAAGGACTCAGAGTGTTTATTTAGACTGTCAACTTCCTCTATCCAATCAGGACATTCTTCCATCAAGTCCAGTGATATGGAGTGACCTACTTGTGTTTTAATAATTTGGTGACGCTCCAAATGTCATTTCAAGATATGACCTCCTTCTGGTATAGAGATTGGTCTTTTTCCTGTTTGTATTTAGTGTCTGGGAATGTCCTGAATCTATTTAGTCAGACTGGAGTCTCAACATTCTCTGAGATTGTCTTTTATCCTGAACTTAGAATTATAAACAGAACTTAGAATTATATATATACAGTGGTACCTCGACATACGAGTTTAATTCGTTCCGCAACCTTGCTCGTATCTTGAATTACTCGTATCTCGAAGTAAAAAGACAAAAAGCAAAAAACAAAGCTTTGCATATAGAACAAATAATAATGAAGAAGAAGAAAGAAACATTTTAGGAAAAGCAAAAACAAAACAAAAGTACTGGTCAAAAATAAACATTTAAAATCACAGATTAATATCTTCAACACTACCGAACCGAACTCGTATCTCGAATTTCGCTCTTAACTCAAAGCAAAAAATCACATGCTCGTCGGCTCGTATCTCGAAAAACTCGTATGTTGGGGCGCTCGTATGTCGAGGTACCACTGTATATATAAAATAGTACAAATGTGATATTGTACTGGAATAAGGTGCATAAATTAAGAAAAAGGCATCTCCTTAACGTGCAAATGCAATTTTTTGGTCGTTGAGGTACAGCTTGCACCACGCTGATGAGGGCCAACAGCCCGAAAAGCGTCCGTGGTTAGCTTTTCTTGATTAATCAAGAATGGGTATTTGGCCAATTATGGAATAATTAAAAATCAACGAGAATAGTGATATTTATTCCGATAGATGGCGCAAGCCATCAGCAACTTTCAGTTGCACGATAAGGAGATGCTTTTTTCTTAATATATAGATATGTTCTGAAAATAGAGTAATCCATACTTAAATCATTAGATAATAAAAAAGGCATATATTGGATTAAATAAAGAAGAGAAAAGCTTCAACTACGGTTCTGAACGCAGCGCTAGAGTTCTAAAGAAACACAACATCATAACTACCTATCAATCATCTTTAAATTTAAAAAAGGCCCTACGCCATCCAGACACTAAGGCAAATAAATATTGTATTCAATCCAATATATGCCATTTTATTATTTAATATATAGATATGTGGCCGTTACTTCGGCTTTTACTTCTTTCCTCTTTACATTTCTGGCTTTAAATGAATAATTTTATTTTATAAAAATAATTATAATTTTATCAGTGGCCTTTCCACAAGCCACACCAACACGTACACAAACATCCCACATATATATGAAAAAATAGTATAAATGTGAAATTGTACTGGGATAAGGTGGATAAATTAAGAAAAAGGCATCTCCTTATTGTGTAACTGAAAGTTGCATAACGACAGCTTGCACCACGCTGACGAGGACCAACAGCCCGAAACGCGTACGTGATTAGCTTTTATTGATTAATCAAGAATGGGTATTTGGCCACACACACAAAATTTTGGATTAATTAAAAAATCAACGAATAGTTGACATTTATTCCGATAGATGACGCTAGCCATCAGCAACTGTCAATTTCACGATTAATAGATGTCTTTTTTCTTAATATATAGATATATAAAGCAATAACACGCCATCTATATATAACAAATGAAAACATTAAGACGTGAATGTTTCTTTCAAATATAAAACAAACTTATACTGTCCTTACTGCGATGAAAAATTATATTGGGAAGGCTTGGTTCAGTAGGACAATAGTAGTTTGATTATGTTTTGAAAATAGAGCAATCCTTAAATAAATCTTTAATTAAAAAGGAATATATTGGATCAAAATATCATTTATTTTACCAATGTGTCAGTTGGCGCTGAACGCCAACCTTTATCAAGGTATTAGATTATAAAACCTTGATAAAGGTTGGCATTCAGCCAACTGAAATATAGGTAAAATAAATGATATTTTGATTCAATATATTCCTTTTTAATTAAAGTTTGATATATTTTTGAAAGAAACATTCGCTTCTAAATGTTTCCATTTGCTATATATAGATATAGTAAATTTAAACTGATTTTGACGTTTATGATTCATTTGATATTAAACAATTTTCTACTGTCTTTACTCGAATGTTAAATCAATAGGAAGGCTTAGCTCATCAGTGGTAAATCCTCCCAGCGGTTTCGCCAGTTTAATCTACCATACTACTGTAATATTGCATTTGGCTGTTTTCCTTTTATACCGATACTGATGTTTAACTCCATTGGAAAAGGTATTTTGATTGAACTATAAGATTTGAGGATAGTATAAATACATATATCTATGGTAATATAAACCAACAACCCTATATTGTATATTACTTATAACAAGATTGTCATGTTGTATATAGAAACACATCTATAAATAATTATACGCATGATTGACATGTGTCATTGCATCACCATATGCAATGTACTTTGTACAAACTGAGGATGAATAAATAAAACTATGTAATAGATTAAGAGCTTAGCTAAGCAAGAGATAGAAATCAACCCTAAAGAGGAATTTGGCAAGCCCGTTGCCATCAGGTCTAAAGGGTGTGAAGGATGCCGCAGCCACCCCACGCACTTTGCACCCGTTCAAAGTCCAAATTCTCGCCTGTCTCCCCCCCCCCTCGGCAAAGATATAAAACATCTGCCCTAGCCAAAATAACTTGTAGACTTCACCATCGGCGTGAGACCTTGTCGGTTGTAGCCAGGACCACCTCATCGCCAAGTGAAACAGTAAGATCTCTTCTATCTCCATCTTGCTCTTAGCTCGACTCCTATCTGTTCACGGAACTTTCCTACTACAACTGTGTCTCTTCGTTTTTTTGTGTGTGGACATTCTCAAGCTTTCCACTCTGCCTCGACCACGACTGCCTGTACTCTGTGAGAACTGTTAAAGGTCCTACAAGGTGCAGAGAGGTATTGGAAAACTCTCCACGCCCTGACTGTCCCTCTCGGTTACTACAGGTTTGACCCTCGGTTACCACAGCTATAGCGAGAGTCGACAGGATCCCTCATCACAGATAAGTCGACAGGACCTTATCACATATACATAAAGTAATTTATAATACAATATTATATAATGCGGCTTGTGATTGTAAAACGACATTTGAAATACTATCTCGCCTGTGTTTCTTTTCAACAAAATTTTTCAAAATTTATTTCAAGGAGAAATAACGATTATTTCTAACCTTTTAGATGAGGTATGTGAGATAAGAGGATGCCAGCGGGCGACGTCCCACGCCCGTGCTCCCCACGTGACCGCCGCCGCCGCGCATGCGCGCCGACCGTGACGTCGCCACCAGGGGCTGCGCGCGCACTTTTCGAACACCGCCTGATCTCGCTGGCTGTTTACCGCTCCTCGCTACAACCAGCGGTGGTTCCTTCCATTATATAATACTCTAGGCGCTGGTGGAGTAAAAACTGTGCTCCATCTGCCTCTTATAATTGTATGTAATTTTTGGACTTATTAAAATAAATTATTAATTGATAGTTCTCACTGCAGCTCGAACCTTTACCCTAACACGGTAGAACATGGCGCAGTCGACATTCGGTTAATTATAGCCGTTTTTTAAGTGACAGCTCAGTGACAATTAGTAATCAAGATGCCCTCAAGAAGGAATCGCCGACCATCCCAAACCCCTCCAGAGAACCCTGCCTCGCCGACCAGCACCGACATCCTCAGGTCCATAGCCGCACTGTTGCAGCAGATGGCTACTCGGAATCCGACACCGACAGTCCCATTAGGAGTTCCTCCTCACCACGCCACAAAAATCATCCAGCTTCCTAAACTGGCTTCCCCGGAGGAGTTAACGATGTCTTGTTTCCGCGATTGGAAACAACGTTGGAACGACTACGTGGACGCCCAACAAGTAGCCACCTTCCCGCTATCCACACAGCAAGTGACTTTGCGTGCCGCCCTCCATTCCGAATGGACCATCCTTTGGCAATCAGGCCGCCTTCATATTTCTACCACCACCACCCTCGATGAAGCCGTGAATGCTCTCGAGGCCTACCTACGCAAGAAGCGAAACCCCCTCCTTGATCGGCAAGATTTTCATCGTAGGGACCAACAAACCGGAGAATCGGTGGATCGCTACTTCGCAGCCCTTAAAGCTCTTGATGACTCGTGTGCACATGAGCTGGATTTTAAGTGCAGCACATGCGGCGACCCGTGTATTACAATATGCACAAAAAGAGCTTGTGGGAAAACCTTTGCCCTTGCTGGTTATCAACAGCAACTCCGTATCCGTGACAGGTTAATATGTGGCCTGTTTGATAAAGACCTCCAACGAAAAGTACTGGCGGAGCAGTACAATTCCGACCTCTCCCTGGACCGAGTCCTCTCAATTTGCATCGCACATGAGAGTGCTACCGCCGTGGGCGCGTCTCTTTCACCCTCCCCAACCACCTCCCCCGAAGCCTTCATTGCAACCAGACGTGCACCATCAACCTACAAGCATCAACAAGCCAGCTCGTCTGAAACCTCACCTAAGGCCAACCGTTTCTTTCAGAAACCCTATGATCCTAACGACCCCTGCTCCGGATGTGGGGCTAACCCAAGACACCGCCGTGACCAGTGCCCAGCAAAAGACATAGAGTGTAACAAATGCGGCATCACCGGGCATTACGGAAGGGTTTGCCGACAACTGAAACGGAAACCCACAACCAAACCTAATATCCCGCCACCCGCAACCAGAAACAATCAGTCCCAACCAGGACCCTCAAACACAGTTGTTGCAGCTGGAGTACGCAACGAACTCATAACCATTCCGACCGATATCAACCATAAGTTACACCAAATCCGTTGGCTGGCGGACCCGGGGTCAGATCTGGATCTAATCCCAGAATCAGAATTCCTGTTACTGGATGAGCAGACCCGATCTGCACTCAACCCGAAGAACGTCCCTTGCGTAGGAGCCAACGGCATCAGCTTAAGTCCTTGTGGATCGTTCGTCGCGGCACTGCATCTCAACGGGAAAACCTACAGTACTACCGTTGGAGTCTGCAAGCACCTGAACGCCCCTCTCTTGAGCAAGAGGGGATGCAAAGCCTTAGGACTTCTGCCGGATAACTGGCCCCATTCAATGATCGTCAATGCCATAACCAACGGACAAGTTCTAACGTTCCCGCCGACCCCGGTGAGAGCCAATGAGATCGATAAGCAGTCTATCCTTACCCATTATGCTAGAGCGTTCGACGACACAGTGTTAAAACCCATGCAAGGACCCCCCATGTCTATCGAACTAGTTAAAGATGCCGTTCCTTGCAAACGCTACCGGGCATACAACGTTCCCTTTCACTGGAGAGACCCTGTCAAAACTCAACTCGATACCATGTTGGCGAAAGGGATAATCGAACAGGTACCCGTCGGCGAAGCCATCGATTGGTGCCATCCTATGGTAGTCGTCCCGAAAAAAGGCTCATCAGAACCGCGCATAACCGTGGACCTCACCGGACTGAACAAATACGTCCGACGACCCGCCTATCCAGTCAGGGTACCCCCGCGAGGTTGTTGCTCGCATCCCACCAGGCATGCAGTTTTTCAGCACGCTAGATGCCCGTCACGGTTATTGGCAAGTCCCCCTCGATGAAAAGAGTAAAAAACTAACCACCTTCATCACACCATGGGGAAGTTACCGCTATTGTCGCAACGTGATGGGATTGTGTTCCGCCGGAGACGAGCACAACCGTCGTGGAGACGAAGCCCTATTTGGAATCCAGAACGTAGAAAAAGTGGTAGAGGACATCATTATCTTCGATTCAGACTACAAAACACACGTCCAACGTGTTCGACAGGTCATTTCCCGGTGTCAGGAACATGGAATCACCCTCAACCAGAAGAAGTTCGTATTCGCTCAGCCAGAAGTCGACTGGTGCGGCTTCCGTATAAATTCTTCCGGTTACACACCTTCTCCACATTTGTACTCCGCTCTAAAGAATTTCCCGATACCAACCAACAAGACCGACGTGCGTTCCTTTAACGGCCTTGTTCAACAGTTTGAGGCCTTTTCCCATCATCTAACCGAGCTATCCGCGCCAATCCGATCACTTTTGTCAGCCAAAGCCGCCTTCGTTTGGGAGAACCCCCACCAGCGAGCTTTTGACGCAGTCATTCAAGAACTCTGCAGCTCACGCATCCTAGCACAGTTCTCCCCAGGACAACCCCTCCGCCTAGAAACGGACGCAGCACAGACCCAGGGACTAGGATATGCCCTTTATCAACAACAACCTGATAGTCAATGGAGACTTCTCCAGGTAGGATCCCGCCATGTGACTCCTGCAGAGTCCCGGTATAGCGCCACGGAAATTGAGTTATTAGCTGTCGTGTGGGCAGCCAAGAAATGCAAGTTATTTCTTATGGGATCTCATTTCGAACTTATAGTCGACCACCGTCCCCTTATTCCCATACTGAACTCCAAAACTCTGGACGAGATAGAAAACCCAAGGCTCCTCCGGCTAAAGGAAAAGCTGACTCCGTACCTCATTACGGCAGTTTGGCGTCCGGGAAAGAAACATACCGTTGTCGACGTGCTCTCTCGCCACCCATCCCCAGTTCCCGACGCTTACGATACCGATGATCATCCTGATTCTGAACCCGCTCCTCTCATTGCCGCTGCAGTAGTAGACCCGGTCGACGGATCCAGGGTAATGGAGGATTCGTTAATACGACAAATCAGAGCAGCCGCAGAGCATGATGGAGAATACAAACGTATACGCAATATCATCCCTCAAAAGATTCAACGTAAAGAAGACCTCGACGAAGATCTTCGCCCCTACTGGAGAGTATGGCACCAACTAAGCGTACGCGAAGAACTCGTTTTCTTAGGCTCTCGCCTACTCATCCCAACACCATTACGCTCAGAAGTGCTAAAAATACTCCATGCTTCGCATCAAGGCCAAGACCGGACTCTTCGACGCGCTGGCCAATCTGTCTTTTGGCCGAGCATCACTAATGACATCCGGAACGTAGTAAAAACGTGTGCCGAGTGTTCAGCCTATCTACCCTCGCAACAGAAAGAACCACTCTATTCCGACCCGCCGCCTAGCTACCCATTTCAACATGTTTCCTGCGACCTTTTTTCGCACGCTGGATACCAATATCTCGTTATGGTCGACCGCTTTTCAGGTTGGATCAACGTGACGCAATGTGGCAGAGCCCCCACGTCCACCACGGTCATCCGTCACCTTCAAAAGTGGTTGGCAGATTACGGCATCCCAGAGATACTCACATCCGACAATGGTCCCCAATTCTCCTCTCAAGAGTTTCGGAGTTGGACAAAGCGTTGGAACATCGAGCACTCCACCTCATCTCCACACTTTCCTCAATCAAATGGACTTGCCGAAGCGGCCGTAAAAGCGATAAAGTACCTAATCAGCAAGACCACCACCAATGGGAATCTCAAGTCCGACACATTTTTAGAAAGTTTGATGGAGTTCCGAAACACGCCCAAAGCAGAGGGACGAAGTCCAGCGCAGATTGTGTTTGGTGCCCCGACACGTACCAAGCTACCGCTTCACCGTAGTCAGTTTGCCAAGGAATGGAGAACAAGGATTTCAGAATGCGATCAACGAGCCCAGAACTTAAGACAGAAAGCCCTCAAGCGATACAATCGCAACGCCAAGCCACTCTCACATTTGGAAGTGGGAGCAATAGTCCGTGTCCAGGATCACCGCACAAAACATTGGACCCTCCTTGCTGAGGTTCTCGAACAACTTCCACGCGGTCGCAGCTACCTCATCCGGACCGACGCCGGACGCCTTCTTCGCCGTAATCGCAGATTCTTACGACCTTTCGTGCCTCCACCGTACACCACCCCACCCAACTCAGCTCAACATCAGCAGACCTTATCCCCTCGAACCCGAGAACCGAACCCGCGTTATAGCAACTACGTTGGATCGGTCCCAAGTCCCAATCTCCAGGGGGGGCATGAGATAAGAGGATGCCAGCGGGCGACGTCCCACGCCCGTGCTCCCCACGTGACCGCCGCCGCCGCGCATGCGCGCCGACCGTGACGTCGCCACCAGGGGCTGCGCGCGCACTTTTCGAACACCGCCTGATCTCGCTGGCTGTTTACCGCTCCTCGCTACAACCAGCGGTGGTTCCTTCCATTATATAATACTCTAGGCGCTGGTGGAGTAAAAACTGTGCTCCATCTGCCTCTTATAATTGTATGTAATTTTTGGACTTATTAAAATAAATTATTAATTGATAGTTCTCACTGCAGCTCGAACCTTTACCCTAACACGGTAGAACAGTATGAGAACACTGTGGGTTCGATTCCCATTCCTGTACACTTTTATTTTTCCGTTTATCATTACTCTTCATAATTCACCCTTTCATACCTCATCCAAAATGTTAGAAATATTCGTTATTTCTCCTTTAAATAAATTTTGAAATTTTCGTTGAAAAGAAACATATGCGGGATAGTATTTCAAATGTCGTTTTACAACATATATACATACGCATCAAAAATAGTTCAAATTTTCTATAACAGGTGGCGCGGTAATACATTATATTAATATAGAGATAGATAATAAATAAAAAGGCATATATTGGATCAAAATATCATTCATTTTACTAATATTTCAGACCCTTATGCTCAAAACTGGGCAACTCTGTGCTTCACTTCCATCAATAATTGACAATATGACCCAGAATAAGTATATTGCTACGGCGTTTTATGGTTTCCACAAGTCCATATCTCAGAAAAAGGCCAAGTGACACTCACTCCTCACTTTCTTACTGCTACTCTTTTTGTGTTGTTTTTCTTGCTTCCCTCTTTCTCTTTCTTGTTTTTTTCTTTTTCTTCTGTCTATATCGTTGTTTCCTTTGTCTCACTGCTTTGTTCTTATGCATACCTCTGGTGAATCCTGTATAGGGTCAGTGACCCTAAATAAAGGCTTTTTGTTGTTGTACTAATATTTCAGTTGGCTGAACGCCAACCTTTATCAAGGTATTATAACATATTAAAGTCTGTCAACAACAAACTCAGCGCCACATAACGTCAATTTATTAATCGTTTATTTTTATACGAAAAATCTTTTTTTACACATAGTACAAATAATTTTTAAATATAAAATAGGCGTTATTGTTAATTTTTCAAAATATTTACACCTATATTTTACAAAAATTATTTTGTCCATAATATAAATATATATATCAAAATTTTTCTCCCCATTGAATATAACAAAATATTTTTTAAACTTAATTCTGTTGACGTTATGTAGCGCTAAGTTTGTTGTTGACACACATTAAATATGTTATAATACCATGATAAAGGTTGGCGTTCAGCCAACTGAAATATTGGTAAAATAAATGATATTTTGATCCAATATATGTCTTTTTAATTAAAGATTTATTTATGGATTGCTTTATTTTCAAAAAAGAGATAGATAAGTTATAGATATTTTATGGGCTTTAGAATAATATACATTTATCTATTTATTTCGATGAGTTTGATAAGCCAGGCGTTATAATATCGTAGCGTATTTTATTTGTATTTATGTTAATTTACATAATATCAAGTTTTATTATTTATTTAGCTTTTATTTGCATATAGATCGGTTTGTATTGCGATTGATTTATAAATTCATCTATAAAGATAAAGGTCACCTCTCCTGTCAAAATAGACGTCAAAACTAGACGCCATTACCGACCCGAGTCCGCAAGTTTGCGGCGATGGTTAATAGATAGCGTCTAGTTTTGACGTCTATTTTGACGGGAGAGGTGACCTTTATAGATGAATATCCTCCCGACAAAATTTCCATTTATAAATTCGTGTATCTTTAATTTTAGTGGTAGACCGTTTGTTGTTATAGAAGACTAAATTTGTTTTTACTTCCCTCATTTGGCAACTATTTTTATAACGCGACAATATATAGCAACTAGCCGAATGACCAGGGCAACGCCCGTGTTTTATCCGATTGAATATTTTTATTCAAATACTATTTGTTACAATTATATATTGGCGCCTTAAATAAATTCATATATTAGTTAATAACTATAGCCTATGTGCTTTATCTGTCTATGTACTGTTGGCTTCCGTAGGCGTCTCATACTGGGAAAAAGAAAGAGAGGATTCCATTTAGTTATTAACTAATATATGCATTTATTTAAGGAGCGACCTGCTCCAACACAATAGTTACAAAAACGAAAAAGCGAGTGGGGGGGGGGAGGTGGCGTGATCGTAGCCAACCAATAGGAGGGCGCCATTCCAAAAAAAAAAAAAAGCAAACGGTGACAGAGTTGATTAGGAGATGAGGAATGACGCTCGTAACTGTATATAGAATATTGTATCTATAAACTTCAAATTAGCACAAAAATATGTCATAATGACCCTCATCAGTACAGAGGCGGCTTCGATATATACAAATAAAGGTCACCTCTTCTGTCAAAATAGACGTCAAAGCTAGACGCCATCTATTAACCGTCTCCTCAAATTAGCAGCCTCAGGTAGGTGACAAAGCCACAACACCAGCTTTTGAAAACTGAGAAGCGTCCACCTAGAGACCATGGTTTCTGGCTAATGAGTCTTGTCAGTCCATGGTGGACTTTATTCCATGAGATCCACAAAGGATCAAACGGAATCTTTACAATCTGACAAAGAGGTGTTTAGCTGTCAAAGTGGCTGGGTCAATACTTTAGTTAAAATATAGATGGAAATTTTGCCGCAGGAGGATATTGATTTATAAAAATAAAGGTAATCTCTCCAGTCAAAATAGACGTCAAAACTAGACGCCATTTATTGACTGTCGCTGCAAACTAACTGTACTTAAGAAAAAGGCATCACCTTATCGTGAAACTGAAAGTTGCTGATGGCTTGCGCCATCTATCGGAATAAATATCAATTATTCTCGTTGGTTTTTAATCAACCATCAGCAACTTTCAGTTGCACGATAAGGAGATGTCTTTTTCTTAATTTATACACCTTATCCCAGTACAATATTACATTTATATTGCATTTTTGGAACTTCCTTTTATAGGTGACTGTTGTAAGACTCTTGGAATGGGTATTTTAGAAGAACTATGGACATAAGCTTTTAGGACAGCAGAATTAAATATAATTATAAATATATAATATGCTTCGAGCAATCGCTCTTCCGCAAATATCAAATTGTGTCTTTTATTAGAACAATAATGTTACGATGTACTAGAGCGCCATCTGTTATCAAATTATAAAACTATTTTAGAGGCGTAATATTCTTTTTAAAATAAAACAATTTCTACTGTCCTTATTTTAAAAAGAATATTACGCCTCTAAAATAGTTTTATAATTTGATAACAGATGGCGTTCTAGTACATCGTAACTGTACTTAGTTCGGTGAAAAAGCGACATCAGTTTTAGCAAACTGAGAAGAATCCACCTAGAAATGGCGTCTAGTTTTGGCGTCAATTTTGATAGGAAAGTCGATATAATTATTTTATAGATCCTCTCATCCTTACAGGCAGAATTCTAAAGAGAGAGATATACATAGTGCTTTATTTTTAATAGTTCAAGATATCAGAAAACTAGCATTATAGAGAATTATTTGGTGTTATTTTAAATTAAAATATATAAAATATAATAATATAATTTAATTTCGCCACTCGTTCTATTTGGACAGCGCTATATGCGTTTACCAGGGCGTCGGGAACAAGTATCAACGTCTAGTCCTTGAATCTTTGGTCTCGCACTGCACGCCCAGTTTCAACCGAAAAATCGACCTCCCACCCCAATACTCCGTGTTTTACCTCGCCAATCCCCCCAGCTAAACTATTTACCTACTGTATTGGGCTATCTTTCATGTCCATAGTTTTAAAATATTGCCAAGTTGTAACCTGAAGAAGGGCATTCTTGCCTGAAAGCTTGTATTTTACCATTAAAAGAAAATCACAACGTTTTTATCGCCTTCATTTCAAATAAAATATATTGCAAATAGTTTTAAAATATTTTAGATTTTTCAAAATTTTCGTAATTTTTTCTCTCTTAATTATATGTAAATAAATTATATTTATGCAAATATCTCTAGCATGAAATATATCACGTTTTGTGTTAATCGAATAATTAATCAAATGATGAAGTTATCAATTATCAAAATTTTACTCTATTTTTAAACCACTATTCATCCATGCAAAAGAAATTTCTATTTAATTCCTCATCAAACTGGACATTAATGTAAAAAAATACCTATATACAGGTAACTTAAGATTTTTTCCATTTAAAAAAAATACAATGATTAACATTATATACATTTTGTTAGAAAAACACCATTCAAGTTGTGTAAATTGCTAATTTGTTTTATAATGACACTATAATTATAAATAATTGATATAATTAGAAAAGAAGATACATTGTTATACCTTGTAAACCTAATTACACCAATTTGTGAAAAGTAATTAGTGTCTTATTAAGTTAATTTAAGTCATTAAGATAAATGACTTTAGACAATTTAAAGATGATGCTATAAAGAGAAAATTGGAACGTTTTTCAAAACATATTTTAAAAATTCACAGAATATTAAATATTTATTTTTGACCATGACCAAATTATACATGTTTTCCAAAACTATATATAGACGTTATAATTTTAAATATTTATGTTTTATGAGAATTCTAAGCTATTATAGACTCGTATGATTCTTTTTTAAAAAATTAAACAATTTTCTATTGCCCTTACTGCAATGTAAAAATTAATGGGAGGGCCTGGTTCATCAGTGGCGAACCCTCCTAGCGGTTTCGCCAGTTTAATCTACCATTAATTTTTCATTGCAGTAAGGGCAGTAGTAAATTACTTAATATTTAAAAGAATCATACGCGTCTATAATAGTTTCGAATTATCATAACAGATGACGCGCTAATGTATTATTTATGTTTTATGTTTAAGAATAAATTAATGAAATTATGGTGTTTTCAGACAATTTTTAATTGTTAGAAGTAAAATTAGAGAGTTATTTAAATGTATTTTTAAAAAAATCAAAGATTATTAAAATATTATTTTTGACCAGAAACGAACTATTTGAGCGTGAATTATCTTTGAGGGAAATCAGTAATCGTGTTGGACGGAACCAAACAACTGTAATTGTAGTTGAAACAAACTATTTCAGTTGAACTATTTGAGCGTATTTTGTATACTAATTGACTTCGAAATGCCCTCCTGCAAGGTCTAGGGAGGCCATTTCTACTCCACTAACTTGCCATGTGTAAATAGCCAGGACAAGGTAACTCGACACCTGTAAACTGAGACGAAATAAATAAAAATTGATTCCATTAAAAGAGAAAATTACTAGAAAGTATAAAATAAGAATATAAACATTATTTTTTCAAGTCATTCTTTCAACTTATAGCTATGTCTGTGGAAGGATTATAAAGTTCCATAAGCTTGTACTTTGAACAAATAAAGAAACACATTTCTAATGTTTATATTTTATACTTTATATCAATTTTCTCTTCTAATATTATATCTGTAAACTGAGACGGAATATATAAATAAATAATTCCCTTTGTGTTATATATATAAAAAGAACATATATGAGCATAAAGAGCATTTTGTCTCCATGAGTGTATCTTTCAGAGTTATTGTCTGAATCCCGATATACATACTAAAAGGTACAACTTCCTTAAGTTTTGTCCATGGGTGTATCTTTCAGAGTTATTGTCTGAATCCCGATATACATGCTAAAAGGTACAACTTCCTTAAGTTTTGTCCATGAGTGTATCTTTCAGAGTAATTGTCTGAATCCCGATATACATGCTAAAAGGTACAACTTCCTTAAGTTGTGTCCATGAGTGTATCTTTCAGAGTTATTGTCTGAATCCCGATATACATGCTGAAAGGTATAACTTCCTTAAGTTTTGTCCATGAGTGTACATTTCAGAGTTATTGTCTGAACCCGATATACATGCTAAAAGGTATAACTTCCTTAAGTTGTGTCCATGAGTGTATCTTTCATAGTAATTGTCTGAATCCCGATATACATGCTAAAAGGTACAACTTCCTTAAGTTTTGTCCATGAGTGTATCTTTCAGAGTTATTGTCTGAATCCCGATATACATGCTAAAAGGTACAACTTCCTTAAGTTGTGTCCATGAGTGTATCTTTCAGAGTTATTGTCTGAATCCCGATATACATGCTGAAAGGTATAACTTCCTTAAGTTTTGTCCATGAGTGTATATTTCAGAGTTATTGTCTGAACCCGATATACATGCTAAAAGGTATAACTTCCTTAAGTTTTGTCCATTAGTGTATCTTTCAGAGTTATTGTCTGAATCCCAATGTACATGCTAAAAGGTACAACCTTCTTAAGTTTTGTCCATGAGTGTATCTTTCAGAGTTATTGTCTGAATCCCAATGTACATGCTAAAAGGTACAACTTGCTTAAGTTTTGTACATGAGTGTATCTTTCAGAGTTATTGTCTGAATCCCAATGTACATGCTAAAAGGTACAACTTGCTTAAGTTTTGTCCATGAGTGTATCTTTCAGAGTTATTGCCTGAATCCCAATATACATGCTAAAAGGTGCAACTTCCTTAAGCTTTGTCTATGAGTGTATATCTATCACCAATATGCGAGGATAGAAGCAGATAAAAAATACGGAAAACATTGGAAAATATTAGCTTTGAATAGGTTTCAAAAAATTGCAATGGGATCTGCAAAGTAATAAAGACTACCAAAACCATTCAAAATTCACTAAAAGATAGATTTGAAACAGAAAGTGAATAAAAAATCATTTTCTAAAATGTTCTTCTAATTCGACGTAATCTGCTGACATTTAATTGTCGAATAAACATACTTAGTTACATATAGGCCATGGCGTAATGAGGGTTAAGATGTTAGGGCTAAGGTCCCTTCACAAAGGGTGGCAGAAGACCCCGGAAGTAACGGCCAATCAGCTGATCGCACGTTCTAGCAGACGATGACGGAAGTAGGCTAACTCCAATTTGCATATGACCAAAACATATTTACATAGTAGTACAGTAAAACACCGATTAACCGAAAATTTCCTCTACTCTTAGCTTTTAGAGTATTCGAATCAATCATTTTTGTTGAATTTTCAGAAGTAAAAGCACGTTTATGACTATATAATATATGTTTATAGTTTTGAAGCAAGAAGTTGAATATTCTTTGAGTGTGAAAGCTTGCAAAAAATAGGAACTTACCCTCTATTATTAATTTGTTTTTCTTTTCTTTGTCGTCTGTTTTCACTAGTTGAATCTGGTTAGAAAATGTATAAAAATTAGATGAATCTTTTGTTGCCTTAAATACGAGATAATTAACTCGTTTCTATATATATCTAAAATGTTTAATAAAAAATAATTTTATAAATATGAGAGTTGCCTTCAAAAACGATCCAACAAGTTTCAATACGCATTTATTAAGAGTCTTTAAAGTAAACTTCATATGAGTATATTATTTATATATAGTCGATTATTGATTTAACACTTGATCTAGGAGGCAAGAATCTTAAGGTCTTAAATCCGTATTGAAATATACTTGTAATTTATTCTTGAAATAGAAAGTTTTTAGAAAACTATTAACAATTAAATGTTATATATCGGACTATAAATATAAACTCTTATAGACAAAATTTAAGAAAGTGGAAAGTTTTTGATATCACCGGTCGTCTTTTATTATTATTATTTATTTTTTTTGTAGACAGAAGCAATTTTGTTTAGAATTGGTTATCTCGTGTATCCTCAATAGAGGTCACTGTAATATCTTTCAGAGTTATTGTCTGAATCCCGATATACATGCTAAAAGGTACAACTTCCTTAAGTTTTGTCCATGAGTGTATCTTTCAGAGTTATTGTCTGAATCCCGATATACATGTTAAAAGGTACAACTTCCTTAAGTTTTGTCCATGAGTGTATCTTTCAGAGTTATTGTCTGAATCCCGATATACATGCTAAAAGGTACAACTTCCTTAAGTGTTGTCCATGAGTGTATCTTTCAGAGTTATTGTCTGAATCCCGATATACATGTTAAAAGGTACAACTTCCTTAAGTTTTGTCCATGAGTGTATCTTTCAGAGTTATTGCCTGAATCCCGATATACATGTTAAAAGGTACAACTTCCTTAGGTTTTGTCCATGAGTGTATCCTTCAGAGTTATTGTCTGAATCCCGATATACATGTTAAAAGGTACAACTTCCTTAAGTTTTGTCCATGAGTGTATCTTTCAGAGTTATTGCCTGAATCCCGATATACATGTTAAAAGGTACAACTTCCTTAAGTTTTGTCCATGAGTGTATATTTCAGAGTTATTGTCTGAATCCCGATATACATGTTAAAAGGTACAACTTCCTTAAGTTTTGTCCATGAGTGTATCTTTCAGAGTTATTGCCTGAATCCCGATATACATGTTAAAAGGTACAACTTCCTTAAGTTTTGTCCATGAGTGTATATTTCAGAGTTATTGTCTGAATCCCGATATACATGTTAAAAGGTACAACTTCCTTAAGTTTTGTCCATGAGTGTATCTTTCAGAGTTATTGCCTGAATCCCGATATACATGTTAAAAGGTACAACTTCCTTAGGTTTTGTCCATGAGTGTATCCTTCAGAGTTATTGTCTGAATCCCGATATACATGTTAAAAGGTACAACTTCCTTAAGTTTTGTCCATGAGTGTATCTTTCAGAGTTATTGTTTGAATCCCGATATACATGTTAAAAGGTACAACTTCCTTAAGTATTGTCCATGAGTGTATCTTTCAGAGTTATTGTCTGAATCCCGATATACATGCTAAAAGGTACAACTTCCTTTAATATTGTCCATGAGTGTATCTTTCATAGTAATTGTCTGAATCCCGATATACATGCTGAAAGGTACAACTTCCTTAAGTTTTGTCCATGAGAGTGTATAGCTTTACTTTGCTACAATATGAATAAAACAATGTAATGGATAAAACACAAACTGAAATAAATAAAGATAAGATAACCTAGACGGTATTTAGAGTTCCTAAAAAATAGGAGAAAATGCAGTCAGAGGACTTATTTTCGAAATTTCGACAAAAATCTTCTGTTTTCTCGTCAGAAAAAAAAAACTTTTGGAAAACCGCTATATATATAGCGCCTTTCTAAAAGTTTTTTTTTTGACGAGGACAAACGATTTTTGTCGAAACCTCGAAAAATAAAAAACTTGTCTGGCTGCAATGTCTTTCACTTTTAAAAGCAATAAATACAAATTTATATTTAGAATAGAAACAAAAAAAAAAAAAACAATTTTAAATTATATATTGTATATATGAGAAAAACGAAATAAAAAATAAAAAATAAAAAGATCAGGTGTTGAAATCAATATTAAAAATGGCATATCCTGACCAGGAGCACATATACTTTATAGAAGGCAGAGCGCCATCTGGTGGAACAGGCTAAATCAATGTTTAGTTGATTTCTGTTCCACCAGATGGCGCTCTGCCTTCTGTAAAGCACATGTGCTCCTGGTCAGGATATGCCATTTTTAATAAATATATATATATTATTTAGTATAATATATATTTTTTCAAAGTAGAGCCTCAATTTCGACCAATATGAAAAGCCAACGGAGAGTGTTAAAAAAACAAATCTCTACAAAAATGGGCTTAACAACCTGGCATGTTTTGAACGTGAAATTTTCATAAAAAATAACCAATAAATTTAATCAGGAAACACAGAGTAAAAAGAATAAACCAATAAAGAAATCATAGAGGCCGTTCCAGTCGACATGTTCGATAGATGGCTCACCCCATCATAGAGATATTCAGAGCGGAACTTCAGCCAATCACAGCACGATGATGCAGACGCCAATACAGCATTATCGTTTGATTTAATAAATCTTCCTTTTGGTACACTATAAAAATGTTTTGAAAAGTTCTTTTGCTTCAATAGAAATATGCACTTAGATGTATTTATTTAGAACCTACTAATTTATGTAAATTTTGTATGTAAAAAGTTACGACATATAAATATATATAACTAAAATAATTTAATATATTTCACCATTTAATATATTTATATATTAATATACTAGCGGATGTACCCGGCTTCGCCCGTGTTTTACCCGAGTAAAGGTTTGTCTAACGAATCTCTCGATAAAGTGAACATTTTTTCCCGGTCCCTTGAAAAATACTCGATAAGTTGAATAAAATCAATATTAATCAGTACCCGAGTAAAGGTCTGTCTAACGAACATTTGTTAAAACAATTCTCTATAAACTTATAAAAAGAAATAGATATATTTTGATAATTTGAAACTGATAAAGTGATCATTTTTTCCCGGTCCCTGTGTGCCGTGTCATTCTGAATTTTGTCTTTCCTAATTTTCTACATTACTAAATCATCGTTTTATCTAGTGAACATTTTTTACCGGTCCATTGAAAAATACTCGATAAGGTTGAATAAATTCATGGTCGTTTATGTAAAATGGACGAAGTTCCCGGAGGTCATCTTGGGCAAGCTCCCGCGAGGCTTTTTTTCTTGTCTACTTGGCATAGCTGTGACACCAACTCTGCCCTGATTGGTCGGTGGGTACTGGCGGCCGGGCGAATCCATTCTCTCACGGGGTGGGGCAGACCCAAGGTCATCAGGAGCAGCAAACCTAAGCCTATCTCCGTCTCAATGGTGCTTGCGAGTTAAAGCTACAAATCTGCAAATAACTCTAAGGATATTAAAGATATTCAAGATATTATTTTTCGTAAACCTTTCCGGGGATATGCCTAATAATATCCCAAATTTTCACGGCGATTGGATGTATGGTTTTTGAATTCATAGAGGACACACACACACACAGACAGACAGACAGACAGACATTCATTTTTATATATATAGATTATCTTTTATTTTTTGAGAATTATATATTTTGAATATATAATTTAAACAAGTCGTTTTATATATTGTTTGTTAAAAAAAAACATTAATTAATCATCAATTAAATATATAAAAAATAATATTTTATAAACATAGACTATACACAAGGCAAACCAGATTGAATCTCTTCTTATAGTATGGAAATCTTATTAATTAATTAATATCAAACAAATATTTTAATATTTAAAAAAAATAAGAAAAAGTTCAAACAACAAAAAAGCTCGTGTGAGGAATCAGAATATATATTTTTTATTTTAATATTTAATTTAATATATTTTTAATATATAAATTATAAATTAACACAAAGCAATAACGCGCCATTATACATATATAAAATGAAAGGATTTAAAAGCATGAATGTTTCTTTTATACATAATACAAACTTCTACTGCCCTTACTGCGATGAAAATGGTGTATAAAAGAAACATTCGTGCTTTTAAATCCTTTCATTTTATATGTATAGATGGCCCGTTATTGCTTTGTGTTAATTTATGCCTAACTGGCCTTGTTATTGTTTGCGGAAGAGCATTGCTCGATGCAGATATTTGAATGTAATTCTACTGTCCTATAAGCTTATGTCCATAGTTTTATTGAAAACCATTTATAAGATTCCATCCTTCAGTGCTACGTATATAAGCAGAATCGTCCAATACAGTATTAGAGCTCTGAGAAGCGGTCTGGTGGATTAAATTGGCGAAACCGCTGGGAGGGTTCACCACTGATGATCCAAGCCCTCTTAATATATTTTTTCATCGCAGTAAGGGCAGTAGACATTTGTATTATATATAAAAGAAACATTCGTGCTTTTAAATCCTTTCATTTTAAATTATATATTAATATTCCCAACATTCTTTAATACTAAATATTTCACAAAATGGTGTGTGTGTTATTAATAAATTTATATTATTAAAATTTTAATCTAAGTAGTATGACATCCCGCGCGCTTTAGAGCAGTCCCAATAGAATTAAATTTCAATTAACTATAGCCATGGTTTACTTATTAACAATGGTTGACTATGGAATTATATTAGAAGTGAGGACTATTTTTAATTATTAAATATCAAAAATATATAAATGTGCGTAATTAATACTTGGGTAGTACTGTTGACTTAGAATTTTTAATGAAACTGATTCCAATAATTATTAATTAAACATTATATTTATTGATTTACAAGAGAGAGAACAAAATATAAAAGGGAAACTAATATTAAACAAACGAACTTTTTTTTCTTTCGGTTAGCGCCTATTTACTTGTGAGCTTACACACACACTCTGTGGTAACAATTAATTAATATATATATACAATAAGTACCCGTATATAAAAGTTAGGAAAACTTCAGCGCAGAATCCGGACAAAGTATGATCATTTGTCGTATATATATATTAAGTATTTTTATAATGAAAAATTACATATCTTTTAAATTATTGGTGAAAGTTGAAAATAGAAATATTAGTTGAACAGACATATTTAAGATATTGAAAATATTATTAAAAATTATAAAAAAAATATAATTTAAAATAAATATATTGAACAAAAATATAAATTATACATCAAATTATACGAATAAAATATTGTTTTACACATTAAAATAATATTTATATCTAATTTTGTATATAGTCAAACATAATTTTTATTCTTTCTCAAACATAATTTTAAAATTACGATTTTATTAAATAAAGCATACGATAATTCTACAATATCCACATTTATAGCATTCAATAAGATTTTCAAGATGACATCAATGATAAACAGACGAAACAATATACGCTTATGAAATTAGTACACAATATGGTTGATCTTATCGAATCATGTTTGTTTTAGTCGTCTGCTTTCACTTCCTTCAAGTTACTTCATTGTTATACTGTCTCAGCGTTGATCTTTATTTATTTTTGATATTATATTTTCCTTATATATTATTTATTAAAACCTATGTGCCACTGAATATTTTTGTTAAATTAAAATTTATTATATACATTTTATTTTCTAATTATTATTTACATAAACTCTTAATATTTAAGACAAGTAATTTAACTTTTTGTGCAAGTAGTTTTTGTATATACCATATATTTTTTATATTATCAAGTAAACATTTTTTACTTTGTTTGATAGAGTATATATATTTAAAATATTTTTAAAAAAAATATTTTATAAGAAATAGTAGTATTTTAAAAACTCGGTAATAATCAATGAATAATAAACAGGGTTGTCAGTTTGATTACGGTTCTTAAATTAAGCAACCAAACGAGAAGGGTGATTAATAGATGCAGCCATTTTTTGGAACAATATTCCTTTATTATTCGGTGTCGTTAGTAATATTTACCACATCAATATTTGCAGCACGTTAAAAATACATCAGTATTTAATATGAATATCATTGAATATGAACACCATATAATGGTATTCAATATCGAATATTGTTTTATATAAAATTATATATTTGATTTATGTGTTCCCCTTTCCCTATAACTTGTTTATTTATAAATTTCGACGAAAGAATAGAGCTTGAAGTATGAATTTAAATATTTTTTACTGTGTTCTCAAAGCCTATAAAAATATATATCCTTGGATACCTTTGTTGGGCAAAAAAGGAGAAGGCCGACAAATTTATTTCTGAAGAAAGAAGAACTTTAATTAGTTATGAACAAATCTACATAAATTTAAAACAGCTTACTTATAACAAAAATTAACAAACTTACTGACCTAACCTCAATCTCCAGTTAGCTTTTGCTAACTCACTTACTGCCTCCCTTTTTCCTATTTGAACAAACCAAAATCATTCAATATACAGTTACGAGTGTCATGCGTTCTTCATCTCTTAATCAGTTTTCATCTCTGTCACCGTTTGCTTTTTTTTTTTTGGAATGGCGCCCTCCTATTGGTTGGCTACGATCACGCCACCTTTGCCCCCCCCCCCATCATGCCCCCCCACTCGCTTTTTCGTTTTTGTAACTATTGTGTTGGAGCGGGTCGCTCCTTAAATAAATGCATATATTAGTTAATAACTAAATGGAATCCTCTCTTTCTTTTTCCCAGTAAGAGACGTCTACGGAAGCCAACAGTACATAGACAGATAAAGCACATAGGCTATAGTTATTAACTAATATATGCATTTATTTAAGGCGCCAATTTATAATTGTAACAAATAGTATTTGAATCAAAACATTCAATCGGGTAAAACACGAGCGTTGCCCGGGTCATTCGGCTAGTTATTATATATACACAACGGTCAATTGGTCAAAAATAAAAGAAGAGTAGAATGTTTAAATTGACTATTCCAACAACCATTACCAATAATTCTTCAAAAGTACCAGAATTTTAATCAAAATATTCCTAATACAATATTAGAGCGTTCTAGTAGATTAAACTGGCAAAACAGCTTGAAGAGTTCATTATTGATGAACTAACTCTTACCAATGTGTTTTTCCATCGCAATAAAAGGACTGTAGAAAGTTTTATTATGATTAAAATTAGCACTAAATTGCATATATATTTGCATACAGTATCGAGATTTTATAATTGCATATATATTACCGCTTCTAACAGCTTTCTACAGATGGAACTGTAATAAAAACATTGAAGAAAGACGAAATAAATAGCCATATATACACTCATGGACAAAACTTAACGAATTTGAACCTTTTAGCATGTATATCGGGATTCAGACAATAACTTTGAAAGATACACTCATGGACAAAACTTAACGAAGTTGAACCTTTTAGCATGTATATCGGGATTCAAACAATAACTCTGAAAGATACACTCATGGACAAAACTTAACGAAGTTGAACCTTTTAGCATTTATATCGGGATTCAAACAATAACTCTGAAAGATACACTCATGGACAAAACTTAACGAAGTTGAACCTTTTAGCATGTATATCGGGATTCAGACAATAACTCTGAAAGATACACTCATGGACAAAACTTAAGGAAGTTGTACCTTTTACCATGTAAATCAGGATTCAGACAATAACTCTGAAAGATACAGACATGGACAAAACTTAAGGAAGTTGTACCTTTTAGCATGTATATCGGGATTCAGAAAATAAATCTGAAAGATACACTCATGGACAAAACTTAAGGAAGTTGTACCTTTTAGCATGTATATTGGGATTCGGAAAATAACTCTGAAAGATACACTCATGGACAAAACTTAAGGAAGTTGTATCTTTTAGCATGTATATCGGGATTCAGAAAATAACTCTGAAAGATACACTCATGGACAAAACTTAAGTTAGTTGTACCTTTTAGCATGTATATCGGGATTCAGACAATAACTCTGAAAGATACACTCATAGAAAAAACTTAAGGAAGTTGTACCTTTTAGCATGTATATCAGGATTCAGACAATAACTCTGAAAGATACATTCATGGACAAAACTTAAGGAAGTTGTACCTTTTAGCATGTATATCGGTATTCATACAATAACTCTGAAAGATACACTCATGCACACAAATTAAGGAAGTTGTACCTTTTAACATGTATATCGGGATTCATACAATAACTCTGAAAGATATTACAGTGACCTTTATTGAATACACACAAAATAACCAAGTATATACACTCATGGACAAAACTTAAGGAAGTTTTTACCTTTTAGCATGTATATCGGGATTGAGACAATAACACTGAAAGATATTACAGTGATATTTATTGAAGACACACGAAATAACCAGGTATATACACTCATGGACAAAACATAAGGTAGTTATACCTTTTAAGCATGTATATCGGGATTCAGACAATAACTCTGAAAGATATTACAGTTACCTTTATTGAAGACACACGAGATAACCAAGTATAAACAAAATTGCCTACGTCTACTACAAAAAAAAGAGGATCGGAGACATTAAAGAATTTCCACTTTCTTAAGTTTTGTCCATTAGTGTGTATTTCTTATAGTAAGTGTGTGTTCCATAAATAGAATTAATTAAATAGGTTTATGAAGAAAAGGAAATGCTTATTCTCGATTGCTTGTATATAAGTTTATACCTAGTTCTTTCTTTCTTCTTTCCCTTTATTTGATACATTGTTGTTGTTGTCGTGTCCAATGAAGAGCCTCAAATGTCTCCATGCATCTCTATCACAGCAGTCGCAATGTCCACATTCTTGGGTGTGTAAAGCTGCTGCTCTGGGTTTATGTCAATTTTCTGTTGTAATCGTGTCCAATAAAGAGCCTCAGATGTCTCCATACATCTCCATCACAGCAGCAGCAATATCCACTATCTTGGGTGTGTAAAGCTGCTGCTCTGGGTCTAAGTCAATTTTCTGCAAGGCTGCGGCCATTTGGTACATTGTAAATAACATTGCTGATTATTGTTACTATTACTGTTTTTTCTGTATATACCCTCTTCTACTCGGAGAATTTGTATAAGACCAAAAGATCTTAATAAAGCTTCTTCCTCTTACGTATGTGTGTTGTGTGTTATAAATTAAATATCTTATTCTCACTTTACAAACTTTCTAAATTTTCTGTTTTCACTAAAAAGATTTATGTAAAGATAGAGCTTGCTTGAACGCCATTCATATTTCTTTTAAAAAATGACACTTCGGCCAATTACAGTTTCTCAACGTTTCAACAAAATTCTTTTGTCTTCGTCAGGAGAAATAAATAAAAACAAAGCATTTGGCAAGGTGTCAAAATTTGTTCTTGAATATCATAAAGATTTTACCGCCTTGACAACTGTTTTATTTTTATTTATTTCTTCTGATAAAGACAAAATATTTTTATTGATATGTTGAGAAAAATAAAACTTTAACTGGCTGAAGTGTCTATTTTTTAAAAGAAATATGAAAAGATTGAATTATAATTTAGCTATTAAATATTATTAATTATAATATCAGAGAGAATTATCGTAGATTTAACTATTTTTGTAAATATATTTATAATTATCTTTCTAACCTGAAACGTTCAGGTTCCTAATATATATTATTGTTTCTCTTTTTATTACTACTTTCTTGTATAATATATTTATAACTTAAGAAAAAGGCTTCCCCTTATCGTGCAACTGAAAGTTGCTGATCGCTTGCGCCATATATCGGAATAAATATCAACTATTTTCGTTGATTTTTAATTATTCCAGAATTGGCCAAATACCCATTCTTGATTAATCAACTAATTTATGCACCTTATCCCAGTACAATATTACATTTGTACTATTTTTCATATTTATAACTGTTTCTGTTTAAAAAATGTAAATCGACGCAATTATCCCAAGCAGGGATATCGCGTTTTGTGTGTTGAAATAAATAAATAAATATTATTTTGTATATTCATTGACGTTTTAGTAACAAAAAGACTGTTTGTTTGAAAAAAAAACAGAATAATAATATCTGACGCTTAATATAGGTTTGTAACATATTCAAAAAGCCGTTGTCACATTCCAATTTAAGATCGAAGAATGTTATTGGTATTTGCTTTGTTTTTTAAATTCCAGGAAGTGTGTCTAGATCAGGGAACTTCTTGCATCACTATATGATCCAATAAGATCCTTAAAATGACTTTGAGCTGAATTCTTTATGACATGAGATCAAATCTTTTATAACTGGGATTCAATCAAGTAATTAACATGTATTTGAACTCCGCCTTATCCTGTCCCAAGCCCGGATGAAAAAGGAGGAGGGGACGCAGTAACAAGCTCATTAAAAAACCTGGGCTCAGCTGGCCATGCTGATAGTACCCTGTAAAGACTCCTAATCCAGGGATACAGGATGAGCAGCGTTTGTACTCCATGTTAGGAGCGGCTGCAAATGGTGTCTGTTCCTCATATCAGAGGCGGCCATTTCTTTTGGAGCTAAGTCGGCCTGCCACTGAGTAGTGCTCCCAGTCTTAATGACAAAGGCATTCTACTTCACACAGTCATGATGGTTGTCAAACAAGCTTGATACCCTAATATGATTGAGTGGAGATAAGAAAGAAGAAGACATGTATTTGGAATGATTCCATAGTAGTCTAGAACCAGGGCCTTTCATCATTACAAGAGTCATTAAGGGTATTATCAGGTGAGGTAGGGAGATGTCTTGCCGTCTTTATCCATCCCCCATCCTTATCCTATATTCCCGCCAATTAAAATGTTGATTTCTGATTGGCTATTGGAAGTATTTGTCCGTTAGAATGGCATCACGGCAAGACCTTTTCCATACTTAACATGATTTAAATTTATTCCTTGGTAACAATGAGATCAAATCCATGCATTTCTTCAAGATTCAATAAGGCCATTAATATGACCTTGGAATGACCATCTATCAGCACGGAATCAAAGCCTTGTATCATTCAAAGATCCAATACAGTCATTAATGTGGCCTTGGAATGACCTTCTAGCATCACAAAATCAAACCCTTGTACCAATCAAAGATCCAATACGGTCATTAATGTGACCTTGGAATGACCTTCTAACATCACAAAATCAAATCCTTGTATCATTCAAAAATTGAAGAAGTTATTAACATGACCTAGAAATGACCTTCTAGAAGCACAAGATCTAAGCCTTGTATCATTCAAGTATAAAATAAGGTCATTAATATGACCTTGGAATGGCCTTCTAGCAAGCATAAGATCAAAGCCTTGTATCATTCAAAGATCCAATACGGTCATTAATGTGACCTTGGAATGACCTTCTAGCATCACAAAATCAAAGCCTTGTATCATTCAAAGATCCAATACGGTCATTGACATAGCTTTGGACTGACCTTCTATCAGCACGGGATCAAAGCCTTGTGTCATTTAAAGATCTAATAAGTTATTTAATGACCTTCGGATGACCTTCTAGCAGCGCGGGACAAAGCCTTGTATCGCTCCAAGATCCAATAAGGCCATTAATATGGCTTTGGATTGACCTTCAGGAGCATGGGATCAAAGCCTTCTATAAATAACTCCAAGAATCGATATGGTTATTAACATGGCTTTGGAATGTACAGATTAAAGCCTTGAAGATTTTAAAGATCCAAAAAGATGATTAACATGGTTTAAGAATGGCTCCTTGGTGGCATAGAATCAAAGTCTTGAATACTCCCAAAACCCAAATAAATCGTCAACATGGATATCTTTTGTTGTCAAGGGAACATAAGTCTAAGATCCAATCAGTTCATTATTATGGATTACTATATACCGGTTAGATGAGATTAAAAGTCTTATCTGTGCCAGCATATCTCTCCAATCAGGTCATTAACACGGAGGAACCAGTAGCATGGTAGCCATGCTGCCGACGTCCATTTCGGACCATGGTCACGTGCAGACGAAGGTCAAGCTAGGCCAGCAAACCGGGACGCCATCATCTGGGAATTGCCTGACCCACTTCCACCATGGGAGCGTCCCACTTGTGGTGAAGCATTGTCCCTAAGATCAGGATTCAGTACACGAGGCCTGGATGTAAATCCACCCACCTAGGGTGGGGCAGGATTTGCTCCACTGCCCCCCAAATGTCGAAACGTCAAATTTACCCTTAGGGAAGCTTTGATGATCCATTTTTTCCCATCTAGCCTTAGGCGGATTGCTTAACACAATGTCCCATGCACCTAAATTGATTTCTTTTTGATGGGTGTTCTTAACTGGTGCTCTAGTGGCCTGTAAAGTTAAACGATTGCCCTCAAGGAAGACTTTGTTTTTTATGCATGGCCAAAGGCAGATAGTTTGGGACAATGTCTTGTACTTTCTGATTTAATTAAGATTCCCTTATCGATGTACTCTTAACCGTTGCTCTAGTGGCCTCTAACTGGCTTAAGGATGTCAGAAAAGATTACCCATTTAAATGTTTCTTCTTTTATCTTATTCTGATATGATTTATCATATGCTAATTGTTTATATGGTAGTTTAGGTTTGACTTTGATTGAAGTGGTTTCTTAAGAATGGTTTAAGGTGTACGCTCTTAACTGGTGCTCTAGTGGCCTGTAAAGTAAAAGATTGCCCTCAAGGAAGACTTTGCTTTTTTATATGTATGGCCAAAGGCAGATGGTTTGGGACAATGTCTTGTACTTTCTGATTTAATTAAGATTCCTTTATCGATGTTCTCTTCACCGTTGCTCTAGTGGCCTCTTACTGTCTTAAGGATGTCAGAAAAGATTGCCCTTGTAAATGTTTCTTCTTCTTTTATCCTATTCTGATATGATTTATCATATGCTAATTGTTTATATGGTAGTTTGGGTTTGACTTTGATTGAAGTGGTTTCTTAAGAATGGTTTAAGGTGTACGCTCTTAATTGGTGCTCTAGTAGCCTGTAAAGGTAAAAGATTGCCCTCAAGGAAGACTTTGTTTTTTATATGCATGGCCAAAGGCAGATGGTTTGGGACAATGTCTTGTACTTTCTGATTTAATTAATATTCGCTTATCGAGATGTTCTCTTAACCGTTGCTCTAGTGGCCTCTAACTTAAGGCTATCAGAAAAGATTGCCCATGTAAATCATTCTTCTTTTTTTTTTTATCCTATTCTGATATGATTTATTATATGTTAATTGTATTATAACGTTTTTGTGCTAAATGTTGAAATGTTTTAATGTTAAAATATATTTTTTACATTGTTAATTTAATTTGTTGTTGTTTTATAATAATGCAAATTATAATGTTGTCATTATTTATTATCGTTTGCTTATAAAAAATTACATTGTATGTAATGATGATAACAAAAAAATGACATTTTAAATTAATATATAAAATTCATTGAAAAGAAAAAGAAATAATTAATTATTAATTATATAAAATTCACAAACGTGACATTATATATGGTAGTTTGGTTTGACATTGATTGAAGTGGTTTCTTAAGAATGGTTTAAGGTGTACGCTTATTCATAATCTATCCGATGTTTCACTGCTATGGAATTCTGGACTTCTTGTTCCAAAATCACATTATTAGGTACCACTCAGAAAGAGCAACCTAGTTTATGATATTTACAACAATAATATGTGAAGGTTATTCACATATTAAACAAAATGTTAACGCAGAATTCAATCCCGGTTCATAGCTGTCGGGAATCGAGGGTGTTACCCACTCATTCACCGACTCTTTTTAAATTCAGAACAAGCTGTTAAAAGTTATAACGCTTTTTTTAGGGAATGATCTGTCCTGGACTAAATTCAAATGTGACTAAACTTTCACATAGTTGATTGTGAGAGAAATTCTGGACTTCTTGTTACAAAATCACTTTATTAGGTATTACTCAACAATAGCAACCTAGTTTATGATATTTACAACAATAATGTGAAGGTTATTCACATATTAAACAAAATTTTAACGAGGGATACAATCCCGGTTCATGACTGTCGGGAATCGAGGGTGTTACCCACTTGTCCACCGACTTTTTTAAATTCAGAACAAGCTGTTAAAAGTTATAACGATTTTTTTAGGGAATTATCTGTCCTAGACTAAATTAAAATGTAACTAAACTTTCACCTAGTTGATTGTGAGAGAAATTCTGGACTTCTTGTTACAAAATCACTTTATTAGGTACAACTCAAAAATAACAACCTAGTTTATGATATTTTCAACAATGAATAATATGTGAAGGTTATTCATATATTAAACAAAATGTTACCGCAGGATTCAATCCCGGTTCATGGCTGTTGGGAATCGAAGGTGTTACCCACTTGTCCACCGACTCTTTTTAAATTCTGGACAAGCTGTTAAAAGTTATACTGTACTATCTGTACATATCTGTACTGAACTAAATTCAAATGTAACTAAACCTTCACCTAGTTGCTTGTTCTGAAAATAGAGCAATCCATATTTAAATCATTAGATAGTAAAAATGCATATATTGGATTGAATAATAGATTTATTTTCCAATATTTCGGTTGGCTGAACGCCAACCTTTATCGAAGCATTACATTTTTGAATACACAAACTCAGCGCGTTATGCGTAACACTATGCGGTGCTGAGTTTGCGTATACAAAAATGTAATGCTTCGATAAAGGTTGGCGTTCAGCCAACCGAAATATTGGCAAATAAATCTTTTATTCAATGCCTTTTAACTATCTAATTGGGGTTTCTTTTTTGCTTATCCCTAGTACACGTGGTACAGGCCATGATAATCATGTTGGGTAGTTAGCGACTGCTTTTACTGTAAGTGCACCACATGTGTACACATGTGAAAGCAGTTCGACTTTGCATTTACAAATGTGCCAGAGCCCCGTTTGGTTACTTGCACTCGCTGGTGGGGTTGGAATTTTGCAAGAATCGGGGGCCATTGGAGCTTTTTTTTTTTTAAACAGAAAAAAAGTGTCCAATGCGGGAATCGAATCCGGGTCGTAGTGGTCGAAAACCAAACGGTTTAACCAGCCTTCCACCGACCCCCCACTATCTATTAGTTGATTGTGAGACCTTGAATAGTAAAATCTTAAGCCTATTTTTTACTTTCGTAATTTTTAATGGCTCATGTATTGTTATGATTTATTGCATGACACCTTTCTTCCTAAATAAATGTTTTTCTCACAAATGTCATTGCAACTTTATTGTTGAATATCACTTATTAAATTATTTTTTGATAGCTTTACAATTTTTTTAACAATATAAAATCAATAGTTTTATTTGTTTGCTCCTGACGAGAACAAAAGCTTTTTGTTGAAACGTCGAGGTAATAAAAAGATTTATACCGGCCGAAGTATCTTTATTTTCAAGAACTATGAATGCCGGCCAGGCAGCCTCTATCTTTATGATAATAGTTTTATATACACTCATGGACATATCTTAAGGAAGTGGAAAGTCTTTTATATCACCGGTCGTATGTTTTTTTGAAGGAGACAGAGACAATTTTGTTCACACTTGTTTATCTCGTGTGTCTTCAATAAAGGCCACTGTGTATCAAATATCTTTTAAAGTTATTATCTGAATCCCGATATACTTGCTAAAAAGTACAACTTCATTAAGTTTTGTCTATATGAGTGTATTTATAATATTTTTCTATATACAGTTAAATTTGTCTATAACGCCACCTCTTGGGACTCACCAAAATAGGGTACTATAGAGAGGTAGTGCTATAGACAGGTCACTTTTAATGTAAATCGCATCGTACTACGTATTTAAAATCGGGCGCTATAGAGTGGGAGGCGCTATTTAGAGGGGGTGCTATAGACAGGTTTAACTGTATTTTCTATTAGGTTTTTCACAATATCCTATTATTCAAACATAATTAAAAGATAGATGGAAATTTTGCCAGGAGGATATTGATCTAAAGAGACAAAGGTCGTCTCTCCCGTCAAAATAGACGTCAAAACTAGACGCCATCTATCATCTTATAAACAAAAGAGTTCGGAAGCCACCCCTGTACTGCGGAACCACTCTCCAAGCGGTTCTGCCAGGTTAATACACTAGGGTTTACCATTGATGAGCCAGGCCCTCCCATTATTTTTAATCAATGAAGTAAGGACAGAAGATTTGTATGTTGGAGAAGAAATAAATATTTTAATGTTTCCTCATAAAAAATATCAAAAAAATTAATTCGAAATTGAAAAGACTTATCAGTTTTATACTGGGGGAATTGGGGGGGATAAGTCCGACCACACCTCCCTGCGGTCCCCCTTGGACCCTTGGAATATTCGACCAAATTCTGGTTCGTTTCCAAGGTGACTAACGTGGCACCCATTTTCCAATGAAGAGCCCCAAGATAGTGGATATAGCTGCTGTTGTGATGGAGATGCATGGAGACATCTGAGACTCTTTTTTGGACACGACAACAACAACAACTGGGGGAATTAAACTGTTGAAACCGCTGAGAGGGCTAACCACTGATGAGCCAGGCCCTCCCATTATTTTACTTAAGGGCAGTAGATAATTGTTTTATTAAAAAATAATTATATGTGTAGTGATTCCATATGCAAATTTTATTCTTAAAGAAAAAATGCAGCATATATGTAGATATGTATCAGTTTTCTGATAGAAAATTAAATATGTAAAATGATTGAATGTATATAGAGTGTAAGAGGAGCGTGAAAGTATCTTTTTTTTATAGAAATAAATGGTTTATACCTTATAGTGTTCGTCAAGTGCTATTTTTGTTAGGTAGAGAACACAACAATATTGTCAAGCGGCACAGCGGTTCCAACTACGACAGGCGTCCCCCGCCGGCCAGATTCCGCGAACCCCTCACCCCCCTGGTGTCCAGGGATGATTGACAGGCGTCCCATGGGGCCTCTCGTAGTTGGAACCGCTGTGCCGCTTGACAATATGTATTAAAAATAGTGTAAATTTCTGATAACAGATGGCGGGGTAATCAATCTTACATAAGACATTGAATATAACCCATACTTGATTTCTTGTACGCTCCAGGAATCCGTGTTACCTCAGGAGATAGAGAGACATATTCGATGGCTAATCTATACATTTCAGTTTTGATTGCCATAATGACACCAGGATGGATAGAAACAAGAGTTAACAAGACTAAATCCAAATTAATGAAATGTTTGTGACGTTTCAGTAATAACGTTGTTGCCATCATCAGACAGAAGTACTAAATAGTAACAACGCTGTTATCGAAAAGTCACAAATGTTTCATTAATTTAGATTTGGTCTTGTTAACTTATGTTTCTAATCTATAATCCAAATTGTACCTTATCACAAGTATGGCTACTTTTAGACTTAGATATCACCCCGGTACACTCGCAACCCGTTGAATCTGCACCCCGGTAAATCCGTAACCCGTTAAATCCGATCCCGGTAAATCCTAAACCCGTTGAATCCGCAAACCGGTAAATACGCAACCGTTTAAATCTGCACCCCGGTAAATCTTCAACACGTTAAAACCGCACCCCGGTAAATCCGTAACACGTCAAATCCGCACCCCGGTAAATCCGTAACCCGTTGAATCCGCAACCCGGTAAATCTTCAACCCGTTAAAACCGCAGCCCGGTAAATCTTCAACCCGTTGAATCATCAACCCGGTAAATCCGTAACCCGTTAAATCCGCACCCCGGTAAATCCTCAACCCGTTATATCCGCACCCCAGTGAACCCGCAACACGTTAAATCCGCACCCCAGTGAACCCGCAACACGTTAAATCCGCACCCCGGTGAACCCGCAACACGTTAAATCCGCAGCCCGGTAAATCTTCAACCCGTTGAATCAGCAACTCGGTAAATCCTTAACCCGTTAAATCCGCAACCCGTTAAATCCGGACCCCAGTAAATCCGTAACACGTTAAATCCGCACCCCGGTAAATCCTCAACTCGTTGAATACGCAAACCGGTAAATACGCAACCGTTTAAATCTGAACCCCGGTAAATCTTCAACACGTTAAATCCGCTCCCCGGTAAATCCTCAACCTGTTAAATCCGCACCCCGGTAAATCCTTCGAAGTGGACTCTAGAAGCAGGTATACTGTAGGGGTAAAAAAGAGACGACAGAGTAAGTAAGAGTGAGGTAGGTACAACCACCCACAAAAAACCAACGGTTTCCACGCTGAAAGAAGAGAAAGCCTTTGACCACCCGACCGTGGATTCTCGAGCAGACAAAAAAAGGCAGAAGATACAGGAAGTGGACATTGTTTGTCTTCTCCCGACGAAACAATCGTGTCCCACTGACCTTGATTTCTACTCTGTGGTTATTTAATCTGCCACCCTGGGTGATCTTTCTGTAGATGGCGCTGTCTGTTGGCTTTTTATTCCCCAATTTTAACTAATTTTTGACTATTTTCTCTCGAAAATTAACAATCATTTCAAATAGCTTATTTTCTCTTAGTGAAAGTAAATTTCCTTTCTTTTTTACAATTATATTTTATAATATGTGTATGTGTTTTAAAAATATTATTTGAAATTTTATTATTTTTTTAAATCGAATATTTAATCTAGTTTAGAATATAATATTTACATTTTTTTCTAAATTCAAAACTATTTTAAAGGCGTAAGATTCTTTTTGATATTAAACAATTTCTACTGCCCTTACCGCAATGGAAAAATTGTTGTATATTAGTTTCAATTTTCATTTTCCATTCTATATTTTAGCTTTATTACGAAGGAAGGTGTGGCCACTGGACATGTGTCCGACCTGGAGGCTGTTGTTGGGTTCTGTGCTGTCTGGAGTATAGGAGCTCTATCTATACTTCCTTCCTGTAGTGAATCTGTATAAAACCGGTGATTTCAATAAAGCTGTATGTATGTGTGTTTTTAAATTATGTGGCCACTGGACATGTGTCGGACCTGGAGGCTGTTGTTGGGTTCTGTGCTGCCTGGAGTATAGAAGCTCTATCTATGCTTCCTTCCTGTAGTGAATCTGTATAAAACCGGTGGTATTAACAAAGCTGTATGTATGTGTGTATTTAAATTCTGTGGCCACTGGACATGTATCGAACCTGGAGGCTGTTGTTGGGTTCTGTGCTGCCTGGAGTATAGGAGCTCTATCTATGCTTCCTTCCTGTGGTAAATCTGTATAAGTCCGGTGGTCTTAATAATGACCAATTTTCCTTGGATAATTATGTAAAATAATTGAATTGTATAATTGTGTATTATGTATAAAAGATACATTCGTGCTTTTAAATCCTTTCATTTTATATGTATAGATGGCGCGTTATTGCTTTGTGTTAATTTATGCTTAACTGGCCTTGTCTTTATTGTTTGCGGAAGAGCATTGTTCGATGCAAATATTTGAATGTAATCCTACTGTTCTATAAGCCTATGTCCATAGTTTTCTTGAAAACCATTTCTGAGATTCCATCCTTCAGTGCTGCGTATATAAGCAGAATCGTCCAATACAGTATTAGAGCTCTGAGAAGCGGTCTGGTGGATTAAATTGACGAAACCATGGGAGGGTTCACCAGTGATGAGCCAAACCCTCCCAATATATTTTTTCATCGCAGTAAGGACAGTATAAGTGTGTATTATGTATAAAAGAAACCTTCGTGCTTTTAAATCCTTTCATTTTATGTGTATAAGCTTGAATATAGCCAATTTGTTATGATGTAGAGAAATGTATTGACTCAAATATCTCTGAGTTTGGAATATCGTGTTATAGGATGTTAATTAAGTTATGTAAACACGCGTCTGATATAGGTTCAATTCCTCACAGTATACTATACTGATAAACCCTACCGAACCTTACCAATATCTTAGAAGCCCAATTTTGTAGAAAAAATTGATTGAACGTGTTGAAAATTGATATTAATGGTTAGAAACAAGAGAGATGAAATCACGTTTAAATTTACTAAAGAATTTTAATACAATTTTTTCATACGAGATGGCGCTACTTCCAAAAATTGAATTTACAATATAACATATTTTTGTCTTTTAATTTAAAATATCAATCATTATATATTTATTGTTTATTATCAAAAATATATTTATATCACTTTTAATAAATAATATTTTAAATATAATAATTAATATCTATTTTACTTGTTTTTTTATTTTTTTTCATTTATTATTATATTTTATATTCAATTAATAAAGAGAGGAAGTTGCAACTTTCAGCATGTATATCGGGATTCAGACAATAACTCTGAAAGATACACTCATTGACAAAACTTAAGGAAGTTGTACCTTTAAGCATGCATATCGGGATTCAGACAATAACTCTGAAAGATACATTCATGGACAAAACTTAAGGAAGTTGTACCTTTTAACATGTATATCGGGATTCAGACAATAACTCTGAAAGATACACTCATGAACAAAATTTAAGGAAGTTGTACCTTTTAGCATGTATATCGGGATTCAGACAATAACTCTGAAAGATACACTCATAGACAAAACTTAAGGAAGTTGTACCTTTTAGCATGTATATCGGGATTCAGACAATAACTCTGAAAGATACACTCATAGACAAAACTTAAGGAAGTTGTACCTTTTGATATTTATATCGAGATTCAGACAATAACTCTGAAAGATATACTCATGGACAAAACTTAAGGAAGTTGTACCTTTTAGCATGTATATCAGGATTCATACAATAACTCTGAAATATATTACAGTGACCTTTATTGAAGACAAACGAGTTAACCAAATGTGAACAAAATTTACTCCGTCTCCTTCAAAAAAATAGACGAACGGTGACATCTAAGACTTTCCACTTAATCATATTAATAATTACTGTAAATAAGCTCCAAACTTGTGTATGCATGCAAATATCCAAGACGGATATCGCGTGCTTTGTAAATGATAATAAATAAACTTAAGTTTTATTTATGAGTGTATATTGAAGCTAAAGCACAATATTAATAATTTAACCAAAAACAAATTTCAAAATAATATAGTTTTTAAAGTGTTTTATGATAGTACAAAATTGTAAATAGGAAAATTCATTTATACCTTTTTGAAATTTTCTTAAAATAAAAAAAAAAACTATTTTTGCCATTGTTAAATATCTATTATTTAAATGTATCTAACCTGGTATACTGGGGTATGCTTTTAGGTAAATATTGGATTGCTTAATTGTTGGATTTTTTCATTGTTGTAACAATAGAATACATTTAACTTAAATTTCTGGAGTGTGCTGTTACGTATTGTTTGGATTGTTAACTATTGTTTTCTTTATTTGTTGGATATCTAACAATCAAATATATCTATCTTGTACTTCTGGAGTGTTCTGTTACTTATATATTGAATTGTTAAATTGTTTTATTCAATTGTTGGATATCTAACAATCAAATATATCTTTTTTGTACTTCTGGAGTGTTCTGTTACTTATATATTGAATTGTTAAATTGTTTTCTTTAATTGTTGGATATCTAACAATCAAATATATCTATCTTGGACTTCTGGAGTGTTCTGTTACTTATATATTGAATTGTTAAATTGTTTTCTTTAATTGTTGGATATCTAACAATCAAATATATCTATCTTGGACTTCTGGAGTGTTCTGTTACTTATATATTGAATTGTTAAATTGTTAGCTTAAATTTTTGGGTATCTAACAATCAAATATATTTATCCTGGACTTCTGAAGTGTACTGTTAAGTGCATATTGGATTGTTATATTGTTTATCCCTTTTGTTGGATATCTAACAATCAAATATACCTATCCAGGACTTCTGGAGTCTGCTGTTACGTATACACTGGATTGTTATATTGATTTATTTCATCGTTGGATATCTAACAATCAAATATATCTTTCTTGGACTTCTGGAGTCTGCTGTTACGTATATACTGGATTGTTATATTGATTGATTTCATTGTTGGATATCTGACAATCAAATATATCTATCTTGGACTTCTGGAGTGTTCTGTTACTTATATATTGAATTATTGAATTGTTAGCCTTAATTGTTGGATATCTAACAATCAAATATGTCTACTTCTGGAGTGTGCTGTTACTTATATATTGGATTGTTATACTGTTTATCCCTATTTTTGGATATTTAACAATCAAATATATCTATCCTGGACTTCTCGAGTGTGCTGTTACGTGCATATTGGATTTTTATATTGTTTTCTTTCATTGTTGGATATCTAACAATCAAATATATCTATCCTGAACTTCTGGAGTGTGCTGTTACAGATATATCATATATATTTGATTTCTATATTGTTTTATACCTATTGTTGGATATCTAACAATCAAATATATCTATCTTTGACTTCCGGAGTTTAATATTACGTCGATATTTGATTTTCAAATTGTTTACTTTCATTTTTGGATATCTAACAATCAAATATATCTATCCTAGACTTCTGAAGTTTGATATTACGTCAATATTTGATTTTCAAATTGTTTACTTTATTGTTGGATATCTAACAATCAAATATATCTATCTTTGACTTTTGGAGTTTGATATTACGTGTATATTTGATTTTTGAATTGTTTACTTTAATTGTTGGATATCTAACAATCAAATATATCTATCTTTGACTTCTGGAGTTTAATATTACATGTATATTGGATTGTTATATTGTTTGCTTTCATTGTTGGATATCTAATAATCATTTATATCTATCTTTGACTTCTGGAGTTTAAATTTATGTGTATATTGGATTGCTATATTGTTTGCTTTCATTGTTGGATATCTTACAATCAAATATATCTATCCTGGACTTCTGGAGTGTGCCTTTACAGATACATCATATATATATTGGCTTTCTATATTGTCTTAGATCTATTGTTGAATATCTAACAATCAATTATATCTATCCTGGACTTCTGAAGCGGGCTGTTACAGATACATCATATATATTGGCTTTCTATATTGTCTTATACCTATTGTTGGATATCTAACAATCAAATATATCTATCTTTGACTTCTGGAGTATAATATTACATATATATTGTTACAGATACATCATATATATTGGCTTTCTATATTGTCTTATACCTATTGTTGGATATCTAACAATCAAATATATCTATCTTTGAACTCTGGAGTTTAATATTACATGTATATTGGATTGTTATATTGTTTGCTTTCATTATACGATGAGAGATGCATTATAGCGCGCCATCTGTTATAAGAAATTAAAACTATTTTGGACGCTTATGATTATTTTTAAAATAAGACAAATTTCTACTCTCCTTAATGCAATGATAAATTTGTTTTTATTGTTGATTAATTAAGCAATTAAACACTATTGATAAGGCGAAGGCTTCTTTTTGGAATTAAAACAAGTTTCTAGTGACCCTCCTTTTACTATAAAGATAAAATATTGGGAGAGTGGCTAGCTCATCAATGGTATATCGTTCTAGCATGTGACTTCTGTTGTCATTGACGGTATGTCATTGAGATAACGATAAAATGTATCTTATAATATAATATAATGCGGCTTATGATTGTAGAACGACATTTGAAACTATCCCGCACGCCCCACTCGGTCTTCTTCCAGCCCTCCTCTCAACATGCCCGTTCACAGTCTGATCCCCACCTCCGCTAATTTGCCATCTAGCAGACTTGCTTGGAGCCTGGCGCTGTACTTGGTGCTTCCTTGGTGCACTCACTAACTGTGCTCTCGCCCTCTTCTTCCTCGGGGTGCTCACTTGCCCTGCCTGCGCCTCTCCAACCCTCTCCTTGGCCCTCCCCCGCAGCGGGCGCTTGGCGACACCTTATGATGAGTTTTGCCTTAGAATGCTTGACCTAAAGCATGTAGAAGGCTTAATAATTGATCTGAAAATATCCCGCATGTGTTTCTTTTAAAATAAAAGATTTCCCATCCCTAGATACTTTACTTTCCCGTTTATCATTACTCTTCACAATTCATTCTTTCATACTTCATCCATAAGGTTAGAAATAATCGTTATTTCTTCTTAAAATAAATTTCGAATTTTCGTTCAAAAGAAACACATGCGGGATAATTTTCAAATGTCATTCTACAAATAAAATGTATGTTAATTATCTTGAAGATGTATCCCTCTAGCTATAAAAATTATCAGAACTTATAAAAAAAAAGAAGTTTATTTTCCTTCTTTAAAAATATTTACATAGAGAAGCAATTTAACAAAACAAATTTAATCTCAAAATTAAACAAAATCATTTACATATCTCTCAACAGAATATATTTACTCTAGTCTCTAGTCAAAACCCAATAAATAAATATATACACAATTTAATTATTTTTATACGTCTGCGTAACTCTAAGTCCATTTACATCAATGTAATTGATATAAAACAAAATCGCATTTAAGACCTTTTAATAAAGCTATTGCATATAGAACGCATATGCTATAGAACGTATGTTCTTATATTTTGAGGCGATATTTATATTTGTAGGAAATATTTTATGATATTTCGATATGCAGTAAACCCGTATTTATAATTATAAAATAATTTCTTTATAATCAATCCTTATTTTTAAAGTTTTTTAAGCGAAAATTGCTTTTTAAAAGGTGAATATCAACAAAATATATACAGTATATATGACTGCCTCTTAGCTAGGGTTATTTGTATTAAAATTATAAATATATTCTCACAATGAGTATATTTTTTATTTAAAAAAACGCTAGCTTTCAAGCCTTAATCGCTCTTTTTGTAAATATTTCTGGTGGTATCAAGTCGATATTATAGTAAGCCCGTTGAAGAGCGATTAACGCTTGAAAGCTAGCGTTTTTTAAATAAAAATGATACTCATTGTGAGAATATAGTTGTAATTTTAATACTTTTTTCACAATTTTATCATGAATAGGATTATTTGTATAATCATATATTCATAGTAATTACCGTATTCATAGTAAAAAAAAAAAAGATTTGAAAAATAAATGTATAATGCCATATGTAACAGAGCTGAGAAAATAGCTCATATTTTAAAAAATTGTGGAATGACCACTGTTTTTAAAAATGCACCATCTTTAAAGACAATAGTCCGAAATACAATTACAAAGCAGAAAGTGGAGATAGGGAACACAAAGGACGTTGTGTATAGGATCCCATGTAAAAGCTACAATGTATCCTACATTGGAGAGACAGGCCGTTTCCTTGGGAACAGACTCCAAGAAAACAAATCTTCTTGGAAGTATGTAAAGGAAAGGTTTGCCATGGTGGAGCATTGTCTCCGATCGGGACATCAGCCAGATTGGGAAAATACTTCCACTGTTTACAGGGGTAACTCACACCAGAGGAAGTTCCTGGAGGCCATAGCATCATTGAAGGACCTTGCTAGTGTAAACAGATATGAAGAAATCCTCGAACCTTATGTGTCTCTTTTAACTTAATTTTTCTTCTAATAATCGCATTCAACTTCATTTGTTTCTATTTTTATTTCCTTACATTTTGTTTCAAAAACATTATATAAAATACTGCATTACTAATTTTACAAAGGTCTTTAATTTTCATATATATTATTATTTTCAATTTTAATTTTTAATATATTATTATCATTAATTATTTTTTGACCAATGACAACTTTATTTCTATATGATCTACAATAATTTGTAGATTAAGTTTACTGAGCAAAAAATTGATAAAGAGGAAGCAATCGCTCAAAATATTTTAAGAGAAAAAATGTTTTTTTTTTTTCTTTTATAGATCCAGATACGCCCTTTTATATAAATCTATTTAATGGATCGCCTTTTGACTCAAAATAGTTATAAAACGTAAAAAAAAAAAGAGATTACAAGTTTTAAAAGAAATCGTGTATAAAAGTAGGACAAATCAGGATGACAAAAAAGATTTGACGGTGAAGTGACAAAAGACATTCTTGACCTTGAGAAATTCTAAAGGTTTTCTGGAGGGTAGGGGGTCCAATGTGTATTGACAAAACGCGGGTACTTGAAGCCAGGGCGGTATGGGTGAAAGAAAGGCATAACACAAGAGGCTGCTTGCGTCTGTTTGTCTCATATTTGTTCATGCTCCTTGATGGAATATTCAGTTGACCTCAGGAAATAGGGTAGTTCTATATGTACAAGCGTGAACGGTGGGAAATGTTTATGTTACGAACATCCTTTTTTTTTTGTTAAGTCTATTACATATTCCTTGTTAGAAGTTTTTTCTTTATAATGTGATAATTTAATTAATTATATATATTTTATATGTTTGAAAATAGAGCATTCCCCAATTATACTTACAATTTAAAACCATATAGACCACTACTATACGCGTATATATTATTCTATATACAGTTACGAGCGTCATTCCTCATCAGTCGTCTCTGTCACCGTTTGATTTTTTTTTGGAATGGCGCCCTCCAATTGGTTGGCTACGGTCACGCCACCTTTGCCCCCCCACTCGCTCTTTCGTTTTTGTAACTATTGGTTTGGAGCGGGTCGCTCTTTAAATAAATGCATATATTAGTTAATAACTAAATGGAATCCTCTCTTTCCTTTTCCCAGTATGAGACGCCTACGGAAGCCAACAGTACATAGACAGATAAAGCACATAGGCTATAGTTATTAACTAATATATGCATTTATTAAAGGCGCCAAATTTATAATTGTAACAAATAGTATTTGAATAAAAACATTCAATCGGGTAAAACACGGGCGTTGCCCGGGTCATTCGGCTAGTGTATATATATATGGCAAATTGCTGATTTTCAAATCTTTTATTTTAAATGTATATCTTTACTTATTTCTCTATATATTAATATTTTACATATTATCTTATTATTATTAATTATATTCATAGGCATGCATATTGTAGATTCTAGATATTTAAATTTTATAGCAGTTATATATACTCGCGAATTGATACGCGAGCTTCTCAAAGCGAACTTGTTCCCTGAGGAAGTTTGGCGAGTTGCCACACGAAATATCGGAAATAAAAACTTTATGATCCAAAATAAGTATTTTAAAAATATATTTTATATATAAAAATGAAATTTTCTGTTTGAATTTAGATCATGTTGAGGATTATGGTATGGAAATGCAGTTGTGGCAAAGATATTTCAAAGAGTTTTGATTAGTGAATTCTTTAATTGAGTCAAGGAATGTATAAAAACATAATTTGATAAAAGTACTGCCTGGCGTAAGGCGTAAGAATAAAAAAAATGAAAAACTTATTTACATAATGTACAAAAAATTTGAGCCGGCCAGCGGAAAACAACAACAATGAGTTTTTATAGGGTAAGCGTGACCTCTGGCGGTCGATTTAACAGTATTTGTATCTATGAAATATAATTTTAAATAAAATAATATTTTTATTTAACATATATATCTTAAAGATAGAGGCTGCCTGGCCGGCATTCATATTTCTTCAAATTAAAGACACTTCGGCCAGTAAATCTTTTTATTATCTCGACGTTTGGAAAAAAAAATCTTTTGTCCTCGTCAGGAGCGAAAAAAAAAATGGTAAAGCGTTAAAATGATTCTATATAGAATTATTCTCTCTATTCTGTTCGCTCCTGACAAGGACAAAAGATTTTTGTCGAAACGTCGAGACAATAAAAAAGATTTACTGGCCGAAGTGCCTTTTATTTGAAGAAAAATATATATCGTAAATATTGAGGCTGCCTGGTCGACATTCATATTTCTTGAAAATGAAGATACTTCGGCCAGTGAATCTTTTTATTACCTCGACGTTTCGACAAAAGCACGAGTCAAAAATAAATATTTAACTCACAAAAGACTATGATCTTTGAAATAAATTATAATATACATATATATAATGAGAAATTATAAAAAATAAATATAAAAATAATAATAATATTTACAAAGATTTTCCTATAGTATATATAAATCGATATCTATTACTTACAATTTATACTTATACTTTTAACTACTTTTTAAATTTATAAACGAATTGTATTGTAGTGGAATATCTTCAAATACATTTATACTTCTTGCCCCCATTTCCCGTGATACCCATCCCTCTAAAAATAATCTTTCCTTTTTAAATTTTATATTCCTATGAAATATATATGTTATAAAAGAATGCGATTTCTGTTGATATTTGAATTATAATGCTATGGTAATAATCAAGATGGATAAAAACAAATTATTATTATATTTAAGAATGACATCAGCTGTTGACTTTGGAATATTATTTTCTAATTATTTTTTTGGATACATGAGTATCATTATGTTATTGTTTTGTATTCATGGTAACAGAATATATTTATGAAAATTAGTTATCAAAATAGCTTTAATTGAGCTTATGGAATATATAATAAAACATAATTTGATAAAAGTACTACCTGGCTTAAGGCGTAAGAATAATAAAAAAAAAAAGAAAAACTTATTTACATAATGTACAAAAGATTTGAGCCGGCCATCGGGAAACAACAACAATGAGTTTTTATACGGAAAGCGTGACCTCTGGTGGTAGATATAAACAGAATATTTGAATATATATGAAATATAATTTTAAATATAATATTTTAATATAAACATATATTTACTGGCAATGCGCTTCTTTTAAATATCATCAAATATTATCTCTACAGACCTTACTGCAATGAAATGAGTTATTGAATGAGAGGGCTTGGCTCATCAGTAGTGAACCCTCTCAGCGGTTTCGCCAAATTAATCTCTAGACCGCTCTACTATTGTATTGAATTGGTTTGGAATATACCCTGTATTTGCTATGGAAGACAGCTTAGGGGTGTTTAGTGAAATATGGACATAAGCTTTTCAAGGTATTGCATCGAGCAAAGCTCTTCCGCAAAATATGTTTTCATAACAAGACTTACTATAGACCTATAAGCTTATGTCCATAGTTCACTAAACACCCCTAAGCTGTCTTTCATAAAAAAATACAGGGTATATTCCAAACCAATCTAATACAATAGTAGAGCGGTCTAGAGATTAATTTGGCGAAACCGCTGAGAGGGTTCACTACGGATGAACCAAGCCCTCTCATTCAATAACTAATTTCATTGCGGTAAGGTCTGTAGAGATAATATTTGATGATATTTAAAAGAAGCGCATTGCCAGTAAATTTATTTGTGTAAAACTTTAACGATAGATGGCAATTAAATTTGATTTAGCAATAAACATATAAATTGGATTAAGAAATAGTTTATTTATTAGAATTATAATCCACTGTAACAATTAGATTAATCAAATATAAATCTCCAAGGATATGTTTCTTTATTTGAATTTTAGGTGCTTTCTACATTTAGCTAAATACTTGCTGTTGATCAAATTCATGTATTTGATGTTTTCTTGATTCATTTCCTCAATTTCGGTACAACTCAATATAAATTATTAGAAAAATATAGAAATTCATTCTCGTAGATTTATATTTGATAAACAATTGATTTATTTACCAGTTGGCTGAATGCCAACTTTTTTCAAGGTATTACAATATATTGTTGTCAAACACAAACTCAGCGCCCCATAAAACCAATAAAATTAAATCATTCTATATACAGTTACGAGCGTCATGCGTCATCTCTGTCACCGTTTGCTTTTTCTTTGGAATGGCGCTCTCCTATTGGTTGGCTACGATCACGTGGATACGATGGCGCCGCCACTACGCGAGACACTTTGTTTTTGACTTTTCCCCCCACTCGCTTTTTGGTTTTTGTAACTATTGTGTTGGAGCGGGTCGCTCCTTAAATAAATGCATATATTAATTAATAGCTAAATGTAATCCTCTCTTTCTTTTTCCCAGTAAGAGACGCCTACGGAAGCCAACAGTACATAGACAGATAAAGCACATAGGCTATAGTTATTAACTAATATATGCATTTATTTAAGGCGTCAATTTATAATTGTAACAAATAGTATTTGAATCAAAACATTCAATCGGGTAAAACACGGGCGTTGCCCGGGTCATTCGGCTAGTATAAATATATATAACATTCGAAATTATTAATAACACGTATGATTCTTTTGAAAATTAAACAATTCTACTGCCCTTACAATTCAGACAATCCTAGAACCATATATAAGCACTAAAGAGACTTCTTAACTAGATGTCTTCAGTAAAAGCATTCTACTTTCTCTTGATATCTTCAAGCAGCGCTTCCGATTTATAAGAAAACCTAAGAAACGAGCCAAATTATTAAAAATATATGTAATATATAATATGTATATATGGTTTTGACCAAGGACTTGGTTGTTTTTGCGTGATGTAATCAATATAGAGCGTGAGATATTCATGTTTTTAGTTCTTATGATAATTCTGTAATAATAAAATATTATGCAAATATATAACAGTAGCATACAATCTATTTTAATGAAAAACTACACTACCTAAGATTATTGAATATTAGGTAGAAGAGTACATAATATATTTAACTAAAATGGAATAAAATCAGTATTTAAAAGAGCTTTCAAATCCGAAAGCTAAAGCTCTAAATTAAAAATTTCAATAAACAAACTTTACCTGGAAGTCTGTTGATTTCACAGTAACATCATTTTTGTTACCAAACCAATCTCAAGTATTTCCTGAAATAGAATCAGTTTAAAGATAAGATGGAAATTTTGTCGGAAAAGGAAATCTCAAACATTTAAAATAGAGAGAAAAAAAAAAAGACAAGTCTTCCATCAAAATAGACATAATATCTATTCTCCATCTATATTTTTAGTAACCATTTTGTCGGAAGAGAAAGGAGGCTTCCTATTTTAAATTATATTTCCTCACAGATGTCCATTATTTTGGATATATCGAAGCGTATTAATAATTAAAATTAAAACGAAGATACATTTTTTTCGTGCAAAATACATATAAAATATTCAAAACGAAAACTTTTAAAATTTCAAATAAAGATTTTTGAAGGTTTCAAACAAAACGTTAAAATTTGAAAAGTGTTTTTGAAGTTTTATGCTATATCATATTGTATAGATATTATTCCTATTTTTGAAACATTATTCGAATTTTTGGATATTATTAATATTTATGGAAATATTATAGAAATTACTCTTACATTAATTTTTTTAAAGCTGTTTAATATATAAATTGATATAGAAAATTTGATTTTAAATTACTATTAAAAATCGCAAATTAAAATATATTTTAAAAATTGTAAAAACATCATTGATGAAAAAAATTCGTGGAGAAAAAAATACTTTTAAAATAGCCCATACATTTTTTTAAAATCATTTTTTCATAAGATAATTTTAAAAAATCTAAAAGTTTGAAGAATCGATCTTATGTAAAAAAAAAGAGTATTTAAATTTAATCTATTGCTTCAAGGGGTGTAGGATATATTATTTAGAGTTGATAAATTTGGCTCAATTTATAAATATATTGAAAATGTACAATTAAATATTTTTAGTTACTTTAAAACATGTATTTTAATTTTAAAACATGTATGTTAAATATTTTCCCCAAAATATCGAAGAATGATTTTTAATGCGAATATGCGATTTTAAAAACAATTTCTGTATGTGCGTTTTTCCAATGAACATATATATTTCTATTTTAAAAATTAACTTTCGTGAACTGATAGTATAATGCTTTAAAATGACATATAATATACAGATATATAATACTCTACAATATAAAATTAAATGCATATAGATATATTTTTAGTTTTAAAATCTACGCTTTATATTTGGGATAAAATGGAAGCATTATAATTTTTAAAATATTTGTTTTTGTGGTCGTTACCTTTTTCTCTTTAACTATGTCTGAATAATTCGATATATCTATAAAATTATATTAATTAATTAGTTATTCCATAATATTTGTACTGAAACCTTTATAAGAAATATTTTACCTATTAAAAACATTTACAAAGATTAAATTTCTTATCTGAAAACATTTTAAAATATGCAGAGTATTTATTGAAAATATAAATACTTTTAAAAAAATAATCAAATGAATAAAATATTAAAAAAAAAAAAAAATATTTTAAAATTTACGAAAAGAATAAAAAATATTTTATGAAAGTTTTATTTAAAAAAAAAAGGAATTTATAAAGGAGAATAAAATATCTCTTACCTGTTCATAAAATAAAAGACTAGTTGAAGAAAAGGTGGCGGATATATCCTTGAATCTTCTTCAGAAACGAAGTCAAGTTCAGACGGCTATCCTCTCTATGGTATCGTCTGCGTCTTCCCAAGATGTTCTTCTGGTAAAAAATAAAACCTCTAGCACATCAACCGGTCGTCTGCTTGGCAACGGCAGTCGCTGATTGGTCCATGAGGCGTGACGTCACCGGGCCTGCTGACCTACCGGTCATGTCATACTAAACCACTTTTTTTTTTATTCTTTTTTTTTTTTTATGATGATGCTCATCTCTTGCTGAAGTTCCGGCACCCTCTTGAGGCGACATGGCATTCCTGACCTATATTTATGAACCTGAATTCTATAGCATTGTCTGTGAATCCTTTTGTTTGTTTTGTATTGCTTCCCTTGCAGTTTCAACAAAGCCTTCAATCAGATTATGATGATCGTCTGGTAGATTATAATGATTTGAATTTGCCTTTCTATACTTGGACTATGGCTTTATTATCATCATCGTCATTTCATTGTCAGCTCTTTTTTTTGCCATTTGATATTTGATTAGATTATATATTTGTATTTTGAATTATTTTGATAATATTTTATGATAGCGATTATATATTAAGGGAATGAGGTGTGATTTTGACAAGAATTAGGATATTTTCGATATTTTTATAATAATCTCAAGAAAGGCGGGAAAATCTCAAAATTTCATATTTTTGAAAATTCCAAACTGTTTCATTAAGTTGAAAATAATTAAGAACCTTGAAAGAGAGGGAGAAAGATTGAGAGAAATTGAAACTACTTTTATTGTATCGTTCATATTAGATTACTAGACGAATGACTCGGCTTCGCCCGAGAATTCCCCCGAGTACAATTTCCTTCATACTGAAAGTACATCAATAATAAATAGTAGAAGTGCCATAGAATAGCAATATAGAAGTAACACATAAACCACAGGCAAAAACAGTGTGTGTGATGGCAAAAATTGTATTATATTAGTGTTTAGGTATTTTATTTATTAATTTTTTGCAATTCATTTAGTTGTTTCAAAATCAATATAGTTTAAATAGATGGCAGCTTTTCCACCCAACCCCCGAGGTACCCGACCCAGCGCATTAACCCTTGAAATTGCCTGAGTTGAGTGAGTGACTGCGATGGATCTTGACTGCGATGCCCATCTTCTCAGTAAGAATAAGAGAAAATAGGTTTATAAAAAATTAATCGAAATACTGGCATGTAAATATTTTTCTGTAAAAAATAAAAGAGCACATGGAAATTAGGCAAACATATGTGTTTGGCAATGAATGCGACTGCATTTTAAACGATTTTTTTAAAGAGATAAAAAAAAGGTCAGAACAAAAATTAATAAAAATACGAAAGCCATTATTTACATACAGTAACGCTAATTTTGTGAATTTTTTTTTGAAATTGCATTCAAGACCCGAGGCCGCTAGTTTGCGGTGAAGGTCAATAGATGGCGTCAAGTTTTGACGTCTGTTTTGACGGGAGAGGCGACCTTTGTCTCTTTAAATAAATATATACAGTATATATATAAAGTTAACACAAAGCAATAACGCGCCATCTATACATATAAAATGAAAGGATTTAAAAGCACGAATGTTTCTTTTATACATAATACGAACTTCTACTGCCCTTACTGCGATGAAAATATATATTCGTGCTTTTAAATCCTTTCATTTTATATGTATAGATGGCGCGTTATTGCTTTGTGTTAATTTATGCCTAACTGGCCTTGTCTTTATTGTTTGCGGAAGAGCATTGCTCGATGCAAATATTTGAATGTAATTCTACTGTCCTATAAGCTTATGTCCATAGTTTTCTTGAAAACCATTTCTGAGATTCCTTTCTTCAGTGCTGCGGGCAAAACCATACATTCAATCGCCGTGAAATTTTGGGATATTATTAGGTATATTCCCGGGAAGGTTTTTGAAAAATAATTTCTTGAATATCTTGAATATCCTTAGAGTTTTTTGCAGATTTGTAGATTTAACTAAATGATGATTATTTATCAAAAGTAAGATTTTCTACCTATTAATTGCGCACAAGTCAAAGTTAGTTTTATCATTTATCTACAACATATATATTGGGAGAATAGATAAAATGATGATTTTGTAATGTAGAAAATTAGGAAAGACAAAATTCAGGATGACACGGCAATTTATTTGAGACAAGAATAATGATACAATTCCAAGGTAAGATACTATTCCTTTAACTTCCAATTACCGAGGGAACCAATTAATATTGATTTTCTTCAACTTATCGAGTATTTTTCAAGGGACCGGGAAAAATGTTCACTAGATAAAATGATGATTTTGTAATGTAGAAAATTAGGAAAGACAAAATTCAGGATGACACGGCAATTTATTTGAGACAAGAATAATGATACAATTCCAAGGCAAGATACTATTCCTTTAACTTACAAATACCGAGGGAACCAATTAATATTGATTTTATTCAACTTATCGAGTATTTTTCAAGGGACCGGGAAAAAATGTTCACTAGATAAAATGATGATTTTGTAATGTAGAAAATTAGGAAAGACAAAATTCAGGATGACACGGCAATTTATTTGAGACAAGAATAATGATACAATTCCAAGGCAAGATACTATTCCTTTAACTTACAAATACCGAGGGAACCAATTAATATTGATTTTATTCAACTTATCGAGTATTTTTCAAGGGACCGGGAAAAAATGTTCACTAGATAAAATGATGATTTTGTAATGTAGAAAATTAGGAAAGACAAAATTCAGGATGACACGGCAATTTATTTGAGACAAGAATAATGATACAATTCAAAGGCAAGATACTATTCCTTTAACTTCCAATTACCCAGGGAACGAATTAATATTGATTTTATTCAACTTATCGAGTATTTTTCAAGGGACCGGGAAAAATGTTCACTTTATCGAGAGATTTAAATTTACGAGTTTCAAATTATCGAAATATATCTATTATTTTTTACATATGTTATATTCAAATGACATTTATGTAGGGATAATTTTATTGTTAATTTTCATTTTGATGTAGTGTATACATTTGATCATTAATAAATTATTATTTAGGTATTAAAACTGCCTTTTTGTTCAAAGACAGCAACGTTTGAACGGGTACAGCTAGGTGGAGCAGATAATCAAACATAAAGTTATCTTGCCAAGTATAGATTCAGTAGGGATTGGATGTTTTCTAGAATTGTTTTAACAAATGTTCGCTAGACAAACCTTTACTCGGGTAAAAAACCGGAATATTATTATCATTAATATCATAATATTATGTGTGTTCCGGAATATTATTATCATTAATATCATAATATTATGTGTGTTCCGGAATATTATTATCATTAATATCATAATATTATGTGTGTTCCGGAATATTATTATCATTAATATCATAATATTATGTGTGTTCCGGAATATTATTATCATTAATATCATAATATTATGTGTGTTCCGGAATATTATTATCATTAATATCATAATATTATGTGTGTTCCGGAATATTATTATCATTGATATCATAATATTATGTTCCGGAATATTATTATCAATAATATTCGTTAGGCAAACTTTCCCTCGGATAAAACCCGGGCGAAGCCGGGTATATCCGCTAGTTTATTCATATATTTATCATTATATAATCATATTTATTCATATTTATATTTATTCTGTATTTAACCTTATATAATCTTATATGGACTTTGAAATAAAGGAGTTTCAATCTCAATCTCTCTCTCTCTGGTTGTCTGGGTTCCTTCTCCAACTTGTGGTGTCCTTATTTCCCTTCCTATCTTATATTACCACATATATATATTAAATACTAGACGGGTGACCCGGGCTTCGCCCCGGGATTGACCCGTGTGCATATCTACCCGAGTGATATATATTTAGATAAGTTTTTTTTTATAATTGTTTGTTATTAGCATTATCTATTTGTTTGCATCAGCATAATTTAATCTAATCTTTGATAGAGGGCGCTGTTCGTGAGCTAAGTAGAATAATTTGAATATATAGTTTTAATAATTGATTTATATATTTTTTAAAATAGCCTATCGTCTTCCCCGTATTTTATTACCTATGTATGGAAATTTTGGTTTGAATTAGTGAACTACTGCGAATTTGTATACCGGACATACAAACAAACATACAAACATTGATTTTTATATATATAGATATCGCAGAAGAGAGGCTAATCTTTTACTTAGAATCTTCCCTAACTCGGCGGGTTTCCTCAATAAGGCTCTGCTCCAAGAATAATAATCCATTGCCCTAGTTTTCAGCTGGAGATAAGCCGTTATCCTTAGACTATCCCTCCAGTTGATCCATACAGTATGGACACTAGTACCAAGGGAAAATGGTATGAAAGTCATCAATAGTAAATGGGTCTACAGTACAAAGAAAACATCAAATGACGGCATATTGGGGCACCAAGTTTCAGCTTTGCAGGGTCATCGACCTTGGTTTCTTCCTTCTTGGTGTTATACACCGAGCGGGTTTCCATACTCAAAGCAAATAAAGAAGAGTAAATAAAAATAAATTACCTTTTTAAAGTTATTGTGTTTATTTATTCTTTGTCTTCCTCGTAGGTCGTGATCCGCAGTCTTCGTCTAGGTCCTCTCTCGCTCCAATAACCAATCAAGATATATGTACAATAAAATTATCATAGAATATTTTGAATAAATGTAGGGCGTATTAAAATTGATGTAACAATATATAAAAGAAAGGCCAGACTGGTTGCTGTTGGATGCAATCAAAGATATGGTGTAGATTATAAGGAATCTTTCTCACCTGTACTCAAAAAGGAAAGCTTGTGAACAATAGTAGCTCTTGCAACACAACAGAATTTAATCATAAAGACTTATGATGTGAAGACAGCTTATCTCTATGGTGAGTTGAAAGAAACAGTATACAGATGGTTGCTGTTTAGTTTTATTCTGAACATAGGTGGCAGAAGGCGGCGCGCGGCGGAGAGAGAAAGAAGAGCTACGTCATCGCTGACCAATGGGAGGCCATCTGGCTGCGCCACCTTCTCAAAGATTCTTAGCACGGTCGCTACTAAAGAACAATGCCTTTGAGCTGCGAATTTAAATCGTTTGTAAATTCTTTAAATATTTATTGTAAAGAAAATTAAAATAAATTCATTTGTAAAGCTTGGGATAATTGCCTGAACAAAGATAAGTACATTTGTTTCTTTAAGCTATTATAAAACATTCTATTCAATTAAGGCCTAACGAGAACAAATTGTTTTGTAAACAATCATTCTGCTTTTCCTCCTTGCGTATTTGCCAAGTGGGAAACAAAACAGTTGCCCTATTGATCGAGTGTCTTAAATGCATCCATAAATCAATCTTTTTAGAAAGCTAACCTGTATTGATGAAGGCCATATCCTGAAACCATGGTATACAGATTATTGGCCTTCTGTCTGAATTTTCCTAAACTGGTGTTTCGGCTCATTATTTATCATCACTATTACGCTAGGTACTGGAGTGATAAACATAATGCGCATTCTTCTAATGCTTATTTAAAGGAAGAGGTGCTACCTTTGAAACATGAATATCATCTTCACGCAACTTTATATTATACTAGCCGAATGACCCGGGCAACGCCCGGGTTTTACCCGATTAAATGTTTTTTATTCAAATACTATTCGTTATATACAATTATAAATTGGCGCCGTGGATGTCACTCTTGTGAAACGTCCCGCTCCAAACTTTGTGTCTGAGAAGCGATATTTTTATAGAAAGATGATCTGGCTTTTGTTTTCTGCTCGAATGAATGTGTTTCTGTTAGAATTTTGTTCCTGCGTACAAAATAATGAACTGGTTTCACCCGTGGTCTCTGCTTTTTGGAATTTTTCCCGATATAATTTTGTAGATGATAATCAAACATGATACAGCAATATCGTCATCATCATTTTCTGAATAAAAATATATAGTTTTAATAATTGATTTATATATTTTTTAAAATAGCCTATCGTCTTCCCCGTATTTTTTTACCTATGTATGGAAATTTTGGTTTGAATTAGTGAACTACTGCGAATTTGTATACCGGACATACAGACCAACAGACAAACAGACAAACAGACAAACATTCATTTTTATATATATAGAGATATAATATTGTATTATGAAAAAGACATCTCCTTATCGTGCAATTGAAAGTTGCTGATGGCTGGTGCCATCTATCGGAATAAATATCAACTATTCTTTAATTTTTAATTATTCCAGAATTGGCCAAATACCCATTCTTGATTAATCAAGAAAAGCTAACCACGTACGCGTTTCGGGCTGTTGGCCCTCATCAGCGTGGTGCAAGCTGTACCTCAACGACCAAAAAACTGGTCCTTCAGGTATCTTGAAAAATCATGAAACGGGTAGATTAGGCCAGAATTGTGTGAGATAATTACGTGGATAGATTATTGAAAAGGCATTTCCTTATTGTATAATGCAGAATATTTATTATTTTGTCCACAGAGAATGTTTGTGTTATTCAAATCAATTTTTCTCTCCTTGCCGTTTTATTACCATCATTAAGTGGAGTAGGAAGATATAGATTGGAATTTTTCCATCAAAACAATGTTCCCAATAACGACCATGCCTCAAATCCGACCAGTGGCAATTAAAATTGGTCCTAGGCGTTGCAATTTCTTTTATAAACAGTTCTAAATCTTCCATTAAAAAAAAAAGAGACGCTTTGCAAATTAAAATATAATTTGACTCTATCGTTACTACTTTTACACTATTTTGACGCATATATGATTTTATAAAAAAATATTCCACTGCCCTAACTGCAATGATATATTTATTAAGACCACAGGTCTTATACAGATTCACCACAGGAAGGAAGTATAGATGGAACTCCTATACTCCAGGCAGCACAGAACCCAACAACAGCCTCCAGATCCGACGCATGTCCAGTGGCCACAGAATCCACTATGCATAGGTTAGCGTATCACTGAAAAGACGAGTGTGGAATCAGCCGCGTTTTAGTCTTCGCTTTCCTCATCCAAATGGACCACGACATTCGAGGATCCATTAATGTCGTCTGAACGGTGACTGCGGCCTTGTAGAATTTATATAAACCAAAGAGGAGATATTGATTAAACATCTTTGTATTCATCAAGTTATATATTTGTTGACTATCGGATTGAGATAAGTCGCCCAAGAGTTCTTTTCTCTGTTTCTCCAAGCAAAAGCAATCAAATATTATATACATGATTTCATCTTGTATTCTGCTATTGCATAGATCACAAGTTAAAGGACAAAGGAATGTCTTTCAGCGCTTTCAGATAGGAAAGGATATACACTCATGGACAAAACTTAAGGAAGTTGTACCTTTTAGCATTTTTATCAGGATTCAGATAATAAATCTGAAATATACTCATGAACAAAACTTAAGGAAGTTGTACCTTTTAGCATGTATATCGGGATTCAGACAATAACTCTGAAAGATACACTCATGGACAAAACTTAAGGAAGTTGTATACCTTTTAGCATGTATATCGGGATTTAGACAATAACTCTGAAAGATACACTCATGGACAAAACTTAAGGAAGTTTTACCTTTTAGCATGTATATCGGGATTCAGACAATAACTCTGAAAGATACACTCATGGACAAAACTTAAGGAAGTTGTATACCTTTTAGCATGTATATCGGGATTCAGACAATAATTCTGAAAGATACACTCATGGACAAAACTTAAGGAAGTTTTACCTTTTAGCATGTATATCGGGATTCAGACAATAATTCTGAAAGATACACTCATGGACAAAACTTAAGGAAGTTTTACCTTTTAACATGTATATCGGGATTCAGACAATAACTCTGAAAGATATTACAGTGACCTTTATTGAAGGCATACGAGATAACCAATTATATACACTCATTGACAAAACTTAAGGAAGTCTTACCCTTTAGCATGTATATAGAAATTCAAACAATAACTTCAAAACTTTTTTGATACACAGTGACCTTTATTGAAGACACACGAGATAACCAAGTGTGAACAAAATTACCTTTGTCTCCTTAAAAAAAAAAAGACCGGCGACATCAAAGATTTCAACTTCCTTAAGTTTTATCCATGAGTGTCATTGTTATATTCTTGGTATAAAAGATTCTTGGAACAATTAAAAGCTGAGCTGTGTTTGTTCCTTTGTTGTTAAGGTGTTTACTTTTAAAAATTAAAAAACACTTCAAGCCTTTTTTTCCATCAATAATCATATACCAAGATAAAAACCATTTATATATGTTTACACACTATTTCCTCCTTCTACATATGCTTCCCTATTTACATATTTTATATGGGGGGTCGGTGGAAGGAGGGTCTAAACCATTGGTTTTCGACCACTACGACCCGGGTTCGATTCCCGCATTGGGCACTTTTTGTGATTTAAAAAAAAAATGCTCCAATGGCCACCGATTCTTGCAAAAGTCCAACCCCACCAGCGTGTGCAAGTAAACAAACTCGGCTCTGGCATATTTGTAAGTGCAAAGTCGAACTGTTTGTCATATGTGTAGACATCTGGTGCACTTATAGAGAAAGCAGTCGCATTCTTCTACGTACCATGATTATCATGGCCTGTACCACGTGTACTAGGGATAAACAAAAAAAGTTATATTTTAAACACTAATATTAGCTTATTTAGTTATATTTGAACACTAAAAACGTAAGGTATAAGAAAAAGAACCAAAATGCACGAATGTTTCTTTTAAATACAAATAAAACAAAAAGTATTGTTCTTACTGTGATAAAAAATACTCGGAGGGCCTGACTCATCAGTGGAGAACCCTCCCAGCGGTTTCGCCAAATTTAATCTACCAGACTGCTCTAAATAAGGCAGTATGGTAGATTGAATTTGGCGAAACCGCTGGGAGGGTTCCTCGCTGATGAGCCAAGCCCCTCCCAATATTTTTTTTCATCACAATAAGGATAGTAGATGTGTTTTTTTTTATTTATTTAAAAGAAACATTCGTGCTTTAAATGGTATGTTATTGTCATGTTTAAAATAAGGTATATTAGAATATTATAATGATGAATTAGCGCGCAATCTGTTATCAGAAAATTAAATTATTTTTGATGGGTATAATAAATAAAAAAATAAATAAATTTAAAAAATGAATAAATAAATTATAAACAAGTATACTTGTTATATTCTTGTACTATGAAAGAAAAAAAAAGGCATCACCTTATCGTACAACTGAAAGTTGCTGATGGCTTGCGCCATCTATCTGAATAAATATAAACTATTCATTGATTTTTAATTATTCCAGAATTGGGCCAAATACTTATTCTTGATTAATCAAGAAAAGCTAATTACTTTCGCGTTTCGGGCTGTTGTCCCTCATCAGCGTGGTGTAGGCTGTACCTCAACGACCAAAAAACTGGTCATTCAGGCATCCTGAAAAATCATGAAACGGGTAGTTAAGGCCAGAATTGTGTGAGAACGCGAAACAATTTGAAAAAAATAATACAAGTACAATATCACATTTATACTATTTTTTCCCACAAATATAATCTTATATAATCATAGTTCATCTAAAATACCCATTCCAAGAGTATAGCAACAGTATCACTATAAAAGGAAGTTCCAAAAATGCAATAAAACAGCGGTATGGTAGATTAAATTGGCGAAACCGCTGGGAGGGTTCACCACTGATGAGCCAGGCCCTCCCTATAATTTTTCCATTGCAGTAAGGGCAGTGATAAAACAATGGGAGAGCCTGGCTCATCAGTCATGAACCCTCCAAGAGGTTTCGCCAGTTTAATCTACCATACCGCTGTTATATTGATTCTTTTCATATTAAAATAGGCAGAAGGACATTTTGTATTAAGAAAACAATGGAATTTAATCACCACACTAATTTTCTTTAAAAACGAATCGGTTAAATATAAGAGACTGGTAAAACATGCAGTTCACTTCCTTACTGTGGTTTTCTATAACTGTAACAATGGCCGTTGTTGATTGACAGGTTTGTTTGACAACCATTGTCTGATTCTATGCTTGCCATTAATTTTTGAATTTTCGAGTCAAGATTTACCCTCTCAGACAAAACTTTAGGAAGTTATACCTTTTAGCATGTATATCGGGATTCAGACAATAACTCTGAAATATACACTCATGGACAAGACTTAAGGAAATTGTACCTTTTATTATGTATATCGGGATTCAGACAATATCTCTGTAAGATACACTCAGGAACAAAACTCAAACAAGTTGTACCTTTTAGCATATATATCGGGATTCAGACAATTACTCTGAAAGATACACTCATGGACAAAACTTAAGGAGGTTGTACTTTTTAGCACGTATATCGGGATTCAGACAATAACTCTAAAAGAAACACTCATGGACAAAACTTAAGAAAGTTTTACCTTTTAGCATATATATCGGGATTCAGACAATTACTCTGAAAGATACACTCATGGACAAAACTTAAGGAGGTTGTACCTTTTAGCACGTATATCGGGATTCAGACAATAACTCTGAAAGAAACACTCATGGACAAAACTTAAGGAGGTTGTACCTTTTAGCATGTATATCGGGATTCAGACAATAACTCTGAAAGAAACACTCATGGATAAAACTTAAGGAAGTTGTACCTTTTAGCATGTATATCGGGATTCAGACAATAACTCTGAAAGATATTACAGTGACCTTTATTGAAGACACACGAGATAACCAAGTATATACACTCATGGACACAACTTAAAGAAGTTGTACCTTTCAGAATGCATATCGGGGGATTCAGACAATAACTCTTATTATCAGATTTTAAAAGAATTCGATGAAATTGGTCAAATTGTATTTAAAAAGTGTAGAATATATTTAATTTCAAATTATAAGAAAAAAAAACATCAAGCAAGCACATTCCCCGAAATATCTAGAGTTTAATTACAAATATTATCAATAGATGGCGCTGGTTTTTAACCTCTATTTTTATCAGCAGACGACATTTTTTTCTCCATTGATTACTTCCCTCCAGGCCAAAATATCTATTTTTGTTGATGATGATATTTTAATTATATTGAATGTGTGGAAGAAAAAAAAAGATAAATTAGAAATAGGAATGTTGTTTTTTATTGCCAGCTATGTGATCCACTGACCTTTGGTTAGAAATTATCTATTTCAAAAAAAGACAAAGGAATTATTCTTTTAAAAATATGAACTCATTTTGTTTATCTATCTTTTAATAATAATAAATGAAAGCTATTCTAGAAATAGCGATATGTTTAAATTCATATGCAATATCATAAAATATAAAATCTATTTCAAAATTTATAGAATTTTAAAAAAGTCGATAAAAATTTATCATTTTCAAAAAGAAAGGTTTTAGAAATTGAATTTTTATTTTTTATTAAAAGATTATGACCAGCATTGTTGAAGTGTGGAAGAATTATTCGCATTCATATAGGCAAATAATTGTTTTTTTTTTCACTTTTATTTTTTTATTATTATCCCATTGTATAATTATACAAGGTCATGGAGACTGAATTCATGGATTAAATTTACAATCTTGGTAGGGTTGGAATACAGGTCCTGTCTTGAGGCTCCCAAGGCTCACTTTTAAATAAATGTATTAAAACATTTATTATAAATACATCAAAAAAATACAAGCAATAGTTACCCTAAAATATTTCGAATAAGGAAAAACTAGCTTTTGGGTAAAATTTTAGTTCTTTATTTAAATATTTAGCTGTAATTTACTCTTAAAACAAACAATATAGTCTGAAAACTAGTTTTTTTTTTTTTAGAAAATAGTTTTTTCCTTTATTTAAATATTTAGCCGTAATATAATCTGAGATTTACGCTGAAAACAAACAATATAGTCTGAAAACTAGTTTTTTTTGGCAAAATGTTTCAGAAGCAAGAAGTTGAATATACACTGCGTGACATTGAAAATGGAACACCAAGAAATAGTGGCCAGAAAATTATGCAAATTTCAGGGTAGACGCGCCTAACCGAGTTATGCAAATGATGTAAAATGCGCAGCTCTCGTGCGCACATGGAGTAAGATATAAGGGAAGGAACTTGCAGAAAGGACAGTATTCGTGTCGTTATTTCTTCAAGGAAAATCATTGTAGAAATTTTGTTCTTGTGTCAAAAGACACGTGTAATAACAGAGAATGCCAGGTCATCGTAAACGGAGGCAGTTCAAGCAGACAGACGCTTTTACGAGGGGCATGGTGATCGGACTGAAAAGGGCAGGTTGGTCCATACGTCAAATCGCAGCTGATACACACCTTGGTGCGTCCACGGTGCACCGACTGTGGAGAAGATGGTTGGAACAAGGAAATGTGGCAATTAATAGGAATTTCGGTGCAACCAGAGTGACGTCAGCACGTGTGGATCGGCGTATCCTTCGACAAGCAGTGGCGGCCCCACAAGCCACTTGTACCGCCATCCTGCAACATGTGCAAGACACCCTAGATCATTCCATCTCGACCAGAACCATTTCCCGTCGATTGGTTGCTAATGGCTTGCACTCATGCCGTCCGCTAAGAAGACTGCCATTGACCCCACCGAATAGGCGCCAACGTTTGGAATGGTGCCGGGCTAGATCGACGTGGATGACGGAATGGCACAGGGTCGTGTTCTCAGATGAGTCGCGTTTCTGCTTGTCCAGTGATAGTCGCCGTGTACGCGTGTGGCGTCGACGTGGAGAAAGGTCCAATCCGGCAGCAATTGTGGAACGCCCCACCGTGCGACAACGTGGAATCGTGGTTTAGGGCGCAATCGCGTATGATTCCGGGTCACCTTTACTTCGTATTCAGGGCACTATGACGGCCCAACGATACGTTGATGATGTGCTGAGACCGGTGACACTCCCCTACCTTCAGGGGGTACCCAATGCCCTTTATCAACAGGATAACGCCCGACCGCACACTGCTCGCTTTAGCCAACAAGCTCTGCAATAAGTACAGATGCTTCCCTGGCCACCGTACTCTCCTGATCTCTCACCAATCGAGCACGTCTGGGACATCATTGGACGCCGTTTGCATGCCTTGCCACAGCCGCGTTCAGAAGACGAACTGTGGCAAATGGTTGAGAGGGAATGGAGAGCCACCCCTCAGGACGCCATCCGTACTCTGATTGACTCTCTACCTAGACGTGTTGCTGCGTGCATCGCCGTCCGCGGTGGTCCTACTTGCTACTAAGCCGACGCCGTTCTCGCTCTGTATTATGACTATCATTTTGAAATAAAGATCACTTATTGTTCGTCCCTGTCTCTCTCTGTCTGCCGAGTTTCATCACTTTCTGCCCACTATTTCTTGGTGTTCCATTTTCAATGTCACGCAGTATACTTTGAGTGTTAAAGCTTGTAAAAAATAGGAACTTACCCTCGATTATTAATTTGTTATTTTTTGCTTTGTCGTCTGTTTTGCACAAGTTGAATCTGGTTAGAACGATGTATGTAAATTAGATGCTTCTTTTGTTGCCTTAAATACGAGGTAATTAACTCGTTTCTCTCTCTATATCTAAAAATATTTAAAGTTTAATAAATTAATTTTATAAATCTGAGAGTTGTCTTCAAAAACGATCCAACAGATTCTTTATTTGAATTTTTAGCTGTAATATAGATTGATCCACGCTCTTTTGCGTTTGGATTTGTCCATTGAAGAGCAAATTTTGTTCGAAAGCTTGCAACACCTCAAAATAGAGAAATTCTTGGCCCAAAAGCTAGTTTTACTTATTCAGTCATCAAAACAATCTCAAGTTGTTTGATCACCTTCTAGCAGAACATGTCAATTCGAATAAATAAACAACTTGCAAAACTAGCTTTAACAAATTCGAATAATTCAGATTCGTTTCTATCTGTAAGTGCAAAGTCGAACTGCTTTTCACATGTGTAGACATGTGGTGCACTTACAGTAAAAGCAGTTGCCTACTTCTATCCACCATGATTATCATGGCCTGTACCACGTGTACTAGGGATAAGCAAAAAAAAAAAAGATTCGCTTCTGGTTCGAAATTGTCAAAGAAATCTAGAGTTGTGGCTTATTCATTGATATAAATTTTGAATGTTTCTTTAAGTAAAAATGGTAAAATATAATGCGCTCTGTTTTGTTGCATTAAATAAATGCATTTTCATTTATTCAACTATCATCCAAAAATTGTATATTCACTTTTAAGAAGAATTAGAAAAATACCGAAAATTGTGTAGTGAAACTGAATTTTTGATAAAATCTTTCAATTCTATAATTCAAAAAGCTAAGTATAATAATAATGAAAAATTTTAATTAGGTAAACAATAGTAGTTTAATAAGTACATATTTTTAGAGAGAGATGGCGCTGTTAACTCAGGTTGTTATTAGCTCAATGTTCTGTCATTCCTTAAATGTGCAGACGCCTAATATTACATTGATTAATTGGATTGTTTTGATTTGCCAGCCCTTTTAGTGACTTACGCTACGTTGTTTAGATTAAGACGGATAAAGCGTGGTAATTAAGCGATTCGCTTTTTGCTTTTAAAGTGTAAAACATATGAAGAAATAAAAATAAAAAAAATTCCCGTTTATGAGATACCTTCTCCCTTTATAACTACAGTTCGATATTGGACAAAACTTAAGGAAGTTTGACCTTTCAGCATGTATATCGGGACAATAACTCTGGAAGATACATTCATGGACAAAACTTAAGAAAGTTTTACCTTTCAGCATGTATATCGGGACAATAACTCTGGAAGATACACTCATGGACAAAACTTAAGAAAGTTTTACCTTTCAGCATGTATATCGGGACAATAACTCTGGAAGATACAATCATGGACAAAACTTAAGAAAGTTTTACCTTTCAGCATGTATATCGGGACAATAACTCTGGAAGATACATTCATGGACAAAACTTAAGAAAGTTTTACCTTTCAGCATGTATATCGGGATTCAGACAATAACTCTGAAAGATATTACAGTGACCTTTATTGAAGACATACGATATAACCAAGTATAAACAAAATTTCCTCGGTCTCCTTCAAAAAAAAAAAATAAAAATAAAATAAATAAATACCGTGTTGACCGGAGACATAAAAATTCCTTAAATATTGTTCACGAGTGTAAAAGAAATCCAACATCAGTATTTGATTAAGATTTCTCAGGACGCCCAGTAGATGTAGTTAACAGGGAAATCAAAGAAAATTTCCAGTACATGATTCTCTCAGATCGACTAACACAGAAGTGTATGAAGTAGCAGAGGCCCTAGTGTATTACACAGCAAGAACGGTATTTAATATTTTGCATGAAAGGTTGGAAATGAAAAAGATTATCGGCCCAATGGGTGCTGCGATTTCTCAGGGAATGAAAAAAAACAGATGCAAGTTACGAGCAGGGGTTGGATAATTTAAAATCTAATCTAATTTTAACACAAAGCAATAACGCGCCATCTATACACATAAAATGAAAGGATTTAAAAGCACGAATGTTTCTTATATACATAATACAAACTTCTACTGTCCTTACTGCGATGAAAAAATAAATTGGGAGGGCTTGGCTCATCAGTGGTGAACCCTCCCCGCAGTTTCGCCAATTTAATCCACCAGACCGCTTCTCGGAGCTCTAATACTGTATTGGACGATTCTGCTTATATACGCAGCACTGAAGGATGGAATCTCAGAAATGGTTTTCAAGAAAACTATGGACATAAGCTTATAGGACAGTAGAATTACATTCGAATATTTGCATCGAGCAATGCTCTTCCGCAAACGAAATTCCGCGTCGAGATGTGACCATCAATGAGACTTGAAAGTCCTGATAACTGTTAAAGGACAGATTTTATCAAGAGCTCGTGATACATTAGTTATATCCTGGCCCTAGGTATTTTTAATTTATTGCTAAATATGTTGTAAGTATCTATTAAGTTTGAATTTCTTTCATTCCTTCTGTTAATTTTATTTTTAAAAAAAGTTCTTAAGTGAATTAAAAAAAAAACCGAAGGTTTTTCAGAAAAGTAAAATATGTAAATATTAAAATAGAGATTAAGGACATTTGAGCTAATACGCAAAAGGTTTCTTGCTTTGAAGAGATTGTTGGTAGCCTATGAGAGAGAGATTGAAAATAATTTACAATTCCATAAGGTCCTTGCATGAAAGAATATATAAATATAACAGTAGAACAATGCACAAAGAGCTTCTTTTGTTCAAAAATGGACTATTGGTATCGTGCATATTACATTGGAATCAATTAAACATTACATAGAAGGTTTATTTTGATGGAAACTGCCTCGTGTTTATTAACCGGCTTTATTAGCATATATGCAAATAGGCATTATAAAATTTTAGAATAGAAATTGTGTTATCAGTGAGTAAAAGATATTGTTCTAGTCATATTATTTCAAGAGTGATTATCTGTTTATGTTCATTAGCTCCAGAGTAGGTGATGACCTTGAATCCTACCTCGGGCAACGGAACAGGAAGCCGCCGGATGGCCCTAGGGGCTGTCCCATATTGGCGACCAGCACCCTGCCTTGGTGTTCTTTCTGGTTATACCGCGGTTGTGGTGTTCTTTCTGGTTATACAGCGGTTGTGTTCTTTCTGGTTATACCGCGGTTGTGGGTCTTTTTGGCTATACCGAGGTTGTGGTGTTCTTTCTGGTTATACCGCGGTTGTGGTGTGTCTTTCTGGTTATACCGCGGTTGTGGTGTGTCTTTCTGGTTATACCGCGGTTGTGACGTCTTTCTGGTTATACCGCGGTTGTGGTGTTCTTTCTGGTTATACCGCGGTTGTGGTGTTCTTTCTGGTTATACCGCGTTTGTGGCTCTTTCTGGTTATACCGCGGTTGTGACGTCTTTCTGGTTATACCGCGGTTGTGACGTCTTTCTGGTTATACCGCGGTTGTGGTGTTCTTTCTGGTTATACCGCGGTTGTGGTGTGTCTTTCTGGTTATACCGCGGTTGTGACGTCTTTCTGGTTATACCGCGGTTGTGGTGTGTCTTTCTGGTTATACCGCGGTTGTGGTGTGTCTTTCTGGTTATACCGCGGTTGTGACGTCTTTCTGGTTATACCGCGGTTGTGGTGTTCTTTCTGGTTATACCGCGGTTGTGGTGTTCTTTCTGGTTATACCGCGTTTGTGGCTCTTTCTGGTTATACCGCGGTTGTGACGTCTTTCTGGTTATACCGCGGTTGTGACGTCTTTCTGGTTATACCGCGGTTGTGGCTCTTTCTGGTTATACCGCGGTTGTGGTGTTCTTTCTGGTTATACCGCGGTTGTGGTGTTCTTTCTGGTTATACCGCGGTTGTGGCACTTTCTGGTTATACCGCGGTTGTGGTGTGTCTTTCTGGTTATACCGCGGTTGTGACGTCTTTCTGGTTATACCGCGGTTGTGGGTCTTTCTGGTTATAACGCGGTTGTGGTTATACCGCGGGTGTGGTGTTCTTTCTAGTTATACCGCGGTTCTGGTGTTCCTTCTGGTTATACCGCGGTTGTGGCTCTTTCTGGTTATACCACGGTTGTGGCTCTTTCTGGCTATACCGCGGTTGTGGTGTTCTTTCTGGTTATACCGCGGTTGTAGCGTCTTTCTAGTCATATTATTCTCCTTCTATAGTATCGTTCCTTTTATAACATTGTCATTGTTTATATTTTGAAACTTTGGGGTGAGAGGAACACGAAGACTTAGGAGCACTAAATACGCGATGAAGACAACACATAAAAATTATAACTTTAAAAAAATTTGGATTTTTTTAAATCAGGTCAAATGGTTTCTCTGTCCCTGTATAACGTTTACAAAACAGTAAGTAGGAAAATAACTTAGATTTATCGTTATCTCCTTCACTACATGTTGGTGATTGATCATCGTGGGGATATCGTTGTAAGCCGGCAATGAGAGAGGAGAATCTGACTGGTATCTTAATAATGGCTTTGTTTGTGTAGCTTTATTTGCTTTGATTATGGAAACCCGCTTTGAAAATGTATATAATATCAAGAAGGAAGAAATTAAGGTTGTTGACCTTGAAAAACTGCACCCTGGTGTAACAATATCAAGGATAATTGCCTGAAATATAGATTATACTGGATTACGAAAGAGAGAGATTGAGATTGAAACTACTTTTCATGTAAGAGAGATTATATAAGGCTAAATACAACATTAAAAAATATATTATATAATGACAAATTTATGAATGAATAGATGTAAACATATAAAATAATTTGCAGCGACACATAAAACTCCGAGGATAAGTTTCTTTTTTTTTTTTTTTTTTCTCGGAGTTTTATGTGTTGCTGCAACTTGTACACCAGAGGATTCTATCTTACGATATCATATAAAATAATTGATAAATATACATATATATTAAATATATATATGAAAATAGTATCAAAGTGAATTTGTACTTTGATCAGTTGGAAATGTCCTTTTTCCCATATATATATATATACAATGCCGTCATTGGTGGCGCCCACCGCGGGAAAGACTCCGCCACCGGTGGACTGCGAGAGTTCTTTCCCACAGAGTGGGCAGGTCGATGTGATGACTGGTGTTACCCACCTCAAGACCAAGATGGTACTTGTAGATGGTCATCGTAAAGATATAGGCTGCCTGGCCGATATTCATGGTCCTTAAAATTAAAGATACTTCGGTCAGTAAATCTTTTTATTATCTCATATCATAATCTTCTCTAGTTTCCTTGTCATCTTGAATACTTTGGGACCAAAATTGGTCTCGATCATCGTAAAGATAGAGGTTGCCTGGACGGTATTCATAGTTCTTCAAATTAAAGATACTTCGACCAGTAAATCATTTTATTATCTCTTTGTAGATGGTCGCCACACTTGTCATTTGCATAGTCTCGGAATGGAAACCGACGCCGAAGAGCCATACCTTCAGATCCAGGAGCAAGTCACAAGAGAGGGAGAAAACAAAATTTCAACCCTACAAAGAATATCAAATTAAATCTTTTTTCCAAAGGATCACACACAATATCATTGTTCCATATTTTAAATTATGTAATTTACCTACTTTACATATGTGTGCGTGTAAAATAATTCAAGATAGCATTATTATTCCGAAGGTAAATCTACACCTAAAAATAACTTCTTAGCAAACAGATTAAAGAAACAAATAGCAATTAAGAGAAACCAAGTAGAAAATCTTTCTTACCAAAGAGAGAACCAGCTCATATATCTTCCTATTGTCTCGTTTATCCAAGAAGTTAATGACTCCTGTTGTGACCCAGACTTCTTGCATTTCTAATCCCATTGTAGAGACTGATTTAACACCACACGACCTAATTCTGGTGTCATTCTTCCATCCTTCCTAACCCGGATTTAGCGTCTTTCTTCGTTGTTCAAAGCAAACACCTTTTTCTCTAATGGACTCTAGGTTAATCAAACTATGGGGATTTTCATTTCGTCGGTGTTCTACTCACGCCCTGGTTCTTTCTCTCATCTGGAATAATTTTAGTTGAGGTTAAATTAATCTTGTTGTGTTACTTGGTTGGATGTAATTCGGTCAGGTTATATTGAACTTTACTATTACTCCGGTCTATATATGGAGAGATGTTTATCTTTGGTGCTCTTTGGAAATTAAATCCTTGAACTTCTTTATCTCTTAAGTACTAGGTCTAGTTTAACCTTGATTATATATATAAAAAAAGACATCTCCTTATCGGAAAACTGAAATTTGATGATGGCTTGCACCATCTATCGGTATAAATATCAATTATTCGTTGAATTTTTTTTATTATTCCAGTATTGGCCAAATACTCATTCTTGATTAATCAAGGAAAGCTAACCATGTACGTGTTTCGGTCTGTTGGCACTCGTCAGTGTGGTTTTCCTTTTTTTCATTTTTTAATTTATGTGAACCTTATCCCAGTACAATATCACATTTGTACTATTTTTCTCACTTGATTATATTGTTATGTTTTGAAACTAGAGCAATCCATATTTAAATCATTAGATAGTAAAAATACATATATTGGATTTAATAAAAGATTTATCTGCCAATATTTCGGTTGGCTGAACGCCAACCTTTATCGAGGCATTACATTTTTGTATATACATTTTTGTATGCGGCGCTGAGTTTGTGTATACAAAAATATAATGCCTCGATAAAGGTTGGCGTTCAGCCAACCGAAATATTGACAAATAAATCTTTTATTGAATCCAATATATGTCTTTTTATTATCTAATATTGTTATGTGGTGCCGCTGTGGTATTAAGATGGTTAAATGGTCATGTGGGATCGATATGATTCTCTGTTTGACTGTTAGAATAGTATTTTATTTCTCTTACTATTGGCTTGTGTGTTTACAATAAAATGTTTTAAATCTGAATCTCTCTCTGCTTGACTCTTTACCTCGTGAAATATGAAGAATAAGCAAGTAACAGACAGAAAGGATCATTCAATTACCACCGTCAACAAGGGAAAACAAGACTTTACTGCTGATAGTTGGGCTTCTTCCTGATTGGTCCGTTTGTTCCCCAAGGTCCACAGGTGGTTGACGGTTTTAAGCAACCTTCAGACGTCGTTTTAATAATATAGATTATCAGACGAATGGTATTTTTTCTCTACAAACGTATCTGTTTATAGATCATTAAAAACTGCTGTCAATTAAGGATATCAAGACTTTATTACTGATAGCTGGGCTTCTTCCTGATTGGTCAGTTTGTTTCCCCCGGTCTACATGTGGTGGACGCTTTTAGGCCATCATCAGACGTCGTTTTAATAATATAGATAATCAGACGAATGGTATTTTTCTCTACAAACGTATCTAGCTAGAATGACAGTCAGTACTTATGTGTTCTAAGTTTTACATTAATGACTGGGTCTGTGGAAGGATGGTCTAAACCATTGGTTTTAGACCGCTTCGACCCGGGATCGAATCCCGGTCGTATGTTTTTTTTTATTGAATTAGACAAAGACAATTTTGTTTACACTTGGTTATTTCGTGTCTTCAATGAAGGTCACTGTTATATATTTCAGAGTTATTGTCTGAATCCCGATATACATGCTAAAATGTACAACTTCCTTAAGTTTTGTCCATGAGTGTATCTTTCAGAGTTATTATCTGAATCCCGATATATACATGCTAAAATGTACAACTTCCTTAAGTTTTGTCCATGAGTGTATCTTTCAGAGTTATTGTCTGAATTCCGATATACATGCTAAAAGGTACAACTTCCTTAAGTTTTGTCCATGAGTGTATCTTTCAGAGTTATTGTCTGAATCCCGATATACATGCTAAAAGGTACAACTTCCTTAAGTTTTGTCCATGAGTGTATCTTTCAGAGTTATTGTCTGAATCCCGATATACATGCTAAAATGTACAACTTCCTTAAGTTTTGTCCATGAGTGTATCTTTCAGAGTTATTGTCTGAATCCCGATATACATGCAAAAATGTACAACTTCCTTAAGTTTTGTCCATGAGTGTATCTTTCAGAGTTATTGTCTAAATCCCGATATACATGCTAAAATGTTCAACTTCCTTAAGTTTTGTCCATGAGTGTATCTTTCAGAGTTATTGTCTGAATACCGATATACATGTTAAAAGGTACAACTTCCTTAAGTTTTGTCCATGAGTGTATCTTTCAGAGTTATTGTCTGAATACCGATATACATGTTAAAAGGTACAACTTCCTTAAGTTTTGTCCATGAGTGTATCTTTCAGAGTTATTGTCTGAATCCCGATATACATGCTAAAAGGTACAACTTCCTTAAGTTTTGTCCATGAGTGTATCTTTCAGAGTAATTGTCTGAATCCCGATATACATGCTAAAAGGTACAACTTCCTTAAGTTTTGTCCATGAGTGTATCTTTCAGAGTTATTGTCTGAATACCGATATACATGTTAAAAGGTACAACTTCCTTAAGTTTTGTCCATGAGTGTATCTTTCAGAGTTATTGTCTGAATACCGATATACATGTTAAAAGGTACAACTTCCTTAAGTTTTGTCCATGAGTGTATCTTTCAGAGTTATTGTCTGAATACCGATATACATGTTAAAAGGTACAACTTCCTTAAGTTTTGTCCATGAGTGTATCTTTCAGAGTAATTGTCTGAATCCCGATATACATGCAAAAATGTACAACTTCCTTAAGTTTTGTCCATGAGTGTATCTTTCAGAGTTATTGTCTGAATACCGATATACATGTTAAAAGGTACAACTTCCTTAAGTTTTGTCCATGAGTGTATCTTTCAGAGTAATTGTCTGAATCCCGATATACATGCTAAAAGGTACAACTTCCTTAAGTTTTGTCCATGAGTGTAAATATACATTATATAATGAGTGTTTAAAATATCTTCTAATGTTTTTCTTTTAAATATGGTCACTATGCACGCCCAAGCAGACAATTATTTGTTATTTATAAATAGCCCATATTTTCTCTCATAGCTTTGAAAAGGCAGTAACAGAACGCCATTGTTTGAAAGCTCGCTGTTTGTTACAATAAGAAGAAAATGCCTGAATGACCAATTTTTTTGGTCGTTGAGGTACAGCTTGCACCACGCTGATGAGGGCCAACAGCCCGAAACGGGTACGTGGTTAGCTTTTCTTGATTAATCAAGAATGGGTATTTGGCCAATTCTATAATAATTAGAAATCAACGAATAGTTGATATTTATTCCGATAGATGGCGCAAACCACATCAGCAAATTTAAATTGTACAATAAGAAGATGCCCTTTTTCTTCTTCTTAATTAAGGTTTTTTATTTAAAAATTTATGGGGGTCGGTGGACTAGTGGTATAAACCGCAGATTTCCGACATCCACGACCAGGGGATCAAATACCGCATTGACCACTTTTTTTTTTTTTTTATGAAATTTTTTTTTTCTCCAATATTCCCCGATTCTTGTAAAAGTCCAACCCCACCAAGAAGTAAAATAATCAAATGAGACTCTGCCATATTTGTAAGTATAAAAGTAAAACAACAAAAATCGATAAAATATCAAGTTATTCCAAGAAGATACAAATAAACGTTACAAATTCCAAGATATATTTTAGGAGCACGCACATCTACGCACATAAAAAAAAATGTGGCAAACCCAGGAAGCGCTAGGCAAGGCGTTGCACGTGTCTGACAAGTTTTAAAAAAACCTGAATGGGCTACGATATATCGCTCACGTGATCTAAGCAGGTCAGCGTGGCTGGGATTGGTCCATTTAGGACAGCAGACGATTGACACCTCTATGCGACTAGACTTTTTTTTACTTCTATCCATAGAATTTATATATATATATGATATAATATAAAAAATGAGATTTTCTGTTGATTTTGGTATTATTTTTAAGATTGAGATTATGACCTTGAGGTTTGATATATTTTTGAATATATTAGTATTAGGTCAATGGTATTGTTCTGCAGTCGTGGGAATAATAATAATAGTCTTGATCAGAGATTGCTTTATTTGAGCTAAAGAATATATATAAAAAAAACATAATTTGATAAAAGTAAAGCCTGGCTTAAGGCGTAAGAATAAAAAAAATGGAAAACTTATTTACATAATGTATAAAAGTTTGAGCCGGCCATCGGGAAACAACAACAATGAGTTTTTATAGGGAAGCGTATTAGTATTTGAATTAATATTTGAATCTATGAAATATAATACATATAAAAAAAATAATATTTTAATATAACATATATATATATAGGTAATTCTTGTTCTTTCCTATCTCCACTCAATCATATTAAGGTATCAAGCTTGTTGAGCTTGAGAATGGGTGAAGTAGAATGCGTCTGCTTTTGTCATTAAGACTAGGAGTACTACTCAGTGGCAGGCTGACTTAGCTCCAAAATAAATGGCCGCCTCTGACATGAGGAACAGACGCCATGTACAGCCGCTCCTAACATGGAGTACAAACGCTGCTCATCCTGTATCCCTAGATTAGGAGCCCTTACAGGGTACTATCAGCCGGGCCAGCTGAACCCATGTTTTTTAGTGAGCTTGTTACTGCTCCCCTTCCTCCTTTTCCATCCGTGACCGGCAAAGGCGGAGTTATATATATAATCCTTGTTCTAAATATATTTGCTATATACACACGTAATTGAAGGACGAATTGCAAGGTTCGCTTCCATATAATAACACACAGAATTACCTTGTAATTCATATTCTTATATTACATTTAGTGCTATTCGCATATATGGTATTGGCCATGATAATCATTGTGAGCTGAAAAGTATGATTGCAAGTCTACACATGTAGTAGTTGTCGTGTCCAAAGAAGAGTCTCAGATGTCTTCATGCATCTCCATCACAGCAGCAGCAATATCCACTATCTTGGGGCTCTTCATTGGAAAATGGGTGCCGTTGCCACGTTAGTCACCTTGGAAACGAACCAGAATTTGGTCGAGTATTCCAAGGGTCCAGGGGGGACCGCAGGGAGGTGTGGTCGGACTTCTCCCCCCCCCCCCCCTACACATGTAGTACCAGGCCATTATAATTATATGGTGGGTATAGGGTTGTGATAGCACTTGTACTGTAAGTACGCTACAGATATAGACTCATAGACAAACCTTAAGATAGTGGAAAGAATTTGAAGTCGGAAGTCGTCTATTTTTTTTTTTTAATAGGAGAGAGAGGTAATTTTGTTCCCATTTGGTTATCTCGTGTCTTCAATAAAGGTCACCGTGTATCAAATATCTTTCAGAGTTTCAGTTTGTTTTGTCCATGAGTGTAAACATGTAGTACCAGGCCATGATAATCAAGGTAGCTAGAGAGCTGTGACTGCTTGTATTATAGGCACACTAAAGGTGCATAAAAATCTACATGTCTACATATGTGAAAAGCGCAGTTTAACTTTTGCACTTAACAAGTGTACCAGAACCCCGTTTGGTTACTTGCACTCGTTGGTGGGGTTGAACTTTTTCAAGAATCGGTGGAATTTGGAGCATTTTTTTAAATAGAAAAAAGTGTCCAATGCGGGAATCGATTCCTGGTCGTAGCGGTCGAAGACCAATGGTTTAAATCAATCGTCCACCGATCTCCCGTGTGGTAGACTAAATTGGCCAAATCGCTGGGAGGGTTCATCACTGATGAGCCAGGCCCTTCCAATTTTTTTTCATAATCGCAGCAAGGCCAATAGAAAACTGTTTTATTTTAAAGAATTAAATACACATCATAAATAGTTCACATTTTCAATAACATATGGCAAGCTAATGCATCTTGTTTAAGATTGTAAACATCAATTTAATATATACATGTCTTTTTTTCATTTTTAAAAGGCAGCCTTTCGTATTGAGGATCTTCAACAGGCCCTCTATTGGCAAATACAAGACAATCTTGTAATAAACCTGATGAAGAGCTTTGACGCGAAAGCTTCTTTTTTTATGAATAAAAGATACTTACACTCGTAGACAAAACTAAAGGATGTTGTACATTTTAGCATGTATATCGGGACAATAACTCTGAAAGATATTACAGTGACCTACAGTGGGTCCCCACCAACGAGTGCAAGTAACCAAACGGGGCTCTGGTATACTTGTAAGTGCAAAAGTCGAACCGTGCTTTTCACATATGTAGACATGTAGTGCACTATATTAAAGACACACGAGATAACCAAGTGTGAACCAAATTGCCTCTGTCTCCTTAAATATAAAGACGACCGGAGACATCAAAGACTTTCAACTTCCTTTATTTTTCTCCATGAGTGTATTTCTCTCAGGTAAGACAACGGTATATACACTCATGGACAAAACTTAAGGAATTTGTACCTTTTAGCATGTATATCGGGATTATTTAGGCAATGACTCTGAAAGATATTCGATACACAGTTATTGAAGACACACGAGATAACCAAGTGTAAACAAAATTGTCTATGTCCCCTTGAAAAAAAAAAGAGAAAAAAAAAAAAAACAGACGACCAGTGACATCAAAGACCATCCACGTCTTTAAGTTTTGAGTCCACGAGTATTTCTCTCAAGTCAGAGAACGGTACATACCTCCCATTGGAAGCAGCTTCTAAAGACGGTTAAACCTACGATTAGGACAATGGTATTCAGATGCGGAAGGAAAGAGAGAATCGTATTGTTTTTTTCCCACGAAAAATCTCAATGAATGGGTCAACTGGACAAAGACAACGCCTTACTCTTTAAATGGCCATGGAACGATAGCTATGGAGGAGTTTGATTGTTTTATCCTTAAGTTTTTTTTATTATCCCTAGTACACGTGGTGCAGGCCATGAAATTCATGGTAGGTAGTTAGCGACTGCTTTTATTGTAAGTGCACCACATGTCTACATATGTGAAAAGCAGTTCGACTTTGCACTTACAAATATGCCAGAGCCCCAGTTGTTTACTTGCACTCGCTGGTGGGGTTGGACTTTTGCAAGAATCGGGGGCCATTGGAGCATTTTTTTTTTTTTAAACAGAAAAAGTGCCCAATGCGGGAATCGAACCCGGGTCCTAGTGGTCGAAAATCAAACGGTTTACCCAGCCTTTTAATATGTGAATAGCCTTCACACATATTATCCATTGTTGTAAATATCATAAACTAGGTTCCTCTTCTTGAGCGGTACCTAGTAAATTTATTTTAAAACCAGGGAATGGTTTGAAAAGAAGTGGGTGGACCAGTAGGTAAAACCCTCGATTCCCGACAGTCATGAACCGGGATTGAATCCTGCATTCTACACTTTGCTTTAATATGTGAATAACCTTTACATATTATTCATTGTTGTAAATATCATAAACTAGGTTCCTCCTTTTGATCAGTACCTAGTAAATTTATTTTGTAACCAGGAAATACTTTGAAAATAAGTAGGTGGACCAGTAGGTAAAACCCTCGATTCCCGACAACCATGAAACGTGATTGAATCCCGCATTGGACACTTTGCTTTAATATGTCAATAGCCTTTACATTGTTTTAAATATCATAAACTAGGTTTCTCTTTTTGAGTGGTACCTAGTAAAGTTATTTTGTAACCAGGAAATGCTTTGAAAAGAAGTGGGTGGACCAGTGGTTAAAACCCTCGATTCCCGACAGTCATGAACCGGGATTGAATCCTGCATTGTACACTTTGCTTTAATATATGAATAACCTTCACATATTATTCATTGTTGTAAATATCATAAACTAGTTTGCTCTTTTTGATCGGCACCTAGTAAATTTATTTTGTAACCAGGAAATGCTTTGAAAATAAGTGGGTGGACCAGTGGGTAAAACCCTCGATTCCCGAAAACCATGAACCGGGATTGAATCCTGCATTCTACACTTTGCTTTAATATGTGAATAACCTTTACATATATTATTCATTGTTGTAAATATCATAAACTAGTTTGCTCTTTTTGATCGGCACCTAGTAAATTTATTTTGTAATCAGATATGTTTCTTTTATCGTCACAGTAAGGTCTGTAGAGATAAAAAAAAAATTGATGATATATTTGAAAAGAAACACATTGCCTCATAATTAATTATTATAACTAATTAAAAATATATTTAAATAAAGGCATCTTCTTATCGTGCAACTGAAAGTTGCTAATGGCTTGCCTCATCTATCGGAAAAAATATCAACTATTCTCGTTGATTTTTAATTATTCCAAAATTAGCCAAACATCCATTCTTGATTAATCAAGAAAAGCTAACCACTTAATAACGAAGCCTAATAAATCAATATCAGGATAATTATAATAAATTTCTTTATTAAGTTTAAACGGCAAGATTTAAAGTGTTAGCTCTTCATAAAGATTGATAATGAGCTTATGCTTGAAAGCTTGCCGTTTTAATTTAATATAGAAATTTATTTTAATTTTCCTTATTGTTATATATTGTGACTTATACATTTCCAATTATTTTGAGAATCTTTAGTTATAATAAAGCGCATCTTTTAGATTTATAATTGAAAAACACTTTATATATTAAAATATTACCACGTGGAAAATTAGGGAAGACAAAAACTTCAGGATGAGATAACAATTTATTTCAGACAAGAACAAACTATGAATGGTAAACAAAAGATAAGCCACGAAAGAAATTTACAGAGTAGCAAAATATAAACATAAATAACCACTCTGTTAATAAAAATAATAAAATTAATAAAATACTCTGTTACAATATATAAATGTGATGTTTCGAAAGCTTTAAATATCTTTCTCAAACATATTTACGACTGAAACAGACGAAGTAGATGTGCGTTTTCGTTGTGAGTTTTAAATAATAAATATTCACACACACAAAAACCTTTATTAAGACACACGGGTCTTACAGAGGATTCTCCTTGGGGTTACAAGACGGGAAAACCCATGAAAGTGGGAAATATACAAAGGGGTAAAAATGGAGAAAGATTATATACACATGGTAAATATATACAGATTATTATTTGAATAATCCTATGGAAAATAAGAAAAAAAAATTGGAAATATGGATGGGAGAAGTGGAGAGCGAAAAGAGAAAAGAAAACAGGTATTTACATATGGAACATACATATAATGGAACAAGTCAATTTAAGCTCTTCTGTGTTCACACAGCACAGGTGGACCATGGCAAGTAATAAATATTATAGCAAACGTATTTATCATATTATGTATATAACACACACAATTTTGGGAAAGAGAGAAAAAGATTTATATTTTAGTAAATTTAATTTAATTGCCATATATCGTAAAAATTCTACACAAATAAATTTACTGGCAATGTGCTTCTTTTAAATATCATCAAATATTATCTTTGCAGACCTTACTGCAATGATATGAGTTATTGAATGAGAGGGTTTGGCTCATCAGTAGTGAACCCTCTCAGCGGTTTCACCAAATTAATCTCTAGACCGCTCTACTATTGTATTGGATTGGTTTGGAATATACCCTGTATTTTCTGATAAACCAAGCCCTCTCATTCAATAACTCATATCATTGCAGTAAGGTCTGTAGAGATAATATTTGATGATATTTAAAAGCATTGTCAGTAAATTTATCTGTGTAAAATTTATATTTTGCTATTCTGTAAACATTCCCTTATTGCTTCTCTTGTATTTTATCGATTTTAATGTGTTCTTGTATTAAATAAATTCCCATGTTATTTTGAGGTTTATCTTCCATAATTTTTAACGCGACAATATAATTGTGAAAGAAATAGTTTAGTATTTCTAAATATATTATATTTATATTTTTTGAAAATAGTTTTTTAATTATTATTAATATACGATTCGTTTTTTAAAAATCATTTTAACATATAGATTGCGCAAAATATTCCTCAAAATAATTTAAAATAGAAATTCTTTGCTTTATAAAAAGGTGTCTCTAGTCATTGAGGGACGGTTTTATGTTCGAACGCTTGGGTGACTACTAAAAACGATTTATTCTGAAAAAGAAAAGCCTGGAGATATGACCAGTAGAATGCTGAACATCCGTGTAGTAAACAGTGATTTATGTATCCATGTTACTATGTATCTTACTACGGATACTATAACAGTACTAGAAAAGGTGTATCTAGTCGTTGAGAGTTTCATGTTTGACCATTTAGTTCACTATAATAACGATTTATTCTGTTAAAAAGCCACTGAGGGTATGACCAGTAGAATTCTGAACATCCGTAAACGGTGATTTATGTGTCCATGTTACTATGTATCTTACTACAGTTACTATAACAGTACTAGAAAGGGTGTCTCTAGTCGTTGAGGGTTTCATGTTTGACCATTTAGTTCACTATAATAACGATTTATTCTGTTAAAAAAAAAAGCCCCTTGGGATAGGCCAGTAGAATTCTGAACATCCGTAAAGAGTGATTTATGTGTCCATGTTACTATGTATCTTACTACAGATACTATAACAGTACTAGAAAAGGTGTCTCTAGTCGATGAAAGTTTCATGTTTGACCGTTTAGTTCACTATAATAACGATTTATTCTGTAAAAAAAGCCTGGGGATCTGACCAGTAGAATTCTGAACATCCGTGTAGTAAACAGTTATTTATGTGTCCATGTTACTATGTATCTTACTACAGATACTATAACAGTACTAGAAAAGGTGTTTCTAGTCTTTGAGAGTTTCATGTTTGACCGTTTGGGTGACTCTAACAACGATTTATTCTGTAAAAAAGCCTTAGGGATATGACCAGTAGAATTCTGAACATCCGTAAAGAGTGATTTATGTGTCCATGTTACTATGTATCTTACTACTGATACTATAACAGTACTAGACTAGTAGGTTAGCAAGATATGGTGAAGTTTAATGGTCACCCTAAGGAAATATGTCACATGTCACATTAAAGAGTCGTCTGCTTACTCCACTTAGAATTGGTATTCACCTCTTAGACATGTTTACTTCCCCAACTGACTTATGTGATTTATTACTGAAAATTCTTAGAATATTTTTCTGCATCAAACCATTTTTATAGATGAAGAAACACAAGTTGATGGAGAAAAATATTTATACATTGTAGCCTATAAGTTCCGAAAACTTTCATTTTATTATTAAAAATTAAAAGACAAATTCTATAATATATACTTGTCGTATATTTATATTTTAATTATATAATATAATATTGTATATAATATATCAATATAATAATAATATTAAATCCACAGATTCTGCGATATATTGTATAACATATAATTTATCATCATATAATTCGATTGTTAACTTGTAATTCTTAAGCTTGCATCTAATACGGTGTAATATAATAAAGTCATTTAAATAAATAAAGCCTAAAATATATTTCTACTTTTATATCAACCTAAATACACCACAATACTGAAGATAGAGGTTGTCTGGCTGGTATTCATATTTATATGACAAATAGACACTTCGGCCAGTTAGAGTTTTTTCTCAACGTTTCGACAAAAATCTTTTGTCTTTGTCACCTGAAGAAACATTGAGAAAATAAAAAAAAAACTCTAACTGTGAGGCCGAAGTATCAATTTTTCATATAAATATTCTATAGTATAGTATAAAATAAAATAGTTATAGTTTTTTATTCTAGTTTTTGCCTTTTTATTTTTAATAAAATGGCCCTCTTCAGACCTCGTTAGCCTTAAACTATGGTCTCTAGGTGGACGCTTTTCATTTTACCAAAGCTGGTGTTGTGGCTTTGTTACCGTTCTGAGTCTAGTTTGTGGCGACGGTCAATATATAGCGTCTAGTTTTGACGTCTATTTTGACGGGAGAGGCGATCATTGACCAATGACAAAAGTTACTTAGTACGGGTCAACACAAAATGCAATAGACTAGGGCCTAAAGTAATAGTAACTAAAAACACAAAAGCGTACACTCAAAAGCACAACAACAACAAAAAAGATAAATAAACTTACAATTGGTTAAATAAAATTTAAAAAAAAACAGTACTTATCTTTATTGCTGCTTAGGTAGGGATCGGACCGGGGTTACACAGGGAATGCGAAGAGATCACCAGACACGGATAAAATACGAAGAGAACACTATAAGCGTCTCTACACAAAACTTTTCACCACACTTCACCACATTGTCTTTTTAAATCAATATCCTTCCGGCAAAATTTCCATCTATATTTATTTTTGTTACATTAGGTAGATTTGATAAGGCACAATTTGGATTATAGATTATAAACACAAGGTAATAAGACCAAATCCAAATAAATAAATAGTGTATGACGTTTCGGTAACAGCGTTGTTACCATATTCAGACAAAAGTACTAAATGAGAAATTTTACCAGAGCATGTTTTAAATAGTTACTGTTATCAAGTGTGTAAACAGGAACTATTTAAAAACATGCTGTGGTCAAATTTCTCATTCAGTACTTTTGTCTGAAGATGGTAACAACGCTGTTACCGAAACGTCACATACTATTTATTTATTTGGATTTGGTCTTATTACCTTGTGGTTACATTAGGTATTATTGTTAATAGGTATATAGTAACAATACAACAATCCATATATTAGAGACCTATGCCCTACACAGAATTCACCCAGTTACATATTTACTTATAAAAGATAAGTTAGTTATTTACATATCCATTTGTTCTAAATATAGAACAATCCATAAATATTTAAAATAAGGCTTATTTCGGATATAATAAGTTTGTTTTTGTAGTCGTGCTCTTCATTTTTTTTTGACTTGTAATATTTTAAAAGTGTTTAAAAAACTATATTTTTATTAAAAATTAATATGCAAAATAATAATACTTCACAATGTTTTATTTTAAAATGAATAATAATTTGTATATTTTTGATAACTCTGTGACCTGAAAATATAGAAGTTAGATATAGATATACATAGTTAGTTCGTTTGGTAGATATAAATATTAGCCACCATTTTAATTTATCAGTTTGTATTTAAATAAAAAATAATTAATTTGATTAAAAAAGGCTAAGGCTAATTCTTCAAAACATCTACCACATATTAATATGTATTATTTACGAACGGAAAAATACGTCCAGGGTAGCCTAGTAGACATGGCATCAGCCCAGTAAGCGGAACATTTTGGGTTCGGTTCCCATCCCTGGACACTTTTATTTTTCCGTTTATCATTACTCTTCACAATTCATCCTTCCATACCTCATCTAAAAGGTTAGAAATAATCGTTATTTCTCCTTGAAATAAAATTTGAATTTTCGTTGAAAAGAAACACATGCGGGATAGTATTTCAAATGTCGTTTTACAATCACAAGCCGCATTATATTATATTGTATAAAAAGTTTTATTTATTCAATATTTCGATGGAACAATCAACCATTATTTGTTATTTATTTCTTTAATTAATTCAATTGCTATATACATTAAATTGGTTGGGGGGAGAAGTCCGACCACACCTCCCTGCGGTCCCCCCTGGACCCTTGGAATATTTGACCAAATTCTGGTTCGTTTCCAAGGTGACTAACGTGGCAACGGCACCCATTTTCCAATGAAGAGCAAGATAGTGGATATTGCTGCTGCTGTGATGGAGATGCATGGAGACATCTGAGACTCTTCTTTGGACACGACAACAACAACATTAAATTGTTGTTTGTTGTTTTATTTTGTTTATATTTAATTTTATTTATAATGTATATCACCCATGTTTATCGCCCAATAAGCTTGTAAGACGTCCGTGGCTCACCTGAAGCACGCGACCTGCTGTGTGTTTCATAACAAAATACCTCGTAAAAGATGGACGATTGGTCCATCGAAAATTTGGATTAATAAAACTTATTTTAAATCCAAAATAAGCCATATTTTAAATATACATTTGTGTAATAGGTTTATAGAAATGAATTAAAATTTAACAAAAGACATCTTTTGTTAAGAACAAGCAAGCTTTTGAGCGCGATGATATCCTTTAAAGCTTATCAAAATTGTCAGAAGACATATAAGAGCTATTTATAGGTATTAAATATATTATGATGCATTAGCGCCATATCTGTAATGAAAATTCAAAACTATTATAGACGTGTATGATTCTTTTGAAAATTAAACAATTTCTACTGTCCTTACTGCAATGGAAAAATTAATGGGAGGGTTTGGCTTATCAATAGTGAACCCTCTAAGTAGAATAAACTGGTGAAACCGCTGGGAGGGTTCACCACTGATGAGCCAGGCCCTCCCATTAATTTTTCCTTTGCAGTAAAGACAGTAGAAATTGTTCTATTTTCAAAAGAATCATACGCGTCTATAATAGTTTCGAATTTTCATAGATATTAAAAGTTAACAGACGAATATAATAAAACAGACGAATAATAAATAGCTTATATTTCCTCTCATAGTTTTGATAAATCAGTAGAAGAGCGTTTTCTTACTCGAAAGATCGATTGTTCTTCATAATAGAAAAATAGATAATCATTTTAAAATATTTTATTAATTTATACATGTCTTGAAAAAGAGCTGCGACTCGAAAGCTGGCTCTTTTTTTTTTATCGCAATAAAGAACCCTATCTCTAGAACTGTTTTAAGATCCCGTGTTGTTTGATTTCAAATAGTTTATATTATCAAAATTCGAAACTATTATAGACGCGTATGATTCTTTTTAAAAAATAAACAATTTCTACTGCCATTACTGCAATGGAAAAATTAATGGGAGGGCCTGGCTCATCAGTGGTGAACCCTCCCAACGATTTCGCCAATTTAATTTACCATACCGCTGTTATATTGCATTTTTCAAACTTCCTTTTATAGTGATACTGATGCTAGATTCTTTAAATGGGTATTTTAGATGAATTATGGACATAAGCTTTGAGGACAGCAGAATTACATAGAATTATAAATATATAAGTTTTATATTAAACCAAATCTATGAAAATATAGATTTCTTTATTATTTTATTCTGTTTTCCCCAATTCCAAAATATCTCTATTAGGTACCACTCAAAAAGATCAACCAGGCTTATTAAAACAAGAACATTAAGCCTCCAGGGAAAAGTTTCTTCTTTAAATATTTTTATTTATAAATTTCTCAAGCTTTCGGGTAAGAAAGCCCTTTTACAGGAGAAAATATTTTCCATTAAAACGCCAATAAAATAAGATTTAAAATTAAATAAAGTACTTTGGGTGTTTACATTTATTTTAATACAGAATCAACGTGTGCACTTATTGTGAACCTAGTTTATTTTATGATGCATTAGCGCGCCATCTGTTATCAAAATTCGAAACTATTATAGACGTGTATGATTCTTTTTAAAATTAAACAATTTTTACTGCCCTTACTGCAATGGAAAAATTAATGGGAGGGCCTGACTCATCAGTGGTGAACCCTCCCAGCGTTTTCACCAGTTTAATCTACCATACCACTGTTATATTGCATTTTTGGAACTTCCTTTTATAGTGATACTGTTGCTAGATTCTTTAAATGGGTATTTTAGATGAACTATTGATGAACGGTTGATTAAACTGGCGAAACCGTTGAGAGGGTTCATCACTGATGAGCCAGGCCCTCCCATTAATTTTTCCATAGTGTATGTTATTTACAATGGATAATATAAACAGGTTCTAACAGAAAAAAAGTTTACAAGGTGGGATTCGATCCCGTTTCATGTCTGTCGGTAACCAACGGTTTATAGCGTCATTCACCCATAATTTGTACTCTACAGAATAAAATCTAGCCTATTTTTCACACAGTCATTTAAATTTATTTTATTTAACAATTGTAGAATACACGCTATATCCACAATTACGGATATTTGCATGTGAAATATATACATTTAAATGAAAAAGAAAAAAAGTAGTTTAAAGAGATATATACATATTTACATATCAGTATGTAAATTAATTACATTAGTAGTCACTTATTTAGTTAAGTACATTCTGCAGAATTTGTTGAATCTTTGGTGTATGTCCTTAGTGTAGACCACATGTTGCATATTTGTCATACTGAAATATATAATTCAATATAAAATTGAAACAATTTTAAAAGAAAAAAAATATATATATTTTTTTATAAATCTAATTATAGCGTTTAAAAAAGTTGAATAGCCAAAATGCTAAAATTAGAACTATGAAAATAAAGAACTTATTCTACTTGTAAATGATATCGTCTGAAAACTTTTATTTTCCCCAGTTAAACAGCAGCAGAATTGTCTTTCTCTGCGAGATTTCTATGGAAATTAATTATCGTTGACCCTGGACCAGAGCGCGGGATGTGGGTCACTCAGACGACCCCTTGACACTCGTCTGCCTACTTTAGGCCTAGAAGCCGCCATAATTTCCCGCCATGTTGCCAATTCCCCCCTTTTTTATTCATTTACTATAACACTCTGTGAATTAAAACGTTTATACATATTAAAATTTTGTATAATCCTATTTTTATTCTATTTTTTGTTATACTTTTATATATTTATTTATTTATGTTTTGAAAATAGAGAAATCCATATTTAATTCATTAGACAGTAAAAAGGCATATATTGGATTTAATAAAATATTTATTTGCCAATATTTCGGTTGGCTGAACGCCAACCTTTATCGAGGCATTACATTTTTGTAATACACAAACTCAGCGCCGCATAGTGTTATCACAGTTGAAATCAATTAAAATACAAAGTAGGTGGGAGAAATTTGTGCATGAAAAAAATATTATAATATATATTTATTAACAGACAAAATTTCTACAACCAGTCTATCGAGATAGAAATATTGGTAGGCTTGGCTAATCAATAGTGAACACTTCCAGTAATTTTGCATATTTCATATACCATATTAATACTGTTAGCACGTTTTCTTTGAATTTTCTTCTAGAAAGAACGAGCTGACTCAATTCGATTCAATTGATTTATTTCAAACAACAAAACAGAATTACACTACGATTTAATGCGATTTATTTGTATTTATAACACAAAAGAAAACAGAAGAAGAAGAAAAAAAAAAGAATGATGATAAGTAACAATAAAATTCTATGAATATGAATTATAATTAATTAATAAAATACAATAATAATAATAATAATAAAAACCTAACAAATACAGTTATTGCATCGTCTGTTATTTAATTTGTATTTTGTTATTCAATCAGCATAAAATGGAGTTTTCTATAACTACAATATAAACATACAATATTTCATATGAATTTAGTAAAGGAGAATTATCGAATGTAATTATGCAAGCTTTTAAACATAGCATACAAGTGTCTCCCACCTTTCTAAAATCAAATTTGAAATCATTTGAAAATGTCCTCACTAAGGCTAAAGCTTTGGTGGTAAAACCTATCTCCCTACGTTGCTGATTGTTGGCAGTTGTACAATATAATCCTTAGTTTTGACTATGTTAATTTAACTTTAGGTTAGCACAACCTAATGAAGCCATCACTGCAAACATTCAAATTAAACTTAAAAAAAGAGAAGAAACCAATTTAGTGTTGTTCACTTAACAGTGAAGTGGATACTAAGCATATTATCAACCAGCAGGTTCTTCTGTAAACATTTTGGTGTAAACATTTGGTGAAATTTTCATATAACTACAGAGGGCTTAGTTCATCATTGGTGAACCCTCTCAGCGGTTTCACCAGTTTAATCTACCATACCGCTGATATATTGTATTTTTTTAACTTCCTTTTATAGTTATACTGATGCTTGACTCTTGGAATGGGTATTTTAGAAGAACTATGGACACTTTTATTTTTCCGTTCGCCATTACTCTTCATATTTTTCACCCTCCATACGTCATCCATTCATATATAGACCATCACTCTTCATATATTCAACCTTTTCATACGTCATCCAAAAGTTAGAAATATTAAATTATTTCTCTTTGAAATTAAAAATGATTTTTCATAAATAAAAAGAAACTTATGCGGTTCAACTGGTTGTATAGCTTTATAGAAATATATATGTTATATTAAAATATTATTTCATTTAAAATTATATTTCATAGATACAAATACTCTGTTAAATCGACCGCCAGAGGTCACGCTTCCTCTATAAAAACTCATTGTTGTTGTTTCCCGATGGCCGGCTCAAACCTTTTGTACATTATGTAAATAAGTTTTCCTTTTTTTTTTATTCTTACGCCTTAAGCCAGGCAGTACTTTTATAAAATTATGTTTTTATATATTCCATAAGCTCAATTAAAGCAATCTCTGATCAAAACCATTTTTATTATTATTGCCACGACTGCATACCAATACCATTGACCTAATACTAATGTATTCCAAAATATATCAAATCTCAAGATCATAATGATCAAATAACCCACTCAACATACCAAAATCAGCAGAAATCTTTTTTTATATAACATATATTCTGGTGATGGTAGAAATTATAAGCTTCTTTGTTTAGAGAAGAATCCTTTCTCTATGTACTAATAATTCATTTTATTTTTTATATACAGTTAAACCTGTCTATAGCGCCCTCTCTTGGGACTCACCAAAATAGGGTGCTATAGAGAGGGGGTGCTATAGACAGGTCACTTTTAATGTAAATCGCATCGTACTACGTATTTAAAATCGGGCGCTATAGAGAGGAAGACACTATTGAGAGGGGGCGCTATAGACAGGTTTAACTGTATATTTTATGTAAAGAGAGAGGCATTTTTCCTTTTAAATAGGCATCAGAACATTGCATTATGTTCATTACATAAAGAGTGAGCCAACCGCTCGAAATATTTTGCAAAAAGAATGTTTGTGTTGTCTTTAACAGAGATTAAGTTACGACCTTTTTTATATACAGTTAAACCTGTCTATAGCGCCCCCTCTTGGGACTCACCAAAATAGGGTGCTATAGAGAGGGGGTATATAGACAGGTCACTTTTTATGTAAATCGCATCGTACTACGCATTTAAAATCGGGCGCTATAGAGAGGAAGGCGCTATTTAGAGGGGGCGCTATAGACAGGTTTAACTGTATATTTTATGTAGAGAGGCATTGTGCTGAGAACATGTAAGAAAACATGTACCTATGTTTTCCCACGTGACGCAGCGGAGCGTGACCTTGCCAGCACGGGTGAGTCAGTTGTTGTTTAGCTCTCTGTATAGATGGACATTAAAACATGGTGGCAGCGATAACTGGATAAATTACGAACCCGTATATTGCAAAATATCGATTTTTGTGTACCTTGGAAGATAATTCAACATGGCTCAGATTCAACCTCCAGAAATTTTCGACTTCTCGACTCCCAACGAATGGCCCAAATGGAGGAAGAGATTCGAACGATACCTCGTGGTCAGTGGAATGAAGAAGAAAGAGGAGGCGGACAAGATCGATTTGTTCATGTACTTGATGGGCGACCGCGCGGATGATATATTCAGGACCTTCAAGTTCGAAAAGGAGGAAGAGGCAACGAAAATTGATTCCGTCCTCAAGGCGTTCGACAGCCACTTCTGTGTCAGAAAGAATATTATCTACGAACGTGCGAAATTTAATTCAAGAATCCAAGAGGATCGGGAGCCAGTGGACGAATTCATCACTTCATTGTACAAATTGGCTGATAGTTGCGAATTTGAGGGTCTTCATGAGCAGTTGATCCGTGACCGAATTGTGGTTGGAGTGAGGGACAAAGCTTTATCTGAAAGAATGCAGTTGGACAGCGAACTGACTTTGGAAAAGGCGGTGAAAATGGTTCGACAGCAGGAAGCCGTTCGACAGCAGCAAGTCGACCTGCAGCGTCCCTCAACAAGCCAAAAGGTCTATCAGGTGAAGTTCAACTCGAAGAAACAATCACCGAAACAACAACAGCAGCCTTCGAGGAAGAAGGAGAAGTCAGCCAAAACAAGATCACGATGTCCAAAATGCGGAGGTTTCACCCACAGAGAAGGACAGGCTTGCCGTGCTGAAGGACAGAAATGTAACCTATGTTCAAAAACTGGCCATTTTGCAAATTGCTGCCCAGATAAGCAGGCGAAGACTGCGGAAGTCAAAGCTGTTTCTGAACTTGATGAAGAAATTGGTTTTCTCCTGGAGGTCTCAGCTGTGGAGGATTCATCTAATCTCGATAATGATGAAGACGAGTGCAGGAGGCGATGGACAGCAGAAATCCAAGTGAACGGGAAAAAGGTGAAGTTCAAGCTCGACTCCCAGGCGGATGTTACATGTGTTCCTCTGTGTCTCTTCAAGAAGATAATGGGACAGCAACGACTAGTGGAAAGTGATGTCAACCTTAGAGCTGCTGAATTCTCCGAACTTCAGACTGTGGGTATGTTTATATCAACGCTGCGAAATGGCAATTATGAAATCAAGGAGAAGATTTATGTTATTCGTCGTTTGAGTGAACCTCTTCTGAGTCGCCGGGCATGTGAGCTCTTGAACCTGGCGAGGCGGATTGAAGTGGTTGCGACGAGAATTAACCCGATCAAGGAATTCCCTGAAGTATTTGAAGGACTGGGACAGATCGGAAACCCTTACGAAATCAAATTGAAACCTGGAGCGAAACCATATGCTGTGCATACTCCTCGACGGGTACCAATACCTTTGATGGAAAAGCTTAAAGCAAAATTGGAAGAGCTCGAGAAGGCGGGAATCATAGCACAAGTTAACGTTGCGACTGAATGGTGTGCACCGACTGTGATTGCTGGTAAACCGAATGGCGACATACGACTCTGTGTGGATCTCTCAAGGCTGAACGAACATGTACAGCGCGAAGTGCATCCCATGCCAGTGGTGGAGCACATGCTGGGGCAACTGGGGGAAGCAAGATTCTTTTCGAAACTGGACGCGAACAGTGGCTTTCACCAGATTCCGTTGAGCCCGGACTGCCAGCATTTAACGACCTTCATCACTCCTTTTGGGAGATATAAATACTGCAGAATGCCATTTGGAATCTCACTCGCCCCAGAGTATTTTCAGAAAGTTATGTCAGTAATCTTGCAAGGCATGGACGGTGTAATGTGTTACCTGGACGATATCCTGATATTTGCCTCCGACTCCAAGACTCACGATCGAATTCTTCGTTTAGTGCTCCGAAAACTGAAAGAGGCGAAAGTTACACTAAACAAGGCCAAGTGTGTCTTCGGCGTGCCAAGAATTAATTTTCTTGGGCACTTACTGGATGAAGACGGTATTCGACCAGATCCAGCGAAAATCGAAGCAGTGGCGAGGATGCCTGCTCCGACAGATGTTCATGGCGTAAGAAGATTTCTTGGCATGGTGAACCATCTGGGACGCTTTGTGGAAAATTTATCTGAAATTGTGGCTCCACTGAACCAGTTGTTGGTGAAAGGTCAAGACTTCGTTTGGGATTGCAGCCAGGAGCGAGCATTCCGAAAGTTGAAAGAATTGCTCACGACTCAACCCATCTTGGCAGCATACGACGTCAGGAAACCAACTATGGTGTCATCCGACGCATCTTCATACGGCTTGGGAGCGGTACTGAAGCAAGAAGGTAAGAATGGAATCTGGCGACCTGTTGCTTATTCTTCTAGAACTATGACACCTACCGAAAAACGATATGCTCAGATCGAGAAAGAGGCTCTCGCAATTACATGGGCTTGCGAACGTTTTCAAGATTTTCTGCTTGGAAAGCGTTTCCGAATTGAGACCGACCATAAGCCTCTCATTCCTCTATTTTCGACGAAAGAATTGAGTTCTCTGACCCCAAGACTGCAACGTTTCCGAATGCGTATGATGAGGTTTGGATTCGAAATAGTGCATATCCCTGGAAAGGAGCTGCTCGACGCCGATGCATTATCCAGACAACCACTTCTTACAACCGAGGGAGGTGAAAACGAACGGCAAACCTCAGCGCATATAAATGCAGTTCTCTCGAGTATAACCGACAAAGACGAGATGTTGACGAAGATTTTTGAAGCTCAACAAGAAGATACGACCCTGAAAGCAGTAGTCAACTACCTTGAGAAAGGCTGGCCAGATAAGAAGAAAATGTCACAGGCTCTGCTCTCTTATTGGCATGTCAAGGATGAACTCGGCGTTCAAAATGGACTACTGATGCGTAGCTGTCGTCTTGTTATTCCAGCAAGTATGAAACTGGAGATCCTAGATAAGTTGCACGCTGGGCACTTCGGGATTACAAAAACAAGACTTCGCGCACGTGAGACGGTATGGTGGCCTGGAATTTCGAAAGATATCGCGGAAACGGTCAGAAAGTGCAGTGTCTGTATCCAGGAAGCCGTCTCAAAACATGAACCTTTGATACCAACCAACTTTCCTACACGACCGTGGCAAAGGATTGGAATGGATTTGTTCAAGTTCGAGAATAAGTGGTATCTAGTCGTCATTGACTATTATTCTCGCTTTCCTGAAATGATTCAGCTGGATCGGCTCACAGCCAATGTGGTGGTGCGTGGTTGCAAATCCATATTTGCCCGACATGGAATACCAGAAACTGTTGTAAGCGATAATGGGACGCAATTTGGAGCTGCTCGTGAATTTGCAAATTTCGCAAGGCAGTACGGATTCACACATGTCACTTCAAGTCCTCGATTCCCGCAGAGCAATGGGATGGCAGAAGCAGGTGTGAAAATTGCTAAGTTGATCCTCAAGAAAAATCAAGACCCATCGCTTGGACTCCTGGAGTATCGATCGACCCCTTTGGAGAAGGGTTACAGCCCTGCTGAGCTTCTCATGGGACGTAAACTCCGAACGACCTTGCCAATTGCACCAGAGAATCTTAATCCAAGGTTGGTGGACTCTCAGACCCTGAAAAGAAAGGAGGGGAGAAGGAGAAAGGATATGAAATCCAGGTATGATCGACGCTGCGGAGCTACGGACATGGAGGAGCTATCCGAAGGTGACACGGTTTGGATTACAGATATGCGAACCTGGGGGATTGTAAAGAAGAAAGCATCGACACCAAGGTCGTATATGGTTGATACTCCAGTTGGGACTTTACGTCGAAACAGGTTCCATCTACGAAAAGGATATGCAGTGCAATATCCAGCCGACCCATCGACGTCGACCTTTTCGGGGGAGGAACTGGTTGAAAATGAAAAGACCCCAGTTGTGGATTATCCCTCTAACGACTCAGAAGACGGCCAGATAAGAACCCGGAGTGGACGAATTGTTAAACCTGTGGATCGCCTTCATTATTAATTATATTATGCATTTAAAGTTTGTAATGTATATATATATTTCAAGTCTTAAAAAGGGGGATGTGCTGAGAACATGTAAGAAAACATGTACCTATGTTTTCCCACGTGACGCAGCGGAGCGTGACCTTGCCAGCACGGGTGAGTCAGTTGTTGTTTAGCTCTCTGTATAGATGGACATTAAAACAGGCATCTTTCCTTTTAAATAGGCATCAGAACATTGCATTATGTACATAACATAAAGAGTGAGCCAACCGCTCGAAATATTTTGCAAAAAGAATGTTTGTGTTGTCTTTAACAGAGATTAAGTTACGACCTTTTTTATATACAGTTAAACCTGTCTATAGCGCCCCCTCTTGGGACTCACCAAAATAGGGTACTATAGAGAGGTGGTGCTATAGACAGGTCACTTTTAATGTAAATCGCATCGTACTACGTTTTAAAATCGGGCGCTATAGAGAGGAAGGCGCTATTTAGAGGGGGTCCTATAGACAGGTTTAACTATATATAAATAGTTGATATTGTTACACTGCTGTTGTATCAAGGATTGTCAAATAAGCACGTGGTAAGAATCTCTGTTCAACTGATCTTAATTTACTGTCGTCTATTATGGAGAACAAACAACCCGATCTTGAAGATATGTACCAAATTTCCGTTAATAAATTATACCTTCAACTATAAAATTCATCTAATCAAACTACACACACACACACAAAGCTTTATTAAGACCACCAGTCTTATACAGATTCACCACAGGAAGAAATAATAGATGGAGATCCTATACTCCAGGTAGCGCAGCACCCAACAACAGCCTCCTGGTCCGACACATGTCCAATGTCCACACGTTCCTTCGTGCATACGTCATGGTTAGCGTATAACTGAACAGGCGAGTGTGGAATCAGCCGCGTTCTAGTCTTCGCCTTCCTCATCCAAATGGACCACGGCATTCGACGAATCCATTAATCTCCTCCGAACGGTGACTGCAGCCTTGTAGAATTTATATAAACCAAAAAGAAGATCTTGATCAAACGTCATTGCATTCATCCAGTTATAAATTTGTTGACTATCGGGTAATCAAACTATATAAGATATTATTCAGTTGTTGTTGTTGTCGTGTCCAAATAAGAGTCTCAGATGTCTCCATGCATCTCCATCACAGCAGCAGCAATATCCACTATCTTGGGTGTGTAAAGCTGCTGCTCTGGGTCTAAGTCAAATTTCTGCAAGGCTGCGGCCATTGCTGAGCATGAGAATATTTATTCTTCAGTATAAAGAAGATATCAAACCCCGACAACCTGATACTTAGTTTGGAGCTCCAACAGCTACAAGGTCTGGAAGGGGCCACCTCTACACCACCAACTCCCCATATGTAAATAGCTAAGAAAAGACGACTCGAAAGTAGCACTTGTAAACTGAGACGAATTAAAAAAAAAAAGAAAAAAGGAGAACAAAGACAGTAACATACATCATCCAACAGTCAACAACAGATGACTTCACTCCTGGCCGTCAAATTGGATTCTTCCTTTCTGATTGGTCCATCCACCATCCTCACCTATTATTGGCGCCACACATGGGGCCCAACTGACTCTGCTTACTACCACGGCGAAGTTTTCTTTCAGTCAACGTCGTAACAATTCCGTTTTGATATAAGCCTGTAGAAGAGAGATTTTTTCTTAAAATTTTGTATTTTAAATAAATAAAGATATCCTTTGTGAAATTTTACTCTCTTATAATTTTAATAGAGTATATTACGATAACGCGCCGGCGCACACAGCCCTCGAAATCTCGAAGTTCCTGCAGGACCACTCAACCTCTGTGTTCCCCCAACCCCCCTACAGTCCCGATTTGGACCCCTGCGACTTCTTACTTTTTGGAAAGCTCAAAAAAAAAGTTAAAGGGTCGGAAATTTCAGAGCATAGAAGAGATCAAAGTGGAATCGAAGAAGGCCATGAAGGCGATCCCGAAAACAGACTACCAGAGGTGTTTTGCAGACTGGAAAAAAAGGTGGCTGAAGTGCATCGCGGCCAACGGGGACTACTTTGAAGGGGACAATTTGAATTTAGTAGAATAATAAAGTTTTTTTTTAACTTATGAGCGAAGTGTCGAAACTTTTTGATCAGAGTAGTATATATCGTTTTGAAAATAGAGCAATCCATATTTAATTCATTAGATAATAAAAATACATATATTGGATTTAATAAAAGATTTGTCAATATTTCGGTTGACTGAACGCCAAACCTTTATCAAGGCATTACCTTTATCAATGCAAAAAAAAAATGTAATGCCTTGATAAAGGCCAGCTGAAATATTGACAAATAAATCTTTTATTAAATCCAATATATGTATTTTATTATCTAATTCTATATACAGTTACGAGCGTCATTCCTCATCTCCTAATCTCCTAATCAATCAACTCTGTCACCGTTTGCTTTTTTTTTTGGAATGGCGCCCTCCTATTGGTTGGCTACGATCACGCCACCTTTGCCCCCCCCCCCCCCCCATCATTCTTCCCCCACTCTGTTTCGTTTTTGTAACTATTGTGTTGGAGCGGGTCGCTCCTTAAATAAATTCATATATTAGTTAATAACTAAATGGAATCCTCTCTTTCTTTTTCCCAGTATGAGACGCCTACGGAAGCCAACAGTACATAGACAGATAAAGCACATAGGCTATAGTTATTAACTAATATATGCATTTATTTAAGGCGCCAATTTATAATTGTAACAAATAGTATTTGAATAAAAACATTCAATCGGGTAAAACACGGGCGTTGCCCGGGTCATTCGGCTAGTAGTATATATATATATGGCAATTTTGCCGGGAGAATATATTGATCTATATCGATACGGGAGAGGCGACTTTATATATATATATAAGGTCTTAACTACCCATTTCTTGATTTCTCAGGAAGACTCTGGTATCAAAACTTTTTTGGTCGCAGAGTTACAGTCTGCACCACGCTGACTAGTACCAACACCCCGAAACGCGTTTGAGGTTGACTTTTTTGATTTATCAAGAAATTGGGTTAGCCAAATATCAAGGAACAGGTTAAATCAACGTTTAGTTTATTTCTGTTCCACTAGATGTCGCTCTGATATCTAGTGAACGCTCTTGTTGGTTGTCAGGATATTTGTTTATCTATATAAGGCTTTATTATGATTTATAAAAAGTTTAAGAATAATTTGAAATCGAATTGAATATATCATATCAATATATAGCAAGCTATTAAATATAGCTTTATTTTGTTACATAAAATACAAAACCTTTTTGATACCTTAAAAATAATATTCATCTAATTTCTTTTTAAACATCAATACTCCTTCTCATATACCGAATTTCTTTCATATATTATATATATAACTCTACTTATATATATATATGTATAGTGTCTACCTTGTTGAATTTGCTTAGACATTTAAAGGGGTTCGGTGGAAGGCTGGTTAAACCGTTTGGTTTTCGACCACTAGGACCCGGGTTCGATTCCCGCATTGGACACTTTTTTCTGTTTAAAAAAAAAAATGCTCCAATGGCCCCCGATTCTTGCAAAAGTCCAACCCCACCAGCGAGTGCAAGTAACCAAACGGGGCTCTGGCATTTGTAAGTGCAAAGTCGAACTGCTTTACACATGTGTAGACATGTGGTGCGCTTACAGTAAAAAGCAGTCGCTAACTACCCACCATGATTATCATGGCCTGTACCACGTGTACTAGGAATAAGCAAAAAAAAAAGATACTGATTCCAAGAAGATTCATAAAACATTTACAAGAAAGAGAACAAATAAAAGGAAAAACTTATAACATAGTATACAAAGAGAAACTTTTATTCTTCTTACAGTTAGCGTCTATTTACTTGTGATATTACATACATATACTCTGTGTGAACAATAAATTAATTAAACTTTAAAAATATCTAAAATATACCTTAATTCTAAGAAAAGAAGTTGTGAAAAAAATGGAAGCCGTGAAATGTTTTTCTATGAGGTGAGGATCTCAGATTACACCAAGGGTGCCACGTGACCTACTTCAGTGGCCTATAATTGGCTGAGATGAAATCAGAAGATCCAGGACAATAACGCAGACGAACAATGCCAGTAATTAGTTAGATCATGATCACATTGTGTCGTCTGCATTGAAAATATTATAGAATTGATTGATCTTAAGCAGGAAGTACTAATACACAAAGTATTGTCGGCACTAATCCAATAGAAATGAGCTTTTTTATATCTCGTTAGAAAAATACTCAAATTGTATTATTGTATTTGAGTTCTCATTGTTTTCAAAACATTAGAATTTGAATGAAAGATATTTCAAATTAATTAAACAAAACTCAAATCATTTATACTGACATTACTTAAGAAAATTTGAGTCAAAAGGCGATCCATTAATTAAGATTATATAAAAGGGCGTACCTGGATCTGTAAAGGGGGAAAAACTACTTGTTTTCATATGATGTACAATAATTTGTAAATTGAATACACTGTGCAATAAATTGATAAAGAGGGAGCAATCTCTCGAAATATTTTAAGGAAAAAAATTGTTTTTTTCCCCTTTACAGATCCAGGTACGCTCTTTTATATAATAAATTAAGAAAGTTTCGTATTTTGATTTTTAAGGTCGTCTGTTTTTATGAAGGAAACACTTGTTTAACTCGCGTTTCTTCAATAAAAGTCATTGTGTATCAAATAGTCTAAATACGATATACATGCTAAAAGATACAACTTCCTTAAGTTTTGTCTATGAATGTATCTTTCAGAGTTATTGTCTGAATCCCGATATACATGCTAAAAGGTACAACTTCCTTAAGTTTTGTCTATGAGTGTATCTTTCAGAGTTATTGTCTGAATCCCGATATACATGCTGAAAGGTACAACTTCCTTAAGTTTTGTCCATGAGTGTATCTTTCAGAGTTATTGTCTGAATTCCGATATACATGCTGAAAGGTACAATTTCCTTAAGTTTTGTGTTTTGTCCATGAGTGTAGATTTTTGTTTGTGAACTAGAATTATTGATAATTGTAGTTTGTAGGGAACATTGAAGATCCTTACTTACACGAACTCAGAAATCTAAGTATAATTTTAGTTTTTTTTCATTTCGACTTAGAGCGCTATGTCCCCCCTAGGGACACTTGCACTACAAAGGTAAACTAAACATTAAAAGGAAAGAAAGATATTTGAAATATATGTACAAGAATTAGTATGCAAGTTTTAGTAAGATGAAAAGAGAAAAAAATCAACACAATTGAAATATGTACAAAAGATTGGTATGCAAATATAGTTAAATGAAATCAAATTTTGAAGTATTGTGTGTCTTTGAGGAAAACAATTTACATATTGAATAAAGTTTTAAGGAATATTCTATAATGAAAATATGCAATATTTTAGAGAATTATTCATTTAAAACTATACTAAACAGAGTTAATTTCTAAATCAAAGAGTTTCAAAGGAATTTAGTAGTTTTTTTATAAAATTCAAAATATATCTGCAAAATGAGTTGAATTTTAGATGTCTTTTGATGAAATTAGATCAAACGGGTTTGATACATTTAGTCCATAAGTATAATCAATGGTTAAAACAGTTAATATATAGTAAAAGAATGAACTAAACGCACCATCTTTGTACCAAAAGATTAAGGAAAACGTAAGAATGGTAAAAAAAAAACCTCACGATTCTCTATTTCTAGTTCTAAATAAAATTGCGTCTGAAAGTAGTTAAGGTCAGTTGGTCAAATTCCTTTTTTTAGTTTCACAGATTCCTCGACCGAAATTTGTCCAATTAGAAAGCGGATGGTGCAAGCTAATTGGTTCACGACGGGGTGAAATCATTGGTCGGCGTGATGTTTACTTTTGTAAGGCACGATTTGATTGGTTCACGACTCAGTTCTGTTTTTGTAGGTGAGTTCATTGTACCATTGGTTATCTCTTCAGAATGTTCAAGTAAAAAGTAACAAACGTTACTCAATATAGAAATCTAATGCCTACTCTTTTAAAAGAAGGTCGTTGGAAGGATGGTCTAAACCGTTGGTTTTCGACCGCTATGACCCGGGTTCGATTCCCGCATTGGGCTCTTTATTCTGAAAAAAAAAATGCTTCAATGGCCCCTCGATTCTTGCAAAAGCCCAACCCCATCAGCGAGTGCAAGTAACCAAACTGGGCTCTGGCTTATTTATAAGTGCAAAGTCGAACGACTTTTCATATATGTAAACATGTGGTGCACTTAAAGTAAAAGCCGTTGCCAACTTCTATCCACCATGATTATCATGGCCTGTTCCACGTGTACTAGGGATAAAAAAAAACTCTTTTAATATATATGTGTATTTATATTGATATTCATATAAATAACAATAATCTGTACAATAATCATGAAAATTTATCTTATTGAATTGTAAATAGCTATAAAACGAAGAGAATTTTTTTTTTATTAAAATGCATGGGCTACAAGCTTTCGGGCTCCACGCCCTTCGACGGGTACAACATACTGAGAGAGAGAAAATAACGCTATATATAGTATCGATATGTGAAGAATCTGCATATATAACCATATATGAGTTAACAATATCAGATCAAGTTATGGAAATAAGGCTTTTTATAGAAATATTTGACGAAAGTAGGATGTGATGCTAATTAAAAATTTTTTTAAAAAATTAAAAAATTATGACAGATTTAACATAACACAACTAAGACTATTGCAATTTATAGGAGAACATATGATCATCTCTGGATGTCAATCAACCTAAACCAATGTGATGTTATATTAAAAAACCAACAACAGTGAGGAAATATGGCATGGCCCGCCATCAGCGCGATCATCGGACAAAGAAAAAAATATATAGGGGTAGGTGTCTGGGTGGGGGGGTGGCTTGTTTGCGGTGGGATTAACAGTAAGATCAGGGAAAAGAAGTGAACGGCCTATAGGTTATTACATATATCTAAATACTGCGATGGTATGTCGATGTGTCTGTTAATGCTATGGTTATTGATGGATAAAATAGCTTCAATGATCAACCTTTGGTACTTAGTATTGACATTAGAGTACAGGGTGGTAGGGGAGGAAAGGTTGAATGAATGGCCGGTGGTGTTAATATGGTTGAAAATAAGCGACCTGTTGTCTCTGTTGGCAATTCATCTACCGTGTTCGGTCATCCTGATGGCCACGGACCTACCAGTCTCGCCTATGTAAGATGCACTGCAATCGTTACAAGAGACTGAGTAGACCGAGCCACCAGAGGACCGAGCAACGGTAGATCTAGGTAATCTGGTGATAGGGTGTCTGAGGATGGCGCCGATACTATTGCTATTAGTAAAATGGGTGTTAATCCCGTGCGTTCTGAGGATGCGGGAGATGGCGACTGATTGGGTGGAGAAGGGAAGTAAACATAAGTATAAATTTGACCCTTCTTCCGTTAGACCTCCTGCAATTACCAGAAACAGTTGTTTACTTCCCTTCTCCACCCAATCAGTCGCCATCTCCCGCATCCTCAGAACGCACGGGATTAACACCCATTTTACTAATAGCAATAGTATCGGCGCCATCCTCAGACACCCTATCACCAGATTACCTAGATCTACCGTTGCTCGGTCCTCTGGTGGCTCGGTCTACTCAGTCTCTTGTAACGATTGCAGTGCATCTTACATAGGCGAGACTGGTAGGTCCGTGGCCATCAGGATGACCGAACACGGTAGATGCATTGCCAACAGAGACAACAGGTCGCTTATTTTCAACCATATTAACACCACCGGCCATTCATTCAACCTTTCCTCCCCTACCACCCTGTACTCTAATGTCAATACTAAGTACCAAAGGTTGATCATTGAAGCTATTTTATCCATCAATAACCATAGCATTAACAGACACATCGACATACCATCGCAGTATTTAGATATATGTAATAACCTATAGGCCGTTCACTTCTTTTCCCTGATCTTACTGTTAATCCCACCGCAAACAAGCCACCCCCCCACCCAGACACCTACCCCTATATATTTTTTTCTTTGTCCGATGATCGCGCTGATGGCGGGCCATGCCATATTTCCTCACTGTTGTTGGTTTTTTAATATAACATCACATTGGTTTAGGTTGATTGACATCCAGAGATGATCATATGTTCTCCTATAAATTGCAATAGTCTTAGTTGTGTTATGTTAAATCTGTCATAATTTTTTAATTTTTTAAAAAAATTTTTAATTAGCATCACATCCTACTTTCGTCAGATATTTCTATAAAAAGCCTTATTTCCATAACTTGATCTGATATTGTTAACTCATATATGGTTATATATGCAGATTCTTCACATATCGATACTATATATAGCGTTATTTTCTCTCTCTCTCTCAGTATGTTGTACCCGTCGAAGGGCGTGGAGCCCGAAAGCTTGTAGCCCATGCATTTTAATAAAAAAAATTTTCTCTTCGTTTTATAGCTATTAACAATAATCTGTCTCCATTTCTCTATTCCCTAAGGTTTTCAACCTTTTCATAGTTTGTTCTTCAAAAATTTTTAATTGTGTAAATTCCTAAATTCTTATGTACAATACACCTATCCCCCGATTTACACGGTAGATACGTTCCTGAGAAAAACATGTAAATCGGGGGATAGGTGTACACAGAAATAAAAATAAAATGCATTGACAGGTTAAAATATGTAGTCGGCACATAAACTCGGGATTCCTCGTGAGATGTGTACACAGCGCATGTGTTCAATCACAGTAGCATTTAGTATAGTGCGATAAAAACAAAAAACAAAAACTTATTTGGAAAACCGTGTAAAAGCGAAAACGTGTAAAACAAGTACCGTGTAAATCGGGGGATAGGTGTATTTATATAGATATATCTTTAAAATACTATATAATCTCTCTCTTACCTTTTTATATGTTTTAGTTTACTGAGGAAGAACTTGTCCGAAAGCTTCTTCATACAATTAATAAAAAAGAGTTACGACGTCTTATACCTTTTTGTAACCCTTATTTATGACCGAAGAACTTTTGTTCTCTTTAATATTTTCCATTTAAAATTTAGAGAATCCTTTGGAAACCAAAATATACTCTTGAAAACTACAAAATTATTTTCTTTAAATGAGTTTCTTTTTATTTTATTTCCACGCTGTGCGCGCATATATGTAAACACTTCTTGTAAGATATAGTCGATGTTTTAATTAAGGCTGTTGAAGAGCGATTATCACTTGAAAGCTAGCATTTTAAAATAAAAATAATAATTTTGTTTGCACTTGGTTTTATCTCGTGTGTCTTCATTAAAGGTCATTGTATATAAAATTGTAACAGTAAGTGCTGTAAAAGAATATTTGATAATATTAAAACAATATACTATATTTAATAATTAAGAATAAATTTTATAAAATGATTTGGAATAGTATTATCAATCTGTTTTCAAGTTTACATGATAGATAATCATGATTGACGTGACCTCTACTGTAAATATGAGTTTGGGGGTTGGTTGAAACCGCGGAGAATTTGCCTTCTTCAATAACACAGCAAATATACCGATTTCGGAAGGTTACACTTCAAAAGCAATGTGTAGTTGAACCAAACAAAGAACAAACCGGCCAGGAAACACATGGTAAACGGGTTCACTAAGGCTACCAAGACAGACTCCACAGGACAGCCCGGGTAGTTGGTGATCCATGGATACGCACCAGTTAAGATACGCGCCTGGCTAACTTATATATTATCTTATTAGTATTGCAGGTTTTCTTTCCAGCAATCCAACTACAGCTATTCCAGACGGCTGCATTCCTTGTGTAGTCAAACCTACCAAGAAACAAACCAGCCAGGAAACACATGGTGAACTGGTTCACTAAGGCTACCAAGACAGACTCCACAGGACAGCCCGGGTAGTTGGTGATCTATGGATACGCCCCAGGAGCCTTTGTAACCTTTATATTATCTTATTGAACCACTTTCTATTTAACTGTCCAGCATTTCAACTACAGCTATTCCAGATTGCTACATTCTTTGGACTGCTCTCTTTCAACAGCTGTCTAGTTCAATCTACCAAGTAACAAACCGGCCTGGAAACACATGGTGAACTGGTTGATTAAGGTTACCAAGACAGAATCCTAAACTACAGAACAGCCATGGTAGTTGGAGATCTATGGATATGCTCAAGGAGCCTGTGAATTATATATATACGATTATATTATACGAATTATATATATAAGATAATTCTACTACTCATAAGTTTAATAACCCCCTGGACAATAACTCTGAAAGATATAACAGTGACCTTTATTAAAGACATATGAGATAACCAAGTATATACGCTCATGGACAAAACTTAAGGAAGTTGTACCTTTTAGCATGTATATCGGGATTCAGACAATAACTCTGAAAGATATTACAGTGACCTTTATTGGAGACATACGAGATAACCAAGTATATACACTCATGAACAAAACTTAAAGAAGTTGTACCTTTTATCATGTATATCGGGATTGAGACAATAACTCTGAAAGATATTACAGTGACCTTTATTGGAGTCATACGAGATAACCAAGTATATATACTCAAGGACAAAAATTAAAGAAGTTGTACCTTTTATCGTGTATTTCGGGATTCAGACAATAACTCTGAAAAATATTACAGTGACCTTTATTGGAGACATACGAGATAACCAAGTATATACACTCATGGACAAAACTTAAGGAAGTTGTAACTTTTAGCATGTATATCGGGATTCAGACAATAACTCTGAAAGATATTTGATGCACAGTGACCTTTGTTGAAGACACATGAGATAACCAAGTATATACACTCATGGACAAAACTTAAAGAAGTTGTACCTTTTAGCATGTATATCGGGATTCAGACAATAACTCTGGAAGATATTACAGTGACCTTTATTGAAGATACACGAGATAACTAAGTGTCAACAAAATTGCGTCTGTCTTCTTCTTTTCTTCAAAAAAAAAAAAAAATTGACGACCGGAGATAACAAAGACACTTTCCACTTCCTTAAGGTTTGTCCATTAATGTAAGTTTTGCCAATAATTGGAGACTATGGCTATGGATTTATCATCTTGGTGGAGTCTGATTGAGGAGACTGTACACAGTCTTAGAAGATTGATTCCCTTCATATAAAGTATAGATTGATTTTTAAAAATTCCTTTCGCAATATGTTTATTCATAAACAAGTTTATTGAGAAAATTAAGAAAAAGGTATCTCCTTATCGTGCAACTTTCATTTAACACCTTTTTCTTAATTCATACACCTTATCTCAGTACAATTTCAAATTTGTACTATTTTTCACATTTCTTATTGCGAAAAGTTTGTCAAATCATTTTATAATAGTTTATCTTAATTTTCTTATATTCAAAGTAGAAATTCCAATTTGAGACAACCATATGCTCAAATTTAATGGAAAAATCAAAACATTCCCGAAATTCCTCAAATACAATTCCCAACCAGCCAGTCCTGAATATCTATTGAATTGTATCAAATCCTCCAAAAAAGACCTCTGGGAAAACCCCAGGACTATAATAGAAAAGCTGAGACAATGGAACCTAATGGAGATTGTTTGAACGACTTGAGGAATAAGTAATAACAACAGAAACTCCCATTATTGTATAGGTTGTTGTTTATGATTAATAATGATAATTATGATTAATATAAAATTCTTCAATACTTTCTATCTTGAAAAAGAGCGACAGTGGTTCACCGAAACGTCGCATAAAAAAAACCTTTTTGACGATTGACGAATCTCCAAAATCTATGATTAATTCAAAAAATAAAAAGCATTCATCACGAAAAAACCTTCAAGTCGCTAAACGTCAAAGGTCAGTAGATCTACCAAGTCCACCCACAAAAACCGCTATGACCCGCTTTGATCAAAGAGTTTCCACTACATTCTAAAAAAAGGCAGAGCACACCAGAAAACAATTCAGCTCTCGAAATTGGCGACAAAATTGCAGTCATTTCACGACGTCTTCCTGTAGAACCTAGGTTTCCTCAGCAATTTACTTCGCTATGTTTTATGCACCAGAAAATTTGATTGTTCAACATTTGCTGGCGAGGTGAGCTCGTGCATGACGGGACACGTATTGTCAATACGTAGCATGGTGTTAGCTCACGCAGGGAGATACTGTTGACAGAAGACAACGACTTTTACTTCCTCTAAATGACCCAAGTTTGATCATATTCCCGGCTCAAAGAACAGCAAGCTGCTCGACGAACCAATTTGAAGACCTCACTAAACCATTCAATCAGTAATAGCGGTGTACATAAAGGGCAGGAACGTAATCAACACAAGCTGATAACTCGCTCTTACTGGAAATTACTCATTCGAAGATACTGTTGACAGAAGACAACGACTTTTACTTCCTCTAAATGACCCAAGTTTGATCATATTCCCGGCTCAAAGAACAGCAAGCTGCTCGACGAACCAGTTCGAAGACCTCACTAAACCATTCAATAGGTAATAGCGGTGTACATAAAGGACAGGAACGTAATCAACGCAAGCTGATGACTCGCTCTTACTGGAAATCCATCGTTCGAGGGGACTATTAAGAGAAGAAATCCAGAGTTCAAATATTGAACCTACCATGGATACTGTACATAAGCCATATTGACCGATCCCATATTGACATTGGAATCATAAATATGCAGACGAAGACAATTAATATATCGGTATTAATATGATCTCTCTTGAAGATTCATCATGGCAGCAGTTTCAGTAAATTTCAGGAAAGTCGTAAAATATTGTAGTACAGTATTTGTCAAAGGCTTTCGTACAAAAAGACGATGTCCCTATTGAGGATACGACGCTGAAGCCGTTCTTCACACCTCAAGAGAAAAGATGCGAAGCTAATAGGGAGACAAAGTTTCAAGACGAAAGGAATCCTTGGCAGAAGCATGTCAGATCCATGTCAGTATCTAAAATATTTTAAAGCTGATGGTTACAGCTCCAATAGGGAAAGAGATATTTATTACAAAATTTATTATTTTATTAACAAATGATTTATTATTAATACAATATTATGGCGAAGAAATAATTTATTATTTAATTTAATTATTTAATGAAAATATTTGGAAACAGATTTATTATTTGTAAAATCATCATTTAGTTGTCTAGCTTGCTTGCTCGATATTCTCTAGCTGTAGATAGTTTGGTTGATAATTGTCGAATGGTCGTGATGACGTCATCAATAAATACTTTCACACCTTCAGATATACAAAGACTTGATTTCTACGCTACAATATAATACAATATAATGTGGCTTATGATTGTATAACGAAATTTGACAATTTTACTTCAAATGTTTCTTTTGAATGAAAAATCGAAATTTATGTTAAGGAGAAATAACGATTATTTCTAAGCTTAGGGATGAAGTATTGTTACGTCGTACCCAGACGTTGTACTTTGTCTACTCAGGATGCCTCAAAGATACACAGGTGAGTTCGAAGGGATTGCAGCTAAAGTTACGTTTTATTGTATCTCACTTAACAGAAGGAATACAATGAGCGGAACTTGCTTTCAACTCCCCGTCAGAAGAATCCTTGGCGCCGTGGATGTCACTATTGTGGAACCTTCCGTTCCACGCTATACATGTCCAGCCTGGACTACACCGTCTTGTAGACCGCTCCGATGTCAGTCTCTCCTTGCATCACCTTGCAGGATCATCCACACGCCCAGAGGCAAATCGCCACGTCTTCTCCTTGCCGCAGACTCCGTTCTCTCCCACACAGGAATGATGTTTTTAGCGCCTGCCACATGGCATGGGGGCCGCTAGAGTCCACCCCTCTTTCCACAACTTTACTCTGATATCTTGGCCTTGTCATCCATGCTACAGTATGATAGGACTCTACGTAAACTTCCCACATTGCTTCTTTTGTATTGTATCGAATTCAATTTGTGCTTCTCCCTTAAATAAATTGCTGTGTCATCCTGAAGTTTGTCTTTCCTAATTTTCTACCTTAAATTATTCTAAATAATTTGAAGATCCATCCAGGGGAATAAGTTACCTTATCAGTTTGTATTAACTCAAGCTTTCATTCAGACTTATCAAGAAAAGATTAATTTGAGATACATTCTTGTTCCAAAATCGTTTTACTAGGTACCGCTCAAAAATAGAAACCTAGTCTATGATATTTACAACAATGAATAATATGTGAAGGTTATTCATATATTAAACAAAATATTAACATTGGATTTAATCCTGGTTCATGGCTTCGTTGAATCGAAGGTTTTACCCACTCATCCTGATCTACATTTTATGTTTTTCTTCAATTTATTACAGGTGTGACACTTCCTATTTCCACTACAGTATTCAAGGAAATCTTTCAAAACAATAGTAAAACTTAGAAGGTTTTTTTTTTTAATTAATATTCGATTCAATACATATAATTACACTCATGAACAAAACCTAAGAAAGTGTAAATTATTTGATGTCGCCAGTTTTCTGCTTTTTTTAAACTTTTGATTTATTTGAAAATTTCTACTCACTTAGTTGATAAAGATTCTTCCAAAAAGACATATAATAGTTTCTATGAAATTTATGGTGTAATTTTAATTATATTTGACCAATTCTACTTACTAGTGAATAGAAATAATGCCACGTAGAAAATTAGTGAAGACAAAAACTTCAGGAAGGAACAGCAATTTATTTCAGGCAAGGACAAACTATGAATGGTAAACAAAAGATAAGCCACGAGGGAAATTTACAGAGTAGCAAAATATGAACATAAAAATGACCACTCTGTTAATAAAAATAATAAAATTAATAAATACTTTGTTACAATATTCGTACAAAAGAAGGCTTTATAATGGTTGCTTAAGAATATACGGTTTAACTTTGGATTTATTCAACTAATTCTACTTCCTAATGGATAGAAAATATTCCTAATAATAAAAAATATATAATGGTTACTAGAAGAAACTCACAGAAATAGAATTCTATTGACATGTTAAATCAGCAGCAGAAATAGAAACCGAATAAGCATCAATTTTCCACCCCAGAAAAGAACAAACTCAAGGGACAATTATGCAAATTACCAGGTATTATCCAGGTGAAAGAGGGCGTACCTGTAATTGTTCCAAATTGGACCTTTTTGAACTTTGTCCTTTTACTTGCTTTGTGAAAGGGGGTATGTGGGAGAGTGATGTAAACTGTCGACTTTTAACAGCTAAGACCTGGGATCGAATCCCGCATTTGACACTTTTTTTTCTTTAAAAAATTGCTTCAATGGCCCTCTATTCTTAATAAAAAACCAACCATACCAGCGAGTGCAAGTAACCAAACAGGGATATGATACATTTATAAATACAAAAGTCGAACTGTTTTCTACGTGTGTAGAAATGTGGCATATTTACAGTAAAAGCAATTGCTAACTATCTACCATGATTATCATGGCCTGTACACCGCGTTTACTCGGTATATTTCGAAAGAAAACTTACTTAGTGCTAATCAGGTATACGGTAAAGTTTACAATCTCATAAGACTTTTAGGCAATTGAGAAAGACCAAAAAGTTTTTTCAAATCTAAATTCTATCCATTACATATGAATACACTCATGGAGAAAACTTAAAGAAGTGGATATATTTGATGTCACCAGTTGTCTATTTTTTAAGGAGACAGAGGCAATTTTGTTCACACTTGGTTATCTCGTGTCTTCAATAAAGGTCACTGTGTATATCATCTTCCAGAGTTATTGTCTGACTCCCGATATACATGGTAAAAAGTACAACTTCCTTAAGTTATGTCCATGAGTGTATCTTTCAGAGTTATTGTCTGAATTCCGATATACATGTTAAAAAGTACAACTTCCTTAAGTTATGTCCATGAGTGTATCTTTCAGAGTTATTGTCTGAATCCCGCTATACTTGTTAAAAAATACAACTTCCTTAAGTGTTGTCCATGAGTGTATCTTTCAGAGTTATTGTCTGAATCCTGATATACATGCTAAAAATTACAACTTCCTTAAGTTTTGTCCATGAGTGTATATATATATTACTGACAAAATACATTTTGTGATAAAGGTTATTACAAAATTAATTTTGTCAGTAATATATATAAATCTGCAAATTTCTCCCTTCCCAATAAATTTAGGCAACAAATTTATATTTTAAAACTTAATTCTATTGACGTTATTGTTTACATAAATACCTTGTTGTACCTTAAAAAAAGGTTGGCGTTCAACCAACTAAAATATTGGTAAATACCTTATTTTTGATCCAATATATGCTTTTTTAATGATCTATTTATTTCCTCTCAAATTTACAGTGTACCATTCGAGCATAAAGCTCACGAGTCACTTTGTCGTGGATGTTAGGCATCAAGAATTTCTAAAAAATGGCCTTCAGAACTGACTGGAAGGTCACAGTTCAGGTAGAGTGAAGTCCAGGTCTTTTATGTCTTGGATTGAGGTCTCCATCAAATTGGAACAATTCTTGTATAACGGGATTTTGGGAAGTAGAGAGTTTTAGATATAATTTCTGGGTCGAGGATATGTATATTTCTTCTATATTAGGCTGGTTTAAGTCCTGCTTTAAAATTGCATTTGATAGATTAAATGGGGCATTTACAGTACTTCTTAAACAAATTCTCATGAATGCATCTATTCCTTTCCTATCAGTCAAGGTTATGTATTTAAACCATACAGGCAATGCGTATGTTACTATAGGGAGAATACAGCTTCTGTATAAAGTAAATATTTGGTTAACAGATAAACCACTTTTTGAACTGAACATATTGGATAATGAGGCTTTGGCTATTTTAGATTTTCTTATTATATCCTTCACGTGGCTGGTTAATTTCAGTTTAGAATCGAAAGTGACTCCCAAATATTTGACCTGCTGGGTCCAATTTATGGGAGATGAGTAAATTATAATATTTGTCCTGGGTGTGAACTTGAAGCTATTTTGTGGAGGAAAGATAATTGCTTGAGATTTCTTTGGATTCAGATTGAGTTTCCATTTATCACACCAATTGCAAAAGATTTCAAGATAGTTTTGAAGGCGGGAAATTAAAATATCTGGGGAACGCGAGCTGGATAACAGGGCAGTATCAATCAGCGAAAAGAGCTAGTCGGCATTGTGGGATATGTGGAATATCATTGATGTATAAATTGAAAAGTATAGGACTCAATATTGAGCCTTTGAGGAACACCAGATTCTATTTGCCGAGGACTTGATATATATATGTTCCAACTTTTACGGAGAACGTTCTATCCTGAAGATAATTCTTCAGGAACCTGATGAATTTCTGAGGAAAATTATAAGAAGTTAATTTAATGATGAGGCCTCTGTGCCAAACCATATCGAAAGCCTTTTTTAAGTCTAAAAGCACTACTCCAACAGCTTCGTTAAGGGATTTGCGAGTTTGTATAAAATCAATAACGGTAATCAATTGGTGAGTTGTTGAAAGATTTGCTCTAATCCCAAATTGCTGTGGAATTAGAACATTTCTTGTATCTATATAGGTCTGGAGTCTTTTAAGGATGATCCGCTCAAATATTTTTCCAAATATCGGCAAGAGACTAATTGGCCTAAAATCATTCAGGGATTTAGATAGTTGCTTTTTTGGTATAGGAATAACTATAGCATGCTTCCATATCTTTGGAAAGTAGCAAAGATTAATAGATGCATTGAAAATGCTAGTTAAAAATACAACCCATTTTATAGGTAGGTTTTTGATTAATTTGGTAGTTATTTCATCGTGACCAGGCGCCTTGTTTGCAGAAAGTTTTGTTATTTCTTGTTTTACTTCTTGTGGTGATGTAAGTTTCAAAATATTTTCGTTGTTATCAAGAGCCATTCGAGTTTCATTCAAGGTTGGATGATTTGTTAGGGCTTCTTTTGAAACTATGGAAAAGTGTTTTGAGAAATTAAATGCCAAAGCCTTGCCAATTTCTTCATCTGAATGTGGAATATCACCATCTACATTAATATTTTTAATTTCCGATTTTTTTTCGAGTTGACTTCACTAGTCTCCAGAAGGTGTTTGGAGTATTTAACGCGCTGTTGATAAGATCATTTTGACTTTGCTGGTTGTACTTTTGTAATATAATATTCACTTTCTTTTGAAAATGTAGATAAATTTCTCTGTGTCTGGGGTCCCATGTTGACTGCCATTTCTTTCTAGCTCTATTCTTTTCTCTGATAATGTTTTCAATAAAAATAGGCACATGCGGTTTAACTATGGGAGAAACTATTGTATTTTTAGAATAAGTATTAAGAATGGTTTTGTTGAGGGTTCCAATTTCAAGATCAATATTTATAGTAGAATTTAAAGGGGATCTGGGAGGTGGATTATTGATTAAATCTTGCTGGAAATATATCCAGTTTGTGTTCTTATTTACTTTCATAGAAAAATCATATTTAGGACATGCCAGCCTTAAAACCACAGGTAAGTGATCAGAAGATAATGCATCTACTGTGGTAATTTCAAAATTCCACGGCACATTTTTGAAAACCGCAAAGTCCAAGAAGTCAGGATGACCAATATGACTGTAGTGAGTAGCCAAGGAAGGAGCTATTATGTCCAACCCTGCAGATTCCGAAAACTCATGAAGAACCATTCCACTTGGATTACTTTTACCAGAGCCCCATAATGGATGTTTGGAGTTCCAGTCTCCTAGCCGTTCCTCCTCCTATTTATGGATTTTCCAAAAGACATCGTATTTATAAAGATAAAGTTTCTGTTCAAAAAAACGTCACCAGATCGAGATTACAGAAGAAATTGTAATGCAGACGATAACTTTAACAAACAAAGGTATCACGTGACCTGTATCATTTCCGTTCCACAAGATAGAACATGATGACTTAGCGGGATATGTAGGCTATGCAACTTTCATTTCCTCATTCAATCAGAGAATGACTTAATAAATAATATGTATAAAATGAAAGGGTTTTAAAGCAAGAATGTTTCTTTTATACATAATACAAACTTCTACTGTCCTTAATGCGATGAAAAAATATATTGGGAGGGCTTGACTCATCAGTGGTGAACCCTCCCAGCGGTTTCGCCAATTTAATCCACCAGACCGCTTCTCAGAGCTCTAATACTGTATTGGATCATCTGCTTATATAAGCAGCACTGAAGGGTAGAATCACAGAAATGGTTTTCAAGAAAACTATGGACATAAGCTTATAGGACAGTAGAATTACATTCAAATATTTGCATCGAGCAATGCTCTTCCGCAAACAATAAAGACAAGGTTAGTTAGACATAAATTAACACAAAGCAATAATGCGCCATCTATACATATAAAATGAAAGGATTTAAAAGCACGAATGTTTCTTTTATACATAATACAAACTTCTACTGCCCTTACTGCACTATATCAGATTTATATTTGACCAATTCTAACTACTCTCTCTTATGGATAGAAAATATTCCGATAAGAATATATAATGGTTGCTAGAAGACTATTATGGCATAACTTTTGATTTATTTGAATATTTATACTTACTATTGGACAGAATTCCTTCCGATATGAGAAAACTATAATTGGTTGATAGGAAAATTTTTCTGGTATAAATTTCGATTTATTTAACCATTATTAGTGGTAATGGTTTCTCCCAAAAAGAAGGTTATATAATTATTGCTAGGGAATTTCTGGTTTGACTACATTTTATTTTGTCATTTCTACTTATTTGTCGATAAAGGTTCTTCCAAAAAGACTATATAATGGTTGCTAGGTGATTTACGGTGTCACTTTCATTTGACCATTTCTACTTACTAGTGGATAGAAAATTCCCTATAAGATACCTATATAATGATTGCTTCGGAATTTATGGTTTGACTACAATTTATTTGAACATTTCTACTCCCTAGTGGATAGCATTCCTTCCAAAAAGACTATATAATGGTTACTATGAAATTTATGGTGTTACTCTAATTATATTCGACCATTTCTACTTACTAGTGGATAGAAAATTCCCTATAAGATGCCTATATAATGATTGCTTGGTAATTTATGGTTTGACTACAATTTATTTGAACATTTCTACTCCCTAGTGGATAGCATTCCTTCCAAAAAGACTATATAATGGTTACTATGAAATTTATGGTGTTACTCTAATTATATTCGACCATTTCTACTTACTAGTGGATAGAAAATTCCCTATAAGATGCCTATATAATGATTTCTTGAGAATTTATGGTTTGACTACAATTTATTTGATCATTTCTACTTACTAGTGGATAGCATTACTTCCAAAAAGACTATATAATGGTTACTATGAAATTTATGGTGTTACTTTAATTATATTCGAACATTTCTACTTACTAATGGATAGAAAATTCCCTATAAGATGCCTATATAATGATTGCTTGGTAATTTACAGTGTAACTTTCAATTTATAAAGTTCTACTTACCAATGTTTCTTCTCTATACCTGATAATAATATAGAATTTACCCATTTATTTACTAAAATTCGACTTTATGAACATTAACAACAATGTTAATCTACATACTTGTTTTTGAATTAGATATGAAAATGAGTACATAATGTAGCTGCTGTATTGTCCGTGAAGTCAAGAGACGTACGGACCTCTGTGGTGTTGATCTCTTGGCGGAACGACTTGGAAGTCGGACTCGGGCCCCCCCACTACGGCAAAGTGGATCAACTTCGGGGGGGGGAAATGAGTGCGATGAATTTAGAAAGAAAAGTTAAATATTGTTGTGAATTTTCTTTGACTTTTTAAAAATGAAACTGATTTCCAGAAGATTGATTAAACATTACTTTTATTAAGTTATAAGAAAGACAACAAACAAAAGAATAAATTATAATCCTCATTATTTTTTTTCTTTAATATTTTAAGATATTAAACTTATTCTGATTGTAATTTTTATAATATTTTTTTCATGCACAAATTTTCCCCACCTCTACTTTGTATTTTAAATTATTTCAACTGTGATATTATAACACTATGCGGTGCTGAGTTTGTGTATACAAAATTGTAGTGCGTCAATAAAGATTGGCATTCAGCCAGCCGAAATATTGGCAAATAAATACTTTAATCAATCCAATATATGCCTTTTTACTATCTAATGATTTAAGTATGAATTGATATATATTTTCATAATTGATTTTCTCTATTGTGATAACATAAAGGAACAAAAAAGAGCTTCTTGTGTAGAATACGTTTATTCCGCTAGATATCGAACAACATCTTTCTTCAACGGACGAATTTTCTCTATTAACTTTAGTAAAAGACTATATCTATAATTATTACTTCCAAAAGATATAGGTCACGGGTCAATTAACAAGATAGATTATTAATTAGTCAATAGTTACAAAATGTATATATTAAGAATAAAAATAGACAAAAGGTAATCCATCAATTAATTATTCAAAAAAAAAAAAGAAGTTAGAAACATGTTTATTGCCTCAAGTCAAAATGGCCATTGTCTATTCAACCTTTTTTTATCTTGATTGGCTGAAATATCCAAGAATAATAGAGAGGTTATAATAGTCTTTCATACTAATTGGTTAATTACGATAGCTTTTAATACTGTAGAGTTGTCTCCCATGAGAAAGATTACTGAAAAACATGGTTGGGCGGTAGCGGATGAGGGCCTAGCAACGCTAGCTAGAAATCCACTTCCTTTGTCTATAAGCCTGGTTAGTACTTTATGTTTTGGTTTGGTGGACTGTATCTAGATAAGCCAGGCCTTTACTGCTGATTTTTATCCTTGAATTAGAGATGTTCGATTCTTTATAAAACCTTCTGACTACATGAACAACATCAAACCTCTTCAACTAGGTGAATCTCCAAACGCTAAATAATTGGAGCACAGACTCAAAGAACTAGACCGATTCTATGACTAGCTACAAACAGATTGATCTTATATGTCCAGCTGGCAGTTTTATACAATCAAAATTTTCATATTTAGCTAAAGTAACAAATTTACCTAATCGGCGCGAACAATGGCTATTCCTGGCCTTCTTCGTTCAATTAAGTTTATTTCTGTTCCACTAGATGGCGCTCTGCCATCTAAAAAGCTAATAGGAACGTGGCCAGGATATGCCATTTTTTGATATTTTTTTTAATTTATTAATGATTCGTGTTTTTTCTATGTTTTGTAAAATTTGTAAGACCGCATGTGAATACTCCTCTAATACCTCAAAAACATTTTTAACACCTTTCCATAAAGCCTTTTTTCCTGACGAAGTCAAAAGATTTTTGTCGAAACATCGAAAAAATAAATACACATACAAAGCCTTTATAAAGACACCAGTCTGATACAGATTCTCCTCTCTCATTGCCGGTTTACAACGATATCCCCACGATGATCAATCACCATCATGTAGTAGAAGAGAAATTGATGAATCTATGTTCTTTTTTCCTACTTACTGCTTTGTAAAAGTTATTTAGGGACAGAGCAACCATTCAACTTGATATGGCGCTGGTTAGAATACTTTGTACTCAGGTAAGTTGGCTGTCGTTTACTTTTGAGAAGAACGTTTCTTTCTTCGCTAATATACTGACATTCAAAGATGTAAATCATGATAAATTACACACATACAAAGCCTTTATAAAGACACCAGTCAGATTCTTCTCCCTCATTGCCGGCTTACAACGATATCCTCACAATGATCAATCACCATCATGTAGTTGAGGAGATAAATTCAAGTTCCTACACACTGCTTTGTAAAAGTTATACAGGGACAGAGCAACTATTCGACTTGATATGGCGCTGGTTAAAATAAAAAAAAACTTAAAGGAATAAATAGAAATATTTCGAAAAGCCGATATACATGACAAATTAATCCATTTCTGAATTCATTTTAAATCTCTAAATTCTTTATTGAAGTAAATAGATATTGAAGCAATGAAAAGGATTTCAAGATAAAATAAATTTAATACCTGTTATTGCTAAAGCAGATACTTCGACTCTATAGGAAAAGAACGAATTTAAAGCTTCTATAATGGAAACATATAAATATTTGAATGTAATTCTACTGTCCTATAAGCTTATGTCCATAGTTTTCTTGAAAACCATTTCTGAGATTCCACCCTTCAGTGTAGCATATATAAGCAGAATCGTCCAATACAGTATTAGAGCTCTGAGAAGCGGTCTGGTGAATTAAATTGGCGAAACCGCTGGGAGGGTTCACCACTGATGAGCCAAGCTCTCCCAATACATATTTTCTTTCATCACAGTAAGGGCAGTAGAAGTTTGTATTATGTATAAAAGAAACATTCGTGCTTTTAAATTCTTTCATTTTATATGTATAATGGAATCAGTCATCAGCAATGAGATTCAAATCTATGATTTCTCTGTTTGTTAAGAATTAGATGTATATATATCTGTGAATATTTATTTATTATTAATTTGTTATTCTGAGTCAATTGTTAATACTGCCTATTTTTGCATAGTTTTGTTTTAAAAATAAGTTATTCTGTTTTAATTCTTTTGACCATTGGCCAAGGTGTATAAATAATTTTTGGTTTTAAATAAAGTTTGTGTGTGTCTCATAGTGTTGGTGTGTTGGATTGATGAGGTATACACGAGGTAGGCAGCAGCAGAGTGGAGCCTTATACGGGAACAAAATACAGTCCTCAAGAAATATAAGGAGCTATCATTGTTTACACCAGTGGATTGACATCTTAAGCATCTTTTGGCATCTTCAGCAGAGAGAATATGGTAGCGAAGATTTTTTTAAAATTTAATAACAGATTATCAATTTAGATATTCACTCTGTGAACTTCCCTCATTCCTTATCTTTTGTTTATTTTTTCTTAGTTTATTCTTGCCTCAAATAAATTGCTTTGCTATCCTGAAGTTTATCTAAACGCTCTGGCTATCAATCCCCGATTCCGACGACCCGGCCCTGACGCTTAGTTAAGAGCTCATCGCCCAACAGCTGCCCTCCTGCAAGGCCTAGGGGGACCACCTCTACTCCACCAACTCGCCATGTGTAAATAGCCAGGACAAGGTGACTCGCGAGCTGTGCTCGAATGTAACACCTGTAAATTGAGACGAAATAAATAAAAAAAAGTTTGTCTTCCCTAATTTTACACGTTGCAATATGGTAAGCGTGAAGCAGAAGAATAAATAAAAGGCTCTAATGGCCGAAGTATCTCTTAATTCAAAAACAGCCAATATTTATTTATTTCTACACACAAAACGCGATATCCCGGCTAGGGATAATTTCGTCAATTTACATTTTTTTTAAAACAGAAACAGTTATAAACATATTATACAAGAAAAAGTAATCAAAATAAAAAGAGAAACAATAATATATATTAGGAACCTGAACCTTTCAGGTTTGAAAGATAATCATAAATATATTTACAAAAATAGTTAAATCTATGATAATTCTCTCTGCTATTTACAAATTGATATAGATCTACAACATTATCTGTTGTCTAGCGGTAAAGAAGAGTGGACATTCCAGCAGTCGGTGTCTCGAGTCCTGGAATTCGTTGCCACAATGACAGCTAGACATTTTAAGAGACAATTTAAAGAAGCCTTTTTCATTCAAAAGAAATATGCTACAATTAACAGAATGGAAGAAAGAGGCAATATAAATGATATTTATAGATATGCTTTTAATTATATATTTTTTCAAAAGTGGTTTATTATCAACTTTTAATTCTAAGAATAATATTCTGTGTTTATCATAAAACTATCTACTTCTTATTTGCTATCTTGTATACACACTTGATAACAGTAACTATTTAAAACATGCTGTGGTAAAATTTCTCATTCAGTACTTTTGTCTGAAGATGGTAACAACGCTGTTACCGAAACGTCACATACTATTTACTTATTTGGATTTGGTCTTATTACCTTGTGTTTATAATCTATAATCCAAATTGTTGCTTATCGACAGATAGGGTCTTCAACCGCGCCAATTTTTGATAAGCCAATATGGCTTACGGAATTACTGTTTAAACTGTCCTTCAGAAACCTACAGAAGACGTCTACAAAGGACATAAGGGTATCAGCCAAGTTGGACGTTGTGTTGTCCGGAAGCTGCCTCCACATCCAGGGCACCATAACGGCCTCACTAAAGATATCCTAATGGCTCTTTGTTCTTCATCCAAGTACAGTATCTACAATGCCCCTTAGATGGAGGTTCTGTGATTGGATGGCTGATAGGACTCTCTATCAGATCACGTGATACATCTTAACTAATAGAATTGATGTAGGTCACGTTAGATCAAGGTTAAACGTCATTAGTATTGAAGACTGTTCTCTAATTTATGTATGTGTGTGTCATCCCCAACCTCTAAAAGACATTCACATTTCAATACATTTCCAAGGAACTGTTTGCATTGTCATTGCATTGATCTAATTTCAACAAAAGACAAATATATAAAATTCAACTCATTTTGCAGATTTATTTTGAATTTTATTTAAAAAAAACTATTAAATTCCATTGGAACGCTTTTATTTAGAAATTAACTCTTTTTAGTATTGTTTTAATTGAATAATTCTCTAATATCTAGCATATTTTCATTCTAAAATATTCCTTAAAACTCTTTTTTCTTTTATTTTTAATCTGTAAATTGCTTCTCGAAAAAATACACACAATACTTTACAATTTTATTTCATTTAACTAAATTTGCATACCAACTCTTTGTACATATATCAATTGTGTTGATATATATTTTAATCTTTTCATCTAACTAACTTGCATACTAATTCTGTACATATTTAAAATATCTTTCTTTCTCTGCTTTCAAAATTTTTGTTTATCTTTAAAGTGTAAGTGTACCTAGGTGGACATATCGCTCTAAGTCTAAATAAAGAATTGTCATGACATTCCCATTTTAAGATATTACGTAAAACTTTTCATATGTGCTATTTTAAGACATCGTTAAATAATAATTCATATTCCCAAGACATTCCTAAAGAACAATTCATATTTCCAAGACATTCCATTTAAGAAATTCCCAAAGAACAAGTCACACTTCCAAGACATTCTCATTTTTGAACCTTTTCAAGGATAATTTTGAATTATGATGCACTAGCGCGTCATCTGTTATCAAAATTCGAAATTATTTTAAAGGCGTAAGATTCTTTTTGAAAATAAACAATTTCTACTGCCCTTACTGCAATGAAAAATTAATGGGAGGGCCTGGCTCATCAGTGGTGAACCCTCCTAGCGGTTTCGCCAGTTTAATCTACCATACCGCTGTTATATTGCATTTTTGGAACTTCCTTTTATAGTGATACTGATGCTAGACTCTTGGAATGGGTATTTTAGAAGAACTATGGACATAAGCTTTGGGGACAGTAGAATAAGGCCCTCCCATTAATTTTTCCATTGCAGTAAGGGCAGTAGAAATGGTTTATTTTCAAAAAGAATCTTACGCCTTTAAAATAATTTCGAATTTTGATAACAGATGGCGTGCTAGTGCATCATATTATAAATGTTCTAATAAAAGAAACAATTTGATATTTGCGGAAGAGCGATTGCTCGAAGCATATTATATATTTATAAATGTATGTAATTCTACTGTCAAGTAGGACCACACAACACCAGCCAGTCAAGGAGGACCACACAACACCAGCCAGTCAGTCAAGAAGGACCACACAACACCAGCCAGTCAGTCAAGAAGGACCACACAACACCAGCCAGTCAAGTAGGACCACACAACACCAGCCAGTCAAGTAGGACCACACAACACCAGCCAGTCAAGTAGGACCACACAACACCAGCCAGCCAAGGAGGACCACACAACACCAGACAGTCAAGTAGGACCACACAACACCAGCCAGTCAAGTAGGACCACACAACACCAGCCAGTCAAGTGGGATCACACAACACCAGCCAGTCAAGTAGGACCACACAACACCAGCCAGTCAAGTAGGACCACACAACACCAGCCAGTCAAGTAGGACCACACAACACCAGCCAGTCAAGTAGGACCACACAACACCAGCCAGTCAAGTAGGACCACACAACACCAGCCAGTCAAGTAGGACCACACAACACCAGCCAGTCAAGTAGGACCACACAGCACCAGCCAGTCAAGTAGGACCACACAACACCAGCCAGTCAAGTAGGACCACACAACACCAGCTAGTCAAGGAGGACCACACAACACCAGCCAGTCAAGTAGGACCACACAACACCAGCCAGTCAAGTAGGACCACACAACACCAGCCAGTCAAGTAGGACCACACAACACCAGACAGTCAAGTAGGACCACACAACACCAGCCAGTCAAGGAGGACCACACAACACCAGCCAGTCAAGTAGGACCACACAACACCAGCCAGTCAAGTAGGACCACACAACACCAGCCAGTCAAGTAGGACCACACAGCACCAGCCAGTCAAGTAGGACCACACAGCACCAGCCAGTCAAGTAGGACCACACAACACCAGCCAGTCAAGTAGGACCACACAACACCAGCTAGTCAAGGAGGACCACACAACACCAGCCAGTCAAGTAGGACCACACAACACCAGCCAGTCAAGTAGGACCACACAACACCAGACAGTCAAGTAGGACCACACAACACCAGACAGTCAAGGAGGACCACACAACACCAGCCAGTCAAGTAGGACCACACAACACCAGCCAGTCAAGTAGGACCACACAACACCAGCCAGTCAAGGAGGACCACACAACACCAGCCAGTCAAGTAGGGCCACACAACACCAGCCAGTCAAGTAGGACCACACAACACCAGCCAGTCAGTCAAAGAGGACCACATAACACCAGCCAGTCAAGGAGGACCACACAACACCAGCCAGTCAGTCAAGTAGGACCACACAACACCAGCCAGTCAGTCAAGTAGGACCACACAACACCAGCCAGTCAGTCAAGTAGGACCACACAACACCAGCCAGTCAGTCAAGTAGGACCACACAACACCAGCCAGTAAAGGAGGACCACACAACACCAGCCAGCCAGCCAAGGAGGACCACACAACACCAGTCAGTCAAGTAGGACCACACAACACCAGCCAGTCAAGTAGGACCACACAACACCAGCCAGTCAAGTAGGACCACACAACACCAGACAGTCAAGTAGGACCACACAACACCAGCTAGTCAAGGAGGACCACACAACACCAGCCAGTCAAGTAGGACCACATAACACCAGCCAGTCAAGTAGGACCACACAACACCAGCCAGTCAAGTAGGACCACACAACACCAGCCAGTCAAGGAGGACCACACAACACCAGCCAGTCAAGTAGGACCACACAACACCAGCCAGTCAAGTAGGACCACACAACACCAGACAGTCAAGTAGGACCACACAACACCAGCCAGTCAAGTAGGACCGCACAACACCAGCCAGTCAAGTAGGACCACACAACACCAGCCAGCCAAGGAGGACCACACAACACCAGCCAGTCAAGTAGGACCACACAACACCAGCCAGTCAAGTAGGACCACACAACACCAGCCAGTCAAGTAGGACCACACAACACCAGCCAGCCAAGGAGGACCACACAACACCAGACAGTCAAGTAGGACCACACAACACCAGCCAGTCAAGTAGGACCACACAACACCAGCCAGTCAAGTGGGACCACACAACACCAGCCAGTCAAGTAGGACCACACAACACCAGCCAGTCAAGTAGGACCACACAGCACCAGCCAGTCAAGTAGGACCACACAACACCAGCCAGTCAAGTAGGACCACACAGCACCAGCCAGTCAAGGAGGGCCACACAACACCAGCCAGTCAAGTAGGACCACACAACACCAGACAGTCAAGTAGGACCACACAACACCAGCTAGTCAAGGAGGACCACACAACACCAGCCAGTCAAGTAGGACCACACAACACCAGCCAGTCAAGTAGGACCACACAACACCAGCCAGTCAAGTAGGACCACACAACACCAGACAGTCAAGTAGGACCACACAACACCAGCTAGTCAAGGAGGACCACACAACACCAGCCAGTCAAGTAGGACCACACAACACCAGCCAGTCAAGTAGGACCACACAACACCAGCCAGTCAAGTAGGACCACACAACACCAGACAGTCAAGTAGGACCACACAACACCAGCCAGTCAAGGAGGACCACACAACACCAGCCAGTCAAGGAGGACCACACAACACCAGCCAGTCAAGTAGGACCACACAACACCAGCCAGTCAAGGAGGACCACACAACACCAGCCAGTCAAGTAGGGCCACACAACACCAGCCAGTCAAGTAGGACCACACAACACCAGCCAGTCAGTCAAGGAGGACCACATAACACCAGCCAGTCAAGGAGGACCACACAACACCAGCCAGTCAGTCAAGTAGGACCACACAACACCAGCCAGTCAGTCAAGTAGGACCACACAACACCAGCCAGTCAGTCAAGTAGGACCACACAACACCAGCCAGTCAGTCAAGTAGGACCACACAACACCAGCCAGTAAAGGAGGACCACACAACACCAGCCAGCCAGCCAAGGAGGACCACACAACACCAGTCAGTCAAGTAGGACCACACAACACCAGCCAGTCAAGTAGGACCACACAACACCAGCCAGTCAAGTAGGACCACACAACACCAGACAGTCAAGTAGGACCACACAACACCAGCTAGTCAAGGAGGACCACACAACACCAGCCAGTCAAGTAGGACCACACAACACCAGCCAGTCAAGTAGGACCACACAACACCAGACAGTCAAGTAGGACCACACAACACCAGCTAGTCAAGGAGGACCACACAACACCAGTCAGTCAAGTAGGACCACACAACACCAGCCAGTCAAGTAGGACCACACAACACCAGCCAGTCAAGTAGGACCACACAACACCAGACAGTCAAGTAGGACCACACAACACCAGACAGTCAAGTAGGACCACACAACACCAGCTAGTCAAGGAGGACCACACAACACCAGCCAGTCAAGTAGGACCACACAACACCAGCCAGTCAAGGAGGACCACACAACACCAGCCAGTCAAGTAGGGCCACACAACACCAGCCAGTCAAGTAGGACCACACAACACCAGCCAGTCAGTCAAGGAGGACCACACAACACCAGCCAGTCAGTCAAGTAGGACCACACAACACCAGCCAGTCAGTCAAGTAGGACCACACAACACCAGCCAGTCAGTCAAGTAGGACCACACAACACCAGCCAGTCAGTCAAGTAGGACCACACAACACCAGTCAGTCAAGGAGGACCACACAACACTAGACAGTCAAGTAGGACCACACAACACCAGCCAGCCAGTCAAGGAGGACCACACAACACCAGCCAGTCAAGGAGGACCACACAACACCAGACAGTCAAGTAGGACCACACAACACCAGACAGTCAAGGAGGACCACACAACACCAGCCAGCCAGTCAAGGAGGACCACACAACACTAGACAGTCAAGTAGGACCACACAACACCAGCCAGTCAAGTAGGACCACACAACACCAGCCAGTCAAGGAGGGCCACACAACACCAGCCAGCCAGTCAAGGAGGACCACACAACACTAGACAGTCAAGTAGGACCACACAACACCAGCCAGTCAAGTAGGACCACACAACACCAGCCAGTCAAGGAGGGCCCGCGGCATTGACCCACTGAGATGCCAGGAAGGACCGCCTGTTTGCTAAGAGTGGAATGTGGTCCCGACCCCACCAATTACCTGCTTCCTTCCGTCGTCCTAACACCACTTCTACTCAACCCAGGGAACATTGAACCCTCACACCTCATATCCCCAGTACAACATCCACTATACACCAATCAACACATTCATGACTATATGGAAATACACTCTATATAATTAAATACATAGCTCAACCCATTTGTACCCACAAATATAAACTACCTAATATTACGATGCACTAGCGCGCCATCTGTTATCAAATTACGAAACTATTTTAGACGCGTGATATTCTTTTTAAAATAAAACAATTTCTACTGCCCTTACTGCAATGGAAAAATTAAAGGGAGGGCCTGGCTCATCAGTGGTGAACCCTCCCAGCAGTTTCGCCAGATTAAACTAATTTTTCCATTGCAGTAAGGGCAGTAGAAATTGTTTTATTTCAAAAAGAATATCACGCGTCTAAAATAGTTTCGTAATTTGATAAACTACCTTAACACGAATGTCACTTTTCAATAAATTTCTCACTGTCCTTACAGCAATGAGATAATATTTGAAGGGCCTGGCTCATCAGTGGTGAACCCTACCAATGGTTTCGCCAGTTTAATCTATCATACCTCTCTACTATTATGTTCAGATGGTTTGTGTATATTGCCAAGACTTATGGGATTCCTCATTGAAGAAATTGCTAATTTTTTGTTTGAACATTAATACACCAATACCTCGCTTTGCGTCGTTTCGTTTTGCGTTTTTTTCGAAGTTGCGTCGCTGCTTAATTTTTACTGATTTACACTGTGCGTCGTTATATTTTGGAAGTTGCGTTGTTTTGGATTCGAGTATTTATTTATTTTTTCCTAAAATATGGCAACACCTTTGTTTTTAATTGCGCCTTCACATATTTTCACTTTGCGTCGTTTCAATTTGCGTCGTGTTTTTTTGGAACGTAACCCCGACGCAAAGCGAGGTATGGGTGTACTTAAATAGTTACTATTCAGTACCCTTTTATAAAAATGTAATTAATCTTAAAACATGTTCCAATAGAAACGCAAATATCCTATTGTTTTTATTTCTGAACCAGATAAATTTAATAATAAATGAAAAAAGAATAAGTGCTTCAATGAAGTAAAAAAATATATGAAATCTCTCTCTCTCTCTATTAGAATAAATATAGAGCATCAACCATCTATCATTATGGTTAACAGAAACAATATTGCGCCCACCCTTTTTTATTTAAAATTCCCACTCCTTCTGCAATTAGGGCTTGGCTTACCAGTAGCGAACCCTCTCAATGGTTTTGCCAGTTTAACCTACGATACCTATTCAAATATTGTATTAGCATGTTCAATTTATATAGACTGGAATTTGGAAGAAATTTTTGGTAAATTCATTAAAGGAATATTTGTTCAGACACATCTACGATATTATTTTCATCTTAGCTGAATAAATGAACCAATAATATTTCCATATATTTGAACATATAAGCAGAACAACCCATTACAACAGTAAAATGATCTCTGTAAGATTAAATTGACAAATCAACTGAAAGGGTTTATTACTGATGTGTGAAACAGGCCCTCCCAATATTTTTTCATATTTATTGGCTCAGAAAATCTCAAATGCTTTATTTCTAATGCTTAATTAAAACGGATAGAAAAATCTTGAAAATATACCAAATTCAATTGCATTAAAATTGTTTCGATAAAAACTAAAAATTACTATATTATATAATTGTTAAAATATTTTTTAAATGGAAAAATATCGAAAAAAAATAATATGTTGTTTTTAAAGTGAAAATAAGATTGTTATTAAAATGTAAAATGGAATTATTAAAATGAAAAATGCTGTCATATATATATATTAAAGTTTAAAATATAGTCATTAAAGTGTAAGTTGTCTTTTAAAAGCGTACACAAAAAAAAACTATATATAAATATTTAATTAGGAGTTACATCATTTTTAAAATAATTTATTTTAAATTGTAAATTTGATATTTATAAAAATGAATTAGATAAAAAAAGGCATATATTGGATTTAATAAAAATGTATAATAAAAATAAAATTTCGAATAGTGAGATTATTTATGAATGTAATAAACATTTTCAAAAGTATTTAAAAAACCAAATAAGAAATATGACAATATTTGAAAAATATATTAAAATAATATTATAATTGAATTGAATAAATATAAAAATATTTATTTGACCGTGTGAAAGTTTGCTTCCCAATTTCTGAATAAAAGAAACTCTGCAAATATATTTATAATTATTTAATTCAATTATAAACAATATTATATAAATAAAATAAGTAACAATGAAACATAACTTTTGTTGATACAGATTAACATGATAATTCTTTTACAAATATTTTATCTTCATAAAATGCATTACTAAGGCCTCTAGCCATAGTTTTTTAATGAATTTAATAGCCTCATGAAATCCACCACCACGTGGCTTTAGAATTTAGGTCACGAAGTCTCCAGGAAGGCCCCGATTTTTTTTTTTTTATTGCAGACGATGAAATGGCAGCCCTTTTTTGCCCTCTACAGAAAAGGCAAAGTCATAAAGGTCAAAGGTTAGTGCAAGGTCGTGAAGGGGAAATATTTGATGATCAAATATATGAAATAACTGTAAAATATCTGGGTTGAATTTTGTGGATATCGTGAAAATATTTAGGGTAAATTTTGTAAGGAATTTATATTTATTATATTGTAACAAAGTATTTAGTAATTTTATTATTTTTATTAACAGAGTGGTTATTTTTATGATTATACAAACGGACGTACCCGGCTTCGCCCGGGTTTTACCCGAGTAAAGGTTTGTCTAACGAACATTTGTTAAAACAATTCTCTATAAACTTATTTAAAAAAATAGATATATTTTGATAATTTGAAACTCGTAAATTTGAATCTCTCGATAAAGTGAACATTTTTTCCCGGTCCTTTGAAAAATACTCGATAAGTTGAATAAAATCAATATTAATTGGTTCCCTCGGTAATTGGAAGTTAAAGGAATAGTATCTTGCCTTGGAATTGTATATATATATAAATTGCCGTGTCCTCCTGAATTTTGTCTTTCCTAATTTTCTACATTACAAAAACATCGTTTCATCTAGTTTTTATAATTATATTTTGCTACCCTGTAAATTTCCCTCGTGGCTTATCTTTTGTTTACCAATCATAGTTTGTTCTTGCCTGAAATAAATTGTTGTCACCTCCTGAAGTTTTTGTCTTCCCTAATTTTCCACGTGGCAATATTTTTAATGGAGAGGAGATAAGTTCACTTGTGATTGAAGAAATTAAATTTTTACGATTATACTCTTTGAATCAAAATTACTCATTATATATAAATCAAGAATGAAAGTTCTAAAAACGAAGCAAATAATACTTTCTTAAGCTTTTTTTCCCCAAGAAATCCCTAAATACTTTCGTCCAAATTTTTATAATACTCAATTTGTTACAAACCACGGAAATTTCAAAAGTTTTTTCAAATAGAATAAAGGCAGTGGAGGATTCAAGTTGCTTTTGTGGTTTTGAGGAACAAACCTCAAGACATCTACTGATCGATTGCCCAGCATTTCAAGATTATAGAATGAAGAATGAACTAGTTGTTTGTGAACTTAACGATTTGATTTCCGATAAAAAATCATATTTAAAGTTCAATTCATTTTGTAAATACATTCTGAACTTTCTACAAAATCTGGATCTCTAATGTTTTCATGCGTTGAATAATGTAAATAACTTATGTAAATAAACTTTTCTCCTTGTTTGGCGCAAGTATCCCTTGCGGGATATAGCGCTTTGGAAATAAAATAATTGTAATATATAAATGAAAATTTTTCTACATGAAGAATATTTTCAGTTTGTTTGATAATAATTATTTATTTTGAACATTATATATTATAAAGGATTCAAATATATTTTATAACTGTTGACTTTGCTTAGAATTTTTAATGAAACTGATTACAAAAATATTAATTAAACATTATATTTATTAATTTACAAGAGAGAAAACAAAATATAAAAGAGAAATTAATATTAAAACAAAGGAACTTTTTTTTACGGTTAGCGCCTATTTACCTGTGATCTTACACACACACTCTGTGAGTATAATTAATCAATTAAAATATATTTCTGTGAAAAAATAGACACTTCGGCCAGTTAGAATTTAATTTTTATTTTTATTTGTTTCTCCTGACGAAGAGAAAATAAAAAACTTCTAACTGGCTGAAGTGTCTATTTTTCACAGAAATATGAATACCAGCCAGGCAACCTCTACCTTTATGATAAAATATATGTATTATAACGAATTTTTCATATTTAAAATATCGCTATATAAAATTACTTGCAAAATGTTGGCAGGTTTTATATAAATCGCATAATAAGTTTGCAATTTTTAGTACTGGCTTCATTTCAATTGTTAAGATTTTTAATTAATTAAAAGTATTTTGCAAATATAGATAAAGAATTCTTCCTGAATTAAAATTAGACGAAAAACATGGTGAAGGAAGACGAGTTGTTTTTATTGATGCATAGGTGCAAACTTTCGGGTAAAAACCCTTCAACAGGCGAGCAATACGCCGTCTCGTGATTTCAGACTGCAGATTTAATATTTACTTTTCTCAAAAATCGGTCTTCTGTTAACATTAACATATATAAATAGTTTAAAAACTTTCCTTTATATATATATATATATATATATATATATTCCTTTCTTCTTATAAGTCGCGCTTCATTTCTCGCCTGTTGAAGGGTTTTTACCCGAAGGCTTGCACCTATTTATCAATAAAAGAAACTCGTCTTCCTTCACCATGTTTTTCGTCTAAAAGTATTTTGACCAATATCCCAACGGGGTCAAAATTCCGACAGAACAATATCCCAACAGGGTCAAATTTGATACACAGTGACCTTTATTGAATATACACGAGATAACCAAGTGTGAACAAAATTGTCTTTGTATCCTTAAACAAAATATAGACGACCATCGATATCAAAGACTTTTCAATATACCTAAGTTGTGTCTATGAGTATATGTTTTCCAAACAACAAAAATTAATTTATTAAGCCATAGTACTGTGCAATATCCGGAACACGCCGTTTCTACTTGTCATTCCAGAAAACACAATAGGTGTTCAACCTAGATTTGTGGTCTTTTCCCGTATTTTATCGTTTGGAGCATAATGCATTTCACATTTTACCATCATCCAATGTTAAAAAAAAAAAGTACAAATGTGATATTGTATTGAGAAATGGTACATAAATTATGAAAAAAGGCATCTCCTTATCGTGCAACTGAAAGTTTCTGATGGCTTGCGCCATCTATCGGAATGAATATCAACTATTCTCGTTGATTTTTAATTATTCCAGAATTGGCCAAATACCCATTCTTGATTAACCAAGAAAAGCTAAACACGGACGCGTTTCCGGCTGTTGGCCCTCATCAGCGTGGTGCAAGCTGTACCTCAACGACCAAAAAACTTTCAGTTGCACGATAAGGAGATGCTTTTTTTTTTTTTTTTTGATAATCATCCAATGTTGTTCATAAAAGGTAATGCTCTATAAACCTCAAAATTTAAACATTTCTGTGTATTTTAATTTTTTTTTTGGGCTTACATCCATGTTAAATCTACTAATACAAACCAAACGGGGCTCTGACACATTTGTAAGTGCAAAGTCGAATGGCTTTTCACAAGTGTGGACATGTGATGTACTTACTCGTACAGTCAAAGCAGTCGCCTACTTCTACCTACCATTATTATCATGGTTTGTACCACGTGTATTAGTGATAAGCAAAAAAAAAACACTAATACAAAGGTAAAAACACTTTTCAAAATAACAACAGAAATGTCATAATAGTAAAATCGTTTGAGTAATCATCAGAATTTTTGTACATAAATGTATATTGCTATTAATGCTATATTTATAGAATTTTTTTTAATAGCGTTTTTCCTTAACGTTATTACAAGGTAGACTTAAAATTCTGGTCATTATGTTTAATATACACTCATGAACAAAACTAAAAGAAGTGGAATGTTTTTGATGTCGCTGGTCGTCTGTTTTTTTTTTTTTTTTGTATAAAGGAGACAAAGATAATTTTGTTCGCACTTGTTTATCTCGTGTGTCTTCAATAAAGGTCACTGTAATATCTTTTAGAGTTATTGTCTGAATCCCGATATACATGGTTAAGGTACAACTTCCTTAAGTTTTGATCATGTTCAGAGTTATTGTCTGAATCCCGATATACATGCTGAAAGGTACAACTTCCTTAAGTTTTGTCCATGAGTGTATATTTCAGAGTTATTGTCTGACTCCTGATATACATGCTAAAAGGTAAATATATATATCCTTAAGTTTTATTCATGAGTGTATCTTTCAGAGGTATTGTCTGAATCCCAATATACATGTTAAAAGGTACAACTTCCTTAAGTTTTGTTTATGGGTATATCTTTCAGAGTTATTGTCTGAATCCCAATATACATGCTAAAAGGTACAACTTCCTTAAGTTTTGTTTATGGGTATATCTTTCAGAGTTATTGTCTGAATCCCAATATACATGCTAAAAGGTACAACGTCCTTAAGTTTTGTCCATGAGTGTATCTTTCAGAGGTATTGTCTGAATCCCAATATACATGTTAAAAGGTACAACTTCCTTAAGTTTTGTCCATGAGTGTATCTTTCAGAGTTATTGTCTGAATCCCAATATACATGCTAAAAGGTACAACTTCCTCAAGTTTTGTCTATGAGTGTATCTTTCAGAGTTATTGTTTGAATCCCGATATACATGCTAAAAGCTACAACGTCCTTAAGTTTTGTCTATGAGTGTATCTTTCAGAGTTATTGTTTGAATCCCGATATACATGCTAAAAGGTACAACTTCCTTAAGTTTTGTCCATGAGTGTATCTTTCAGAGTTATTGTTTGAATCCCGATATACATGCTAAAAGGTACAACTTCCTTAAGTTTTGTCTATGAGTGTATCTTTCAGAGTTATTGTTTGAATCCCGATATACATGCTAAAAGGTACAACTTCCTTAAGTTGTCTCCATAAGTGTAAACGTAAGGAAATGCCAGGTGTTCGAAGTTTTCCCTGAAAATACGTTTAACTGTGTGTGACCTCGTGAATTAGAACGATAGGATGCAAATAAGGAAGAATTACCTATGCAAATCCACGGGATGTGTCCGGGAAACTTGGACTGGGCCTTCATTCAGTTCCTGTGACTCAGACATAGGGTGATCTCACCTAGGTTAATTGGACATGTTCTACTTTGGTGGCACCTTCGACACTGAAACTGCCTTTCTTTTACAGTACCTTTGTATGGTTGTTTTACAGGATTTTTGTTTCTTGAACATGATTCTTCACCCTTTTTCTTCATGTACAGGTTTCGTCTACATTCCTTTTGTACAGATTCCATATATTGTTTTGAAAATAGAACAATCCATATTAAAACCATTAGATAATAAAAAGACATATATTGGATTTAATAAAAGATTTATTTGCCAATATTTCGGTTGGCTGAACACCAAACCTTTATCAAGGCATTACATTTTTGTATAAGCTATACAATATACAATAATGTAATGCCTTGATAAAGGTTTGGCGTTCAGCCAACCGAAATATTGGCAAATAAATCTTTTATTAAATCCAATATATGCCTTTTTATTATCTAATATATATATACAATTTTCTTGTATAGCTTTCATCTAAAAACTTCTTGTACAGATTTCATCTCTACATGCTTTTTGTATAGATTTCATTTTTACATTATTCTTGTACAGTTTTCATCTTTATTCTTTTGAACAGGTTTCAAATTTATTCTTATTTTACAAGTTTAATATACATTACTCTTATAATAACGAATAGATTCAAAAAAGATAAGTTTCTTTATTTGAAAAATCAATTCGAGCTTTCGGACTACTTGAAATTGTATCCATTATTCCTGTAGAAGGGCAGCTTGCGCCCGAAAGCTCGAATTGATTTTTCAAATAAAGAAACTTATCCTTTTTGAATCTATTCGTTATTATAATTATTGAAAGGATTATTCGTCTTAAATCAAAAAGTTAATTTCTGCTCTATAAAAATGAATACATTACTCTTGTACAGTTTTTAGATACGTTTTTATTGTATAGGTGTTTCATTATGATTTTTTTACAGATTTAATCTACATCCTTCTTGTAGAGGTTCCATATACATTTCACTTGTACAGCTTTCTACCATAATATTTTCCTTGATGAAAGCTGTACAGGAGAATTTGGAACCTGTACAAGAAGAATGTATATGAAATCTGAACAAGAGAAATGTAAATTAAACCTATTTGAGAAGAATTGTATTTGGAAGCTGTACAAGAAGAATGTATATGAAATCCGAACAAGAGAAATGTAAATTAAACCTATTTGAGAAGAATTGTATTTGGAAGCTGTACAAGAAGAATGTATATGAAATCTGAACAAGAGAAATGTAAATTAAACCTATTTGAGAAGAATTGTATTTGGAAGCTGTACAAGAAGAATGTATATGAAATCTGAACAAGAGAAATGTAAATTAAACCTATTTGAGAATAATTGTATTTGGAAGCTGTACAAGAAGAATGTATATGAAATCTGAACAAGAGAAATGTAAATTAAACCTATTTGAGAAGAATTGTATTTGGAAGCTGTACAAGAAGAATGTATATGAAATCTGAACAAGAAATCTGTACATGACACCTTGGATAGATTTTACTCCCATTCGTCTTGTTGATGTTGAAGATTATTTTATATTTAACTAGCGGATGTACCCGGCTTCGCCCAGGTTTTTCTCGAGGGAATGTTTGTAGTCTAGTAATAAGAAAATATACTACACCTAAAAACTATCAGAGAAAAGAGAAACCACGGAAAGTGAACAGAAAAATGCTTACAATGGATGTTATGTTTACGATATCAAGTTAAATAAAAACAAAGATAAAATTTGCATATGTTGGTCACTATAAATTTGTATATTTGTTAGGCGAAATTAGAAACATGATACAACAATTGGGTATTTAAAAACAAATGTAGAAATAAAAGTTGAAGTATAATAAACAATGTTAAATATTAGTTTTAATTATTATCAAGATTGTGTGTGAATATGTGAGAAAGATGTAATATCGTTGTTGTTTTCTTGGCCGACTGTTTTACATATGGTGTTATCTTAAAATTGCTTGTTTTGAATATTTTTTAGATTGAGATTATTAGCTAGTATGTAAAAAAATTAACTCTGTTGAAATTTAATTTTGTATTTATATATAAATAAAATTAACTCTGTTGATTTTTTTTTGTATTTAATCGATAACAGCGAAGTTACGCATGTTAATGTTAGGAAATATATTTTGATGTTAAGCAAAACCTGCTCCATCTCGTTTTACATAAATGTTGAAAATTTGGTTGAAATTGATGCATTGTAACGAAAGTTTTTAGTGATGTCCACTTATGAAATTTCCATTTTATTAATATAGATAGTGTTGTTTTTATTTAGCTTTCTTCTACATTTTCTTCTTGGTCTTCTATAGGTTTTCTCTCTCCAATCGTCTGCCTTTTATTGTACATGCTTCCTTGTTTAGTAACAGGCTTACTTTCCATGTACCTGTGTCTACTACATTACTCTTGTACAAACTTCTTCTACATTTGTCTTGTGCTTATTGAATAGGTATCTTTTGCATGCTTCTTGTTTTAAGGCTTCTTTTATTATACGACTTGCAGAAGACCATCGCTCAATGCAAATATTTATATGTAATTCTACTGTCCTAAAAGCTTATGTCCATAGTTTGATTAAATACAATTTCTAATATTCCATCCTTCAGTGTAGCATATATAATCAGAATGATCCAATACAGTATTAGAGCTCTAAAGAAGTGGTCTGGTGGATTAAATTGGTGAAACCACTGGGAAGGTTCACCACTGATGAGCAAAGCCCTCCCAATAATTTTTTATCGCAGTAAGGACAGTAGAAGTTTGTTTTATGTATAAAAAAAAACATTCGTGCGTCTTAATGCTTTCATTTCTAATATATTATCCCAATATTACATTTTCCTATGCATCTTTTTGCTAGTATCTTTGACGTATTCACGCTTCTATATTCCTCTTTTTTTTTGGGGGGGGAGCGGGGCAGATTTCTGCCTTTTCGTCGTTGTGCAGACTTATATATAAAAAATAAAAATGGCATATCTCTTGACCAGGAGCACATGTGCTTTACAGAAGGCAGAGCGCCATCTGGTGAAACAGAAATAAACTAAACATTGGTTTAGTCTGTTCCCTGATATTTGGCCAACCCAATTTCTTGATAAATCAAGAAAAGCCATCCACGAACGCGTTTCGCGCTTTTTTGGCGCTCGTCAGCGTGGAGTACTTATATATATATTCCTTTTTTTTATAGAATAGAACCTCCCTGTAAAGGACACCTAATAGCAGAGCCAAAGTGTCCTTTAGGGAGAAGTGTCCTCTTACCGGAGAGTTGCTAAATTGTAAAAATGGTAATTTTGGAAATGAAAACTATCCTTTGTAGAGAGGTGTCTGCTAGCAGGATATTTGCTAAAGAGAGGTTCTACTGTATAAGGTTTCAACTTGAATAGTCTTTATATTTCCCATAATTATAATCTTTTTCTATACGAGCCTTCTTTTCTGGTAAAGATCCTGTTTTATTCTTGTAAGGGCATTATTTGTCGGTACAGACTGTTTCTTACCTCATCTTTACCCCCATATCTCTCTTCGTATGTCGTCTGTTTATATATTTTAAACTTTTCCTCTCTCGTATAATCTTCCTGATATATATAGGCTTGTGGTGTGTCGATTTACTGGTCCAGCGATGGCTCAGAAAGTCTCTCAAAGTTAGTGTTTATTGGAGTTTCTTGTTGGCTACATTTATATGGGAAGACAAAAAGGAGACAGCCCGGAATGCACGTCTGGTCCTCTCTCGGAATTCCTCCGCTGTGGTGCCGCGATCGTGGTGATTTATGGCAGCCGTCTGTTTATTTATCTCGGCGGCGGCGTCGGCGGGGTGCTGCATCCCTGGTCCCCACAGTACTCCCCCTCCAGTGGCGTAGTCACGATTTGTGCACAAAGTGGTTAAGTACAATATATATACATCATATAGGCAAGAAAATAAAATAAGGAGAAATATAGTCTATTGCTCCTTAAATCTCACGGGTTTCTTGATTATTCTCCCCGATCTTGTCCTAGGCAGGTCTGGTGCTGATCCTGTTCCTTGGAATTCTGTGTACTTCTCCACATCTGGTGGGTCAGGATTCTGTTGGGACGATGTAGAAGGCAGCGCTCCCGACACGATGGGTCTTGCTGCAGTAGGATGTTCTGCAGTTATATTGTCCGAATCTGCCAGCAAATAAGCAGGTCGCAATCGGTCAATCGATGTGGTAACGTTTTTTCCTTTCACTTTGAGTGTGAAATACTTGTCTGTTCTTTCAAGGACTGGGAAGGGTCCCTCATATGGTGGTTCCAGAGGTTTCTTCACTCGATCTGTCCTGATAAATACATGTGAACATGTTTTCAGATCTTTTTGAACAAATACTTTAGTCTTCGAATGATGTTTTTCATTAAAGGGTTTGAGCAATTCCATTTGCTTTTGAAGCTGTTGAACAAATTCTTCAGCATGCAGGTGATGTTTAGAATCATCAAAGAATTCGCCAGGCAGTCTGATGGTTTTGCCATATACCATCTGAGACAAAGAATGGTTGGTATCTTTGTTGATAGCAGCACGCAAGCCTAGGAGAACTGTTGGCAGCGTTTCTGTCCACTTAATACTATTGTGGGCACGAATGGCAGTTTTAATGGTTCTATGAAGCCTTTCAATCTTCCCGTTACACTGAGGGTGGTACGCCGTGGAATGACGAAGTTTGATACCACACAGCGTTGTTAAATCTTTGAAAAGCTGAGAAGTAAACTGCTTTCCTTGGTCTGATATCACTGTATGCGGTGCTCCAAATCTAACAATCCAGTTTTCGTAGAACGCTCTCGCTACCGTTTCAGACTTCATATCTGGTAGCGGAACAACTTCCATCCAGCTGGTGTACCTGTCGATGCAGGTCAGACAGTAGATGTTACCATTCGATGGAGGTAAAGCACCAATTAGATCTATGTGGACAACACTAAATCTTTCATCCACTTCTTGATATTTGCCTATTTCTGATTTTGTGTGTATCGACACCTTGCACTTTTGGCAGTTGACACAAGCTTGAGCCCATTTCCTAATGTCTTTATTCATATTAGGCCATATAAATCTTGATGTTAATTGTTTTGTAGTGGCTTTGATGCCTGGGTGCGAGAGTTCGTGGAAGTTCCTAAAAACCATCATTCGGAATTTAATTGGAATGAATGGTCTAATATTATTGGTAGACACGTCACACCATAACAAATTGCCTGATTGTAGTGGGCATTGCTTAAATTTTAGAGAAGTATTCTTTGAAATCAGGTTTTGTAGTTCTGAATCACCAGTTTGTTCTTTGGCGATCTCTTCGTAGTCGATAGTTGTGATAGCATCAACTCTGGAAAGAGCATCGGCGACTATGTTGTCAGTACCTTTTATGTACTTGATGTCAGTAGTGAATTGGGAGATGTATTGAAGATGTCTTAATTGTCTAGGAGAAGCTTTCTCATTTTTTTGTTTGAATGCGTAAATTAAAGGTTTGTGATCAGTCAAAATTGTAAATTCACGTGCCTCAAGCAGGTGCTTGAAGAATTTGATAGACAAATATATTGCGAGAAGCTCTCTATCATATGTACTATAATTACATTGAGCAGGATTTAATTTTTTAGAGAAAAATGCTATTGGTTTCCAATTATTATTGTCAAGCTGTTGGAGAACTGATCCAACTGCCCGATCTGAAGCATCTGTACAGAGTGAGATAGGCAGTTCAGTATCGGGGTAGGCTAACAGTGCTGTATTAGCTAGGGCTTGTTTGCATTTTTCAAACTGAACTTCAGCTTCTTCAGTCCATTTTATTTCGCTTCTATCCTTTTTCTTGGCTCCCCTCAAGTATTCATGAAGGATTGCCTGAGTCTCTGCGGCATTGTTCAAAAAGGTACGATAAAAGTTTAGCATTCCCAAAAATATGCGTAATTCATGAACTGTTTTTGGTTTCTTATATTCTAGAATAGCTTTAACCTTTGTTGGGAGTGGTTTCACACCGTGAGAGGTAATTAGATATCCTAGAAAATCAATTTCCTGTACTAGGAATTTAGATTTAGAAAGATTGATTCTCAATCCATAGGAATTTAGTCTGCTGAATAAGATTTCAAGGTGGCTATAATGCTCTTCTTCCGTTTTAGAGGCTACCAAAATATCATCTAAGTAGACAAATGCAAAGTCCAAGTTTCTTAAGACTTCATGCATGAATCTCTGAAAGGTAGCAGTAGCATTTCTAAGACCGAAACTCATAACATTAAATTCGAATAGCCCAAAAGGAGTAATGATGGCAGTCTTTGGTTTATCCTCTTCAGCAATTGGAATCTGATAGAATGCCTTGCATAGGTCTATTTTTGAGTACACACGAGTACCTTTTAAGATGTGGTGGAAATCGTCCAGTCTAGGGATTGGATAACGATCTGGAAGTGTAACTGCATTGAGTCTTCTATAATCACCACAAGGTCTTAGTGACTCGTCCTTTTTTGAAACTAAATGTAGTGGACTCGCCCAAGGAGAATTTGAGGGTCTAATTATTCCATTATTCAACATATATTGAAATTCTGCCTTAGCAAGAGTTAATCTCTGTGAATTTAGGCGACGGGCTTTTGAGTGAATTGGCTGACCTCTTGTAGGAATATAATGCTTAACGCTATGTTTTGCTTCTACAAAATCTGATGGTGGCCTACATAGGTTAGGATATTTGGTTAGGATAGCGCTGATCTTGGATGATGAATTTAGAGTGCTAATATTTCCCATGTCTGAGATTGACTGAATGACGCCTCTTATGGAAAGATTAGTTATTCCATCAATTAGGCGTTTATTTTTTATATCAATAATCAATCCAAAGTTGTTCAAAAAATCGGCTCCTATTATTGCTCTGTTAGTATTGGCGATTACAAAAGGCCATTGGAATTGACGTCGAAGTCCGATATCCAAATTTATAACCTTTGTTCCATAGGTAACAATTTCTGTACCATTGGCTGCATATAATTTATAATCAGAGCTAGGCATCCTATTTTTATCCTTTGGAGGTATTATAGATATATCAGCACCACTGTCCACCAAAAAGCGCAATCCCGTGTTTTTGTCCGTCACAAATAATCGGAGATTGCGACAATCCTGAATGCCGGCAGAAGAGCTTGTCGCTACTCTGTCCGCCGGTTGGAGTTTTCCGACTCATTCCAACTGCACGGAGATCTGCATTTATTTTGCAAGCAATTAGGACCAAATCTAAAATGGTAATAGCAGTATCTTCCTCTTTGATCGAAGGATCTTTGAGAATTACTTCTCGGCCTTGACTGAGTTCTATTTTTGGATCGAGATCTAGATCTATCCAGTCTCAATTCGGACACTTGCCGTTCAAGATCTTCCAATTTGGCGATCAAGCGATCTGTTGATGAAGAAGGCACTTCCGCATGATATATTTCTTTGGAAGAGTTTATTTCATTTATTTTATCGGCCATAATGGCCAATTTGCCAATGTCCTCTTCGCTTACAATAAGTATATTCTTTATGGATGTGGGCAATTTATCGAGCCATAAGGTTTTTATTAAATTGTCAGAGATATCTGGGGTAGCGAGGGATCTGAGCTTTTGTAATAATTGGCTCGGCTTCATATCTCCGAGCTCAACACCTGAAATTAACTTTTTAATTCTCAACCCTTCACTTTCTCTGAACAATTCAAGTAGTCGTGATTTACATTCAGAGTACTTGTTGTCGCTTTTGCTATTAATTATATCCCAAATGTTTTCTATATATTTAGGTTCTAATTGGGAGATCAAATAATTAAATTTAGTGTCTTCCTGAATAATTCCACCTATTTTGAACTGTGCTTCTACCTGGAAGAACCATATTTCAGGTTTTTCAACCCAGAAAGGCGGTATTTTAACACTAACTTTGCATATTTCTGAGGTATCGCTAGGCTTATTTTCTGTTTCCATTTTACGTAAATTTAAATTCGACACAACAGCTTAGAGATAAAGTTAAAAATAAAAATATTGAGATAAAATAACAAGGAAGATAATATAAAAACTTATCTTAGTCTTGAGATGATATCCCGATATCCTGGATGATGCTTCTTTTCAAACTTGAATCACTTTTTGCATTTCTTTATCTCTTGATATCTTCGTATGCTTTTTCTTTTCAATCACGTCCGGCTCACCAATGTGGTGTGTCGATTTACTGGTCCAGCGATGGCTCAGAAAGTCTCTCAAAGTTAGTGTTTATTGGAGTTTCTTGTTGGCTACATTTATATGGGAAGACAAAAAGGAGACAGCCCGGAATGCACGTCTGGTCCTCTCTCGGAATTCCTCCGCTGTGGTGCCGCGATCGTGGTGATTTATGGCAGCCGTCTGTTTATTTATCTCGGCGGCGGCGTCGGCGGGGTGCTGCATCCCTGGTCCCCACAGGCTATATACTTGCTGTAAAAAGGGATCAGAATTTATGTATAAATATACATTAAAATACATTTTATATTTAAATAATATAAAATATAAAACACATACACACATATATGAATATATATATTTTTTTTTACTTATAGATATATCGATCTTCATAAAATTTTTAAATGAATTTTTAAAAATTATTTTCAAACACGTTTTAATAGATACATATATTTTTACATTTATCTCTTTATGAATTATAAATGAATTATTGTATGTACTTATATATATATATATATTGTTGGATCCTATAGTTAATAATTTCCTTAAATTCAATTTTATATATGAAAATTAAGCCAAAATATTCTGAATTCAATTGTACAATATAAATCTTTAATATGTAAATTTTAAAGCAATCAACATGTATGTAAATTACCAGTTTGGTTAATTAATAGTTTTATAGCTTTTTTGTTTTCTCTCTCTCTCTATCACTAGTATCAAAATTCTAAGTTAAATTCATGTAATCTAAATTCATGTGGTAGCTATTCATAACTCTAAAACCCAAAGATAATAAAACTAATTCAAGACAAGTGGCAAAGTGCTTCTTAGTAACTTTTACTGAGCATTCAAGCCACAAACAGTATGGTCCCTCATCGAGCCGGATACTTTAAAAAATTAAGGTAAGCCATTTGAAAACTTAAAATTCTTAAAATAAAGTCATGCCCAAATCAGAAGTTAAAATTCGGCACAAATTCAACTTTATTATTCAGGAAATAAAGGATCTGGAATCAAAGAATAAAGCTATTGTAGAATCCAAAAACATACATAGATTAAAGCTATTCCAACAAGAAGTTAATGAAAGGAAAATTAGCCTAAATCAAGTTATCAACACATTATTAGAATCAGAGTTAGATGATACACAATATGACGATTATTCAAAAGCCAAAGAGGATATTTTTAATATGTTGGTGTCTATTGAAGAAGCTTTATCTTTGATTGAAACCAAAGAAAATACTCATAGTGATAAACAACTGCCCGAATCCAATGTTAATCTACCTAAGATAAATTTACCCATTTTCAATGGTGATTCAGCCAATTGGCTTAGTTTTAGAGAAATATTTAACTCCACCATTAATTCAAATCAAACACTAACTGAAATACAAAAATTTCAATATCTAAATGCATCTGTTAAGGGTCCTGCGGAAAAGTTGATTCGGGGTTTTCCCATTTCTGACAAAAACTACCAGCAAGCATGGGATACCTTATGCAATAGATTTAATAACAGAAGAGAATTGGCTTTTTCACAAATCAACAAAATATTCTCCATAAGGCCATTAAAATCTATTTCGGCTGGTTCTCTCTATGAAATCCTTGATGTTTGCAATGAAGGCATTAGAAATCTCTCAGTGCTAGGACTTGAGAAAAACACATTAACAGATCTAATCCTGATCAATTTTTTTGAAAAAAGAATTGGTGAAGCCCTCAGGAAAGAATGGGAATTAACCCTTCAAAATGAAGAATATCCAACATTTGAAAACTTTGTGAATTTTTTAGAAAAACATGCTAGAAGCCTGCAAGGTATGAGAATTCCTTTGTTCCAGGAACAAAAAACCTCTAGCAAAAATATGATAGCTCACGGCCTTTATGTCAACAAAGGTCAAAATTGTATTTTATGTCATCAAATTCATAAACTAAATGACTGCCATAGATTCATAAATCTTCCCTTGCCTAAAAAATGGGAATTAGTTAAAAAACATAAACTTTGTCAAAATTGCCTTAGAGCAAATCATGAGATATCCAAATGTCTCATCACATCAAGATGTAAAAACTGCAAGCAGAACCATCATACTCTTCTGCATGAATACAACTCTGAACCATCCATTCCACAACCAACAACCTCTCAAGAGATGTTGATTTCAACAAATACCATCTGTAATGCGATGCCTTTGGAAACGGAAACAAATATTCTACTGTCAACAGCCCTTATTAAAGTCAAGGCGAAGGATGGCTCATTTGTGCTATGTAGAGCATTAGTGGACAATGGGTCCCAAATAAGCCTAATTTCAGAACAATGTTGCCACAAGTTGGGACTTGAAAAAAGGAAAAATTCTTATACACTAAAAGGTGTAGGTGACATTGTTGTCAACAGGACAACATCGCAGGTTGAAATAGAGTTCACCCCACATCATAATGATCAATTATTTTCTGCCAGAGCATTTGTGATTGGGAGGGTAACTGCAGACCTTCCAAACTTCCAAATTCAGTCAGCAGACTTTCCTCATTTAGAAAATTTGCTCTTGGCAGACCCAGAATTCTATGTCACCAAGCCCATAGACCTAATTTTGGGTGCAGATACCTTTGTAGAAATAATTCTAGGTCATAAAACAGATTTAAAGCACCATCCTATAGCACTTAATACCAAGTTAGGTTGGCTTGTTTCTGGGAGAATCCATTCAACTATTAAGTCGAATACTTCGGTAATCAATCACTGAACTTGATTCCAGCATAAGAAAATTCTGGGAACTTGAAGATGTCCCAATTTCTAAGGCCCAGTTGGGTACAAAGAATGCCTGTGAGATATTATTCAAGTCAAACCTCAAAAGAGACATTGAGGGCAGATATTCAGTCAATCTCCCTTTTAAATCAACACCCAATTTAGGTGATTCAAGATCTCAAGCATTGGAAAAAGGGCTACAGGAAAATCCAAGTAAATCTGAAGATAATTCAAGTAAATCTGAAGAAAATCTAAGTAGATCCGAAGATAATCCAAGTAAATCTGAAGAAATTCCAAGTAAATCTAAAAAGTCACGTATCTCTAAGTTAACTCCACAAATTACTTCTAAACAAAACCAATTACTTCCTTCTGAATCAAGTCAACCATCCACTCCAGAACAACCTCTCGCTTCTCAGTCAAGTGAACCACTCTCATCTAAGAAAGAAACTTCGATTATTCCTAAGATAAAGCCACCACCCTATTATAGGCGAAAACGTCAACTTCCTGCTGAGAAAACTTCATGGGATGAACCAATTGAATCAGATATAAAGTCAAATTGGAATAAATTCCAAACTCAACTATCGTGCCTAAAGGAAATCAAAATACCAAGATACCTGAACAGTTCATCTTCTGAAATAGAAGAATTACAACTACATGGATTTTGTGATGCATCCCTTAATGCTTATTCAGCAGTTTTTTACTTGAAAACTAGATTCAAAAATCAAAAGATCAAAATCAATCTGATAACCTCAAAAACTAAGGTTGCACCATTAAAGACCATTACAATTCCAAGACTTGAACTAAGTGCAGCATTGCTTTTGGCTCAACTGAATCAAGTCATTCTTGAATCATTTCCTTTTCAACCTGACAAAACCTTTTTATGGACTGATTCACAAATCTGCATAGATTGGATAAGATCAGATGCCAGCAGATGGAAAGCCTTTGTTTCAAACAGAGTGTCGTCAATTCAAAATTTGACTCAAATCACTGATTGGTTTCATGTATCCAGTCAAGATAATCCAGCTGATTGCGCATCAAGAGGAATCATGCCTCAAGACTTGGTCAATCATAGAATTTGGTGGCGGGGTCCTATTTGGCTTCAAGAAAATAATGTTCGATATATTCCTTCTTCACCAACCCAAGTAAATCTCAATATCATTCAAGAAGAAGTCGGTGAGGGTCAAGTGTTGGATCAAACAACCTTAATTCAAAATTCAGAAACTATGTTAAATCTAGAATTCATTGAAAGGTATTCCACAATTACCAAATTGATCCGAATAACAGCTTGGTGTTGGAGATTCTACTACAATTGCCTCCTCTTTGATCCAATTCGTCAGAAAGGACCTTTGACAACAAGAGAATTAACAAAGGCAATTCAAGTCTTAGTCAAATCAATCCAGCAAGTTGAATTCTGCACGGAAATAAAATTACTGAAGTCAAACAAACAACTACCTCTGTCCAACAAGCTAACTTCTCTAAATCCCTTTTTAGACACTCAAGGACTTCTAAGAGTTGGAGGTAGACTCAAGTATTCCTATTTAAATGAAAATCAAAAATTCCCTCTCTTACAACCAAAACCCCCACGCCAGGAATCACTTATCAAAAATCTCTTAACTGAGAATGCCGACATTCCTGAGGCTATTGATGAGAATCAAGAAGAAGATTCTTCAATTTTAGAAACCACTTTTGTCATTGAAGACGAAGAGTCTAACAAAGATATCGGGACTCCGAAGATTGAAATCTCCGAAGTTTCGGTTATTGATAAATCGGAAGGCAAATATTCGAAAGAACCAGTGGTCAGTGCAGAAGCTCTGGATAAGAAAGAACTGTGCCATGATGACTCAGCTCACCTCAATGTAGTTGAAGCTGATCTTAATCGACCTAAAGAGGCTACCAGTGGCATAATCAATGTTTATACAGAAGCTAATGAATCGTCAAGCAAAGAGAAAGTTGTACCTGTTGAAATTGTGGATACATCAACAAAGGATTATCTACAGAGCGGTGAAAAGGCAAAATTATCCCGCTGGAAGCCCATCGATTCTCTATGCTTAGAAGACGTCAAGGAATCTGAAGACGACGATGAAAATTACAGTTCATCGGCATATATAGAATGGCCAGAAATCTTGAAGAAAGAAGTCTTAAGACCCGAAGCTTTAGAAAAGGCAGTCAATCTGGAAGATTTTGAGAAGGCGGCAGAAAGTCGACAACTCTCCAAAGAACATTTAGAGGAATCGACCGAACAAGGCTCATGCATAAAGGCTGAATCAAAACCTTGGGAAGATCCTATTGAATCCGACTTAGCAGCTGCAGAGTCTGATAATCAAGCAGTTCCCGAAAGAGAACTGGCCAACGAATCTGAAAATCTCATCCAAGATTCACCTCAATCGGATACTCAAAGATGGAAGCTGATTCCATTACCTTTCAAACAATGAGAATTTTAATCTTAGCTACATAGTCGGAATCAATTAGTCCAGCATCTATACTATTGGAACTCTTTTTTATTTTATTTTTTTTTTTTTTTTTTTCTGGTCATCTCTTCCCAGCCGGGGGAGTATGTTGGATCCTATAGTTAATAATTTCCTTAAATTCAATTTTATATATGAAAATTAAGCCAAAATATTCTGAATTCAATTGTACAATATAAATCTTTAATATGTAAATTTTAAAGCAATCAACATGTATGTAAATTACCAGTTTGGTTAATTAATAGTTTTATAGCTTTTTTGTTTTCTCTCTCTCTCTATCACTAGTATCAAAATTCTAAGTTAAATTCATGTAATCTAAATTCATGTGGTAGCTATTCATAACTCTAAAACCCAAAGATAATAAAACTAATTCAAGACAAGTGGCAAAGTGCTTCTTAGTAACTTTTACTGAGCATTCAAGCCACAAACATATATAATACAAATATTTTAAAATATAAGATATTCTCTTTATTTTTCCTTTATTATTTTAAGATATTTAACATATTTGATTGTAATTTTTATAATTTTTTTCATGCACAATTTTCCCTCACCTACTTTGTATTTTAAATGATTTCAACTGTGATATTATAACACTATGCGGAGTGAGTTTGTATATACAAAAATGTAATACCTCGATAAAGGTTGGTGTTCAGCCAGCCGAAATTTTGGCATATTAAATATTTTATTAAATCCAATTTATGCCTTTTTATTATCTAATATATGAATATATTTTCAAAATAACTTATAATATATAGTTACAAATGCTACGCAAAGTTAGAATAATATAATATAAATTTGAATGTGGTGTATTTCTGATAATATACGCCTATTTTAGAACCCAAATTTGAGCTGCAAACTAAGGTATGGGTGCTGCCATCTACAATCACTTTAATGAATTAATTTTGACTATGAAACGAATTTGGTAAATTTTACCCTTTCTATATAAATAATATTTGTATTTTCTACATATATAAAAATACTATAATATATAAAATATTATTATAATTATAATTGTAATTATAATTGTATTATATTGTATTAATTGTATTATATTGTATTGTATTGTATTAATTGTATTTAAATTATAATTGCATATTTTAAATATATACGGTTAATTATCGATTTTAAATCAAGCCAGATTAGAGCAAAAAAAAATCATTCAACAAGAGAATCCCCACCGTCCTTTACACCAAAGTCCCCAATAAATCACAACGTTTATATTTATAGAAGCCTTCATTTCAATCCAAAGGAATAGCATCAATAGGAAAATTGAAATCCCAGAAATTTACCATCTATTAAAGAGGATCAGTGGAAGGATGCTATAAACCGTTGGTTTTCGACCGCTACGACCCGGGTTCGATTCCCACATTGGACACTTTTTTTTATGATTAAAAAAATGCTCCAATGGCCAACGATTCTTGCAAAAGTCCAACCCCACCAGCGAGTGTAAGTGACCAAACGGGGCTCTGGCACATTTGTTTAGGCACGAAAGCCCTTCTACAGGAGAAAAAACACATTACAAAAAAAAAATCGTTAAAAGGAAAATAGCTAAAAGAATAATCAAATACTATGGAAGATTAAACTGGCGAAACCGCTGTAAGGGTTCACCAGTGATGAGCCTAGCCAGCCCATTATTTTATCATTGCAGCAAGGGTAGTAGAAAATTATTTGAATTCAAAAGAATCATACGCATCGAAAATAATTTATTATGATACATTAGCGCGCCATCTGTTATGAAAATTCGAAACTATTATAGACGTGTAAGATTCTTTTTAAAAATAAACAATTTATATTACCCTTACTGCAATGGAAAAATTAAAGGGAGGGTCTGGCTCATCAGTGGTGAACCCTCCCAGCGGTTTCGCCAGTTTAATCTACCATACCGCTGTTATATTGCATTTTTGGAACTTCCTTTTATAGTGATACTGTTTCTAGACTCTTGGAATGGCTATTTTAGAAGAACTATGGACATAAGCTTTTTAGGACAGCAGAATTACATATAATTATAAATATATAATATGCTTCGAGCAATCGCTCTTCCGCAAATATCAATTTTTGTCTTTTATTCGAACAATTACATTACGATGCAGTAAGGGCAGTAGAAATTGTTTTATTTTTTAAAAAAATTTACGCGTCTGTTTGGTTAAAAATGTATGTTATATTCTTATTTGTTATTAATTATTGTAGAAATTGTTGTTAAATATAATTCATTGATGTTATTCTATTCTTTATTGTTAATTTATATAATTCATTGTTTTACATAATTAATTTTTTATTGTTTTATTTTAATCTGTATATATTTTCATTGATTCATTTGTATTGATTCGGCAACAGTGTGTTGTCTATATATTTTGTGTTTTGTTTAGTTTAGTCTCTAGTCTAGTTAAATCGAGCCATCAAGTCATTTTAGGCTAATCAAATTAATTCATGTAGCTTTATTTTTTTTCTGTAAAATTATTCTAGAATCATTAAATCGAAATTCTTTGTTCTATTACGTAGAGTTCCATTATTCAAGTTTACAGAACTCATTCAAGTGGATCTCATCGCTATACCGTAGTTCATAGCATTTGATCTAGGTAGTTAACGCGATTACAGCGTCTAAAATATTTTCGTAATTTGATAACAGATGGCGCGCTAGTGCATCGTAAAATATTCATGATATTGGAAGGGGGAGAAAATATATATTACATTCTTTAATCAGGGAAGAACGGTGTTTACATTACAACTCTGAACACTCGGATTTTCCTGGAAAATCTCTTAAAGATTTTTTGAAAAAGCCATGGTCCACCTGTGCTGTGTGAGCAGAAGAGCTTAAATTGACTTGTTCCATTATAAGTATGTTCCATATGTAAATACCTGTTTTCTTTCCTCTTTTCGCTATCCACTTCTCCCACCCATATTTCCAATTTTTTTTTCTTATTTTCCATAGGATCATTCAAATAATAATCTGTATATATTTATCATGTGTATATAATCTTTCTCCATTTTTACCCCTTTGTATATTTCCCACTTTCATAGGTTTCTCCGTCTTGTAACCCCAAGGAGAATCCTCTGTAAGACCTGTGTGTCTTAATAAAGGTTTTTGTGTGTGTGATCAGGGAAGAACAGTTTATGTAGTAAATACATTATCATGCCATCTATTATCAGAAATATAAAATAATTTCGACACGTTTCTTTTTTAATTAAAATAATTTTATACTTCTCTTACTGCAATGATAAAATAATGAAAGTGCCTGGCTCATCAGTGGGATGTCCCACTAATGCATCAAATACTATTTTACATAATTTCATAAAATTTGCTTATGATTTAAATAAAAATATACTAATGTATATAGTTGTTTATATATTTGTTTTGCATAATATTTCATTTATAAATTAATCTCATAATTCAGTCTGTGAAAATAAAAATATTGGACTGGTGACCAAAACAAAACTGAAAATAGATGTCTTAATGTTATGTAGTTATGATTTATAATTAATTGTGATGGTTATGTAATTTTGATCTTCATTGAATAAAATATAGAAAGTTTAAATGTGTTTTAAACTTTAATAACAAACACAAAACATATACTTGTTAATTTTTATTATTAATTTATCTCTCATTATAACTATTAACAATTATAACTAATATAATAACAGAACGATATCAATAGCATGTAAAGGGAATTTTAAAAAAATGGAGATCTACAAGATTTCTTTTTACTTATCCCTAGTACACGTGCAGGGGCCATGCTAATCTTCTCTGTATCGTTCCAATTTTAGTACATGTACCGCCGAACAAGCTTTGCGCAGAGGCGATATCGTAGCCAAGGAGGATCTTCCGAGGCGCGATTTTATTGCTAGCTGAAAACTTTACCCTAGTACACGTGGTACAAGCCATGATAATAATGGTGGGTAATTAGCGAATGCCTTTTACTGTAAGTGCACCACATGTCTACACACGTTAAAAGCAGTTCGACTTTCCACTTACAAATATGCCAGAGTACCATTTGGTTACTTGCACTCACTGGTAGGGTTGGACATTTACAAGAATCAGGGGCCATTTGAGCATGAAAAAAAAAGTTTCCAATGCGGGAATCGAACCCGGATCATAGTGGTTGAAAACCAACAGTTTAGACCATCCTTCCACCGAACCCCTTGATCTACAAGAATAAACTCACATAGTTAAAGTAGTGTTGCTAAGATAACATGGCTGACATTCCATACTAAGGATCACACAAGAGCAAGGTCACACGTGAACAATTCCACCACCCGTGGTGACCTTGGTAACATGGAAGCACGCCACAAGAGGAATTACGCCACTCACCATATTTGGATCCATGTTTGGGAAACGGCCCTTGTATGGAAACCATGGCCTTGTTGCTAATTACATCATAGATTCGTCAATTTGCCTGCCTTGATCCATGTTCTCTGTATCTCAAAATACCATGGTCTCTTCATTAATAATTTCTCCCTAGTCACAATGCCTTATAACACATTATAATACGGCATATGCTTTGCTTTCTTCCATAGGTTGAATTCTTTGTGTGGATAGACTGAAAAAAATAATCAATAAACCAAAATAACAATGGAAATTTTGCTAGGAGAATATAAAAAATATCGTTCACCTCTCCCATCAAAATAGAATCTAAAACTATACGCTATCTCTCAACCTTCTCTACAGGCTATCAGAATCGGGTCGATGACAGTGCTGAACACCAGCTTTTGAAACCATGGTTTCGGGCTTATTATCCTCGTCAATCTAGGACTGACCGTGATTTCACAAGATCCATAAGGAATAATAATTGAGATCTTCAGAATTTGATAAAAGCAGTATTCAAATTGCTACCTCTCCCTTTATAATTATGCATAAAAACATTGCTTTTGGATTAACACCCACAGTATACCTAACGTAAAGGTGCCTATAAAGCCATAACACCAGTTCTAACAAATTCAAACAAAAGTCAACAACCTGTATACCGAGATTTCGGACTATGGCCTTCATCAGTACAGAGGTGTCTTCGATTTCATAATATTGTAACAAAGTATTTATTATATGATGCACTTGCGCGCCATCTGTTATCAAAATTCAAAACTATTTTAAAGGCGTAAGATTAATTATTAATATTACGTAAGGCGTAATAAAGTATTTATTAATTTTATTATTTTTATTAACAGAGTGGTTATTTTTTTGTTTATATTTTGCTACTCTGTAAATTTCCCTCGTGGCTTATCTTTTGTTTACTATTCATAGTTTGTCCTTTCCTTGAAATAAATTGTTGTCTCCTCCTGAAATTTTTGTCTTCCCTAATTTTCCACGTGGCATTTTGGTGGAGATGCTGGGTAATTTAGGGAAGACAAACTGAAGCCGCCGAGAAGAATTTGAAGCCATGGGTGCTGTGATATACATTTTCGGAGACTGACTCCAGGATTCCACCGCCGTGTCAAAGCCAAGACTTCCTTCCAAGATGACGATGTCCCTATAGACGACGATACGACGACAAAGCCGCTCTTCACGCCGCAAGAAAAAAGACGCAAAGGTACTAGGGACAAAGTTCCAAGACTTCGATAGAATCCTTGGCAGATGCACGTCAGATCCATGTTAGTAACTACAATAATTGCTAGCTATGGGTCACAGCTCCCATAGGGAAGAAGCTATGTAACAAAGTATTTATAATTTTTTATTATTAACAGAGTGGTTATTTTTAAGTTTATGCTAGACGGGTAACCCGGGCTTCGCCCCGGGATTGACCCGTGTGCATATCTACCCGAGTGATATATATTTAGATAAGATTTTTTAAATAATTTTTTGTTATTAGCATTATCTATTTGTTTGCATCAGCATAATTTAATCTAATCTTTGATAGAGGGCGCTGTTCGTGAGCTAAGTAGAATAATTTGAATATATAGTTTTAATAATTGATTTATATATTTTTTAAAATAGCTTATCGTCTTCCCCGTATTTTTTTACCTATGTATGGAAATATTGGTTTGAATTAGTGAACTACTGCGAATTTGTATACCGGACATACAAACAAACAAACATACAAACATTGATTTTTATATAGATATAGATTTTGCTACTCTATAAATTTCCCTCGTGGCTTATCTTTTGTTTACCATTCATAGTTTGTCCTTGCCTGAAATAAATTGTTGTCTCCTCTTGAAGTTTTTGTCTTCTCTAATTTTCCACGTGGCATTATTTTGACAAATTTGATCAAATTCATAACTTCTCTCATAGAATGTTATGGAATCGAAGCCGTCCCTGTACTGATGAGGGCCATAGCCTGAAACCATGGTATATAGGTTCTTGGATTTTGTCTGAATTTGTCAAATTTGGTTTTGTGACTCATTTTTTTTTTTATCTTCATTATGTTTTGTACTGGAGTAATTAATCATTTTTAAATGTATTTTTTAATATATGCCACATATTTTGGCCAAATTAATCTCCAGACCGCTCTACTATTGTATTGGATTGGTTTGGTATATACCCTGTATTTTCTATGGAAGGCAGCTTAGGGGTGTTTAGTGAACTATGGACATAAGCTTATAGGTCTGTAGAGGTACATACATATAAACTTATAATACATTAGCGCGCCATCTGTTATGAAAATTCTAAACTATTATAGAGGCGTATGATTCTTTTTAAAAATAAACAATTTCTACTGCCCTTACTGCAATGGAAAAAAATTAATGGAAGGGCCAAATGTCTTTACATACATTAGAAATTGTTTATTTTTAAAAGAATCATACGATAATAGTTTCGAAGTTTATTCTTTATTTAAAAAAACCTACAGGATTTTAAGAACAAGATTGTTTGGTTGTGTGATTTGCTTGTAAATCTATTAAAGATAGTAATTTTGTTGTCTTTCTTTCTTTTCAAATAGGAAACTGAAAGAGAGGTATATGTATATAGGATATCCACCGTTCGGAGGAGAATAATAGAATCGCCGAATGCCGTGGTCCATTTGAATGAGGAAAGCGAAGACTAGAACGCGGCTGATTCCACACTAGCCTGTTCAGTGATTCGCTAACCATGGCGTATGCACAAAGGAACGTGTGGGCATTGGACATACGTCGGACCAGGAGGCTGTTGTTGGGTGCTGTGTTGCCTGGAGTATAGGAGCTCCATCTATTATTTCTTACTGTGGTGAATCTGTATAACCGGTGGTCTTAATAAAGTTTTGTGTGTGTATATAGGATATGAAAATTTTGAACTATTTTTGACGCGATTCTTTTAAAAAATAAATCAATTTTCCTACTGCTCTCTTACTGTAATGATAAAATAATGGTAGGGTCTAACTCATCATTGCAGTAAGGGAAGAAAAATAAAATTGATTTATTTGTAAAAGAATCATACGCGTCTATAATATAGTTTGGAAAACATTTTCATATATATAAACTCTTCATAAAATAAGAAATATTTTGCTTAATAATTTTAAAGGATTGTTATGAATGCTCTATTTCTACTTTCAATTTTTGTTCAGTTTAAATTTGACATAAATGTGACTGTGGTATCTTCTTTTAAATCTGTTTATTTGTGTTCTCCACTGATTTTATATTAATGACTATCTTAGCGAAATATATTCAGAGATATTATGATGCACTAGCGCGCCATCTGTTATGAAAATTTGAAACTATTATAGACGCGTAAGATTCTTTTTGAAATTAAACAATTTCTACTGCCCTTACTGCAATGGAAAAATTAATGGGAGGGCCTGGCTTCATCATTGGTGAACCCTCCCAGCGAAAAAATGCAATTTAACAGCGGTATGGTAGATTAAACTGGCGAAACCGCTGGGAGGGTTCACCACTGATGAGCCAGGCCCTCCCATTAATTTTTTTTTCCATTGCAGTAAGGGTAGTAGAAATTGTTTAATTTCAAAAAGAATCTTACACACACGCGTCTAAAATAGTTTCGAATTTTGATTCAGAGGTATATATTACAAGTTTCTATGTTTCCTCTCTATAGCTAAATTATAAAATACAGAATATTCTTTTTTGAGGCTATTTAACCAGAAATTATTTTATTTTATTATGATTTGTTTCATTTTAAATCGCCATTTATTGGGAAGTCGGTGGAAGGGTGATCTAAGCTGTTTGTTTTCGACCGCTACTTTCGACCAAAATTAGTCCTAGAGGCTTTCTGAGAAATCAATAAATTGGAATTTAATGCAAAGTTTGTGTAAATACGCTGTTTATGTAAAATAAAATACGAGTTTGAAAACACTGTTGTTCTGTTTCTAATTTTCAATGATATAATGGCTACTCTATATATATGTTCAAAAAGTCTATCATACTAAAATTGCACATTTATAAACTTAATTTTAATTTCTATTTCTCTCTAAACTAGAAAAAACCAATAGAGTTTATAAAAAATAGACAAAGGTCGCCTCTCCTGTCAAAATAGACGTCAAAGCTTGATGCCAACTATGTGGCTTTGTCACCAACCCGAAGCTGCTAGTTTGATGGTGACGATCAATAGATGGCGTCTAGTTTTGACGTCTATTTTGACGGTAGAGGCGATCTTTGTGTTTTTATATCAATATTAAAGTTTCTATTTATTGACTTCCTTAACCACCTAAATATCGACATTACACTTCATAACATCATCTTAAGTGCTAGAAAATGTTTGGGTTGTAAAACTATTTGTGGAATTCTAAAAATCCAAAGCAGACGAAGAGATTAGTGAAGCAAATAAAAGGATCGTCTGTATATTATTCCTGACGCCAACTTCCTGCGCTGTGACGTAGTGCATGACGGTGCTTCTATTCGGCAACGTTGGACAGGTTTGCTTTATCCTCTTGGCAACCCTGTACTAAAATTTTTAACATAACAAATGAAAACATCAAGACGCTAATGTTTCTTTTCACATATCAATCAAACTTCTACTGTCCTTACTGTAATGAAAAACATTGAGAGGGCTTGGTTCATCAGTGGTGAACCCTCTCAGCGGTTTCGCCAAATTAATCTACCAGACCGCTTCTCTTTAGAGCTCTAATATTTTATTGGATGATTCTGCTTATATATCCTACACTGAAGGGTGGAATCTTAGAAATGGTATTTAAAGTCTGGTAGATTAAATTAACGAAACCGCTGGGAGGGTTCACCACTGGTGAGCCAAGCCATCCCAGTATTTTTTCATCGTAGAAAGGACAGTAGAAGCTTTATTTATTTGTGAAAAGAAACATTCGCTTTTTAATGTTTTCATTTGATATACAAGATACATGAAAAAAGGAATGCACACGCTTGTTCGGCGGTACATATACTAAAATAGGAACGATACAGAGAAGATTAGCATTGCCCCTGCGCAAGGATGACACGCAAAATCGTGAAGCGTTCCATAAAAAAGGAATAACATAAACAACACAAGAAATACACAAAGACATACAAGACACAGATAACCCATTCAACATACACAAGAGGTAAAGCACATGCAATAGACATGAAAGACGCAAAATACATATAAATTCACATAACACAAACATATCGTAAAATCACCACCAATAAAGCTACAAATCATATAAAAAGATTAACATGACCCAGAATAAGTATATTGCTACGGCGTTTTATGGTTTCCACAAGTCCATATCTCAGAAGAAGGCCAAGTGACACTCACTCCTCACTTTCTTACTGCTACTCTTTTTGTGTTGTTCTTCTTGCTTCCCTCTTTCTCTTTCTTGTTTTTTTTTTTTCTTTTTCTTCTGTCTATATCGTTGTTTCCTTTGTCTCACTGCTTTGTTCTTATGCATACCTCTGGTGAATCCTGTATAGGGTCAGTGACCCTAAATAAAGGCTTTTTGTTGTTGTTGGTAAAAAGATTAACGCAACAGAAAGAATGTAAAAATTCTGCAAATCTTCTCATAACCTCATTTTTTAAAACAATTTCCGACTTTTCCTTCTGCGATGTACGAATATCTTGAGATGGTTCATCAGTGGTTAACCCTAAGGAAGATTGTGGTGTTCAGAGAATGTGACCTAAAGGCAGAGGTTCTATTCTAAACTTTATGGAGAAAACCCGTGGTTCAATGAGAATGCGAACTACCGACAGAGATTCTTCCAAATTTTATATCTTATATATAGAACCAAAAAAAAAAAAAGTTTAAAAAGTAAAATATCAAATTTATAAATTTAACTGCCATCTATCGTTAAATTGCTAATAAATTTATTTGTGTAAAGTTTCATTAGTTATGAAACTATATTTTGTGAAAGAGCTTTGTTCGATGCAATACCTTGATATTAAATGTATGTTCCTCTACAGACCTATAAGCTTATGTCCATAGTTCACTAAACACCCCTAATCTGTCTTCCATAGAAAATACAGGGTATATCCCAAACCAATCCAATACAATAGTAGAGCGGTCTAGAGATTAATTAATGGTCTGTAGAGATAATACTTGATGATATTCAAAAGAAACGCATTGCCAGTAAAATACCAAATGATATGAAAAGCTGCAAGTAGGAGGAAAGTGTCACCAATATCTATGATGGATTGCGAGGGGTTTCGTAGTTTTCTCCACGCGACAGCGCGTTTCCAATTTCGTAGTTGGTGAGCCAATTGTCACTCACATGTAGCTAATTCACCCTAGTCTAGATAGCTTAGTCGTTATTTGAATAAACAATATGCGAGTTCAAATCTCGATTAGAATAGCTTTTTTTCCCTGTTGTCACTCTTATTATTGTATCAGCCTAATCCAGGGGTTGGCAAACTGCGGCTTGCTAGCTACATGCAGCTCTTTGGTTGTGAAGTCGCAGCTCTGCCACGTGTTTGTCGTCGTATCCTCAATAGGGACATCGTCATATTGGAGGGAAGTCTTGGCTTTGAAACGTCGGTGGAATCCTGGAGTCAGTCTCTAACAATGTAGATCACAGCACCCATGGCTTCCAGGTCTTTTCGGCGATCTTCAGTTTGTCTTCCCTAACTTACCCAGCATCTCCACCAAAATGCCACGTGGAAAATTAAGGAAGACAAACTTCAGGATGACACAGCAATTTATTTACAGCAAGAACAAACTATGAGTTATAAACAAAATTGAAGGGAAGTTTACAGAGTAACAAAATATAAACATAAAAAAATAATACTCTGTTAATAAAATAATAAATACTTTGTTACAATATAGTTCCATATGTAAATATTATTTATGCGAGTACTATTTATTGTTGGTAAAAAATAGTTCTGTGGCTCTTTAAAAACTTTGAAATTTTGTAAATTGTAATGTTTGATTCTTCTGACTCAAAAGTTTTCCGACTCCTGGTCTAGCCCCATTGATGAGAGGAAGTAACCAAATGAAACGTTAGCATAGTGTATCTACAAATTTAAACTGTTTTCTACATGAAAACGGCGGGGGACAATCATCCTATATTGAGTGAAGAGGTACAATTTTGAGTGAAACATAAAAAATAGCTAATCAGTTGTTTCATTGCACGGACTAGAATTACTTCAACTATAGATAGTTAAAGTCATATTCTCATCATCAAAAAGGAAAACATTCACTGTAGGATTTGTGGAAATATGATATCTGATGAAATCACCCACTATATCATAGAATGCAAATATTTAGGTGAAGAAAGAGAAAAAAACACTTTTAAAAACACCTTCTGGAGATTTAGCAACTCACTGAAGACGCTGAGAACTATTTCAGAAAAGAAAAATATAGCAATAGAACTCTATAATTTCTACAGATCAATTGTAAATAGATTCATACACAAAAGAGGTAGTGAGGAAAGTTTTAGAACAGATGTGTAAATAAATCCCTTTTCAAACAAAGGCTTACGTGCACATGGGGAAAGGAAGAAAAAAAAATACTGTATTATTTTGTTGTTGTATGGCGAATCCATACAGGGCAATGGGCCCTAATAAAAGCCTTTTTGTTGTTGTTAATCAGTTGTTTCCTATTAAATCACATCAAATTTGAAATTCTTGATGATTGTTCCCCACCACTTTTATTTTAACTCATATAAATCTATTTGTTCAATGGCGGTAGCTAAAATAAAATTTTCTCCTTTTAATGCATTTATTAATACACCAGAGGGGGTCGGTGGAAGGATGGTCAAAACCGTTTGTTTTCGACCGCTACGACCCGGGTTCGATTCCGCATTGGGCTTTTTTTTTTTCTGATTTAAAAAAAAATGCTTCCATGACCCCCGATTATTGCAAAAGTTCAACCCCACCAGCGAGTGCAAGTAACCAAACGGGGACTCTGGCATATTTGTAAGTGCAGAATCCAACTGTTTTTCACATATGTAGATATGGGGTGCACTTACAGTAAAATCAGTCGTCACCCTCTACCCACCATGATTATGATGGCCTGTACCACGTGTGCTGGGGATAAGCAAAAAAAAAAAATAATAATAATCCAGTTTTTTTAAAACTATTTTATCAATTAATTATTTAATTAATTTTAATTTGTGAGTTATCAGAGAATGGTATTCCATTCAATTTAAATCCATTTGACTGAGATATGGAAATTTTCCTACAATAAAAAATAATAGAAATGAGTTAGATATTTTACTATCTTGTTAATTGTTGCTATCCCATCATAGATGATGGTAAAAGTTATATGAAATTAATGCCGAAATATGTTGAACAGATTTTTTAAAGAATATTAAGATTGAGCTAAAAGAAGTTCAACTGGCGTCATGTTGATTTCTATCAATCCAACCAATCAGTTGGGTCAGTTCACATCACGTGATATTTATCCATCTTCTGGTTGGCTGATGGTGTATCAAGATTTGGTGATTAAGAAGCTGTCCAGCTGACATTGTGGCCCTCATCAGTAGACACCAGAGTTGACATCTGAGATTGATACAAGAGTTGGATTCATCTGGTTTAATTGAAATGTCTTCCGTACAATTGTCAGAATGATTATAAATATTCTTACCTGATATCTTCAACATATAGTAATATATAAATTCACAATAAAGTTTGTAATATTGTCTTAATATACCATTTGCTAAATATCTTCCTTCTATAAATTTGAGTCAATATTTTTTCGTTATCATTAAATATTGAATTATATCAAAATTTGCATAATATTTTCTTATATATTTTTTAATTTTCAAAGTAATATTTTTATTCATTATCGTTTTTATTATATATTTTATTATTTTCTAAAATATATTTTGTTAAAAATGAGCTTAATTTATTTCTTCTTTTATCATATTCAACAGAAATATAGAATTAATAGTTTTTATGTGTTGTTATTTTGCCAATTGAATCTTTCCCATGGTCAAATTTCAATAAAATAATCACGATATATCAATGAATATTTGTTCTTCAAATTCTTTGTATATGGATTAGTATATTTCAAAATAATCTTTGTTTTTTCCCATTTATTAAGTTAATATTTATAATAAAAGTTTTTTTCTTCAATTTAGATTATATGTAAATTTAAAAGATATATATCTTTAAAGAAATATAATTATGGCTGATCATAAGAAAAATAGAATTTTGTCTGATTAAAAATTGGTTTACTCCATTGTTATACTCAATTTGATCTTTTACTTTATTTAAAATAAACACAACTCGTGAATTAAATATGGATTTAAAATTATCGTTTAATTATTAAAATATCATCGAGTTATTTATCAAATAAATAGATGTATCTTGGATTTTCTGCTATTTGTATATTCACCTTTTTAAGATAGTTGAACTCCGCCTTTGCCGGTCCCAAGCCCAGATGAAAAAGGAGGAGGGGGAGCAGTAACAAGCTCATTAAAAATCCTGGTCTCAGCTGGCCCGGCTGATAGTACCCTGTAAGGGCTCCAGGTATACAGGATGAGCAGCGTTTGTACTCCATGTTAGGAGTGGCTGCACATGGGGTCTGTTCCTCATGTCAGAGACGGCTATTTCTTTTGGAGCTAAGTCGGCCTGCCACTGAGTAGTGCTCCCAGTCTTAATGACAAAGGCAGACGCATTCTACTTCGCCCAATCATGATGGTTGGCAAATTTTCAAGCTTGATACCTTAATATGATTGAGTGGAGATAAGAAAGAAGAAGAAGGAGATAGTTGACAAAATAATTTTTGATAATATGATAGTTTTTTTTTATATTCCTTCATATGTATATTATAAATAATAATAATAGAGAAAACATATATATGATTGCTGTGATGATCCAATATTTATGAAGGGGGGATATGTTGTAATAATATTTTGTTAATAGGAAAACTACGCTCAAGTAAACATATCTTTTGGGAGAATATCTTCATGCCGTTTGTAACCGCTATTAATAAATCGTACTGTGGATTGGGTCAAGTTATAAGCATTGCTAGATATATATAATTTCTAGTTATTAGTTTTTATTAAAGATATTGTATCGTAGAAATCTTGGAATATCTGAAGATGTAAAAGTATTTATTGATGACGTCAGTACGACTAGTTGACAATTATCAACAATTAACACAAAGCAATAACACGCTATCTATACATATAAATTGAAAGGATTTAAAAACACGAATGTTTCTTTTATACATAATACAAACTTCTACTGTCCTTACTGAGATGAAAATATTATATTGGGAGGGCTTGGATATACATTTTTCATCGCAGTAAGGACAGTAGAAGTTTGTATTATGTATAAAAGAAACATTCGTGTTTTTAAATTCTTTCAACTTATAATTACCAACAACCAAACTATCTACAGCTAGAGAATATCGAGCAAACAAGCTAGGTAACTAAATGATATTTTTACAAATAATAAATCTGTTTCCAAATATTTTCATTGAATAATTAAATTAAATAATAAAATATTTCTTCACCACAATATTTTGTTAAGGATGAAAACTGCAATCAAGTAAACATATCTTTTGAAATAATATTTTCATCTCGTTTGTAACCGCTATCATTACTGTGAATTGTAGAAATTAAACTCTTAAAATCACGATCATTAAAACAATAAGAGGAGCTTCTTGTGTAAATTTCTTTATTACCGCAAGCTTTCGAACAGAACGTTCTTCAACGGGCGTGGATAGTAAAAACGTACTAACATGCTATTAGAGGAGAAAAACTAATATATACACCAATAAATTTACATATTGAAGAGATAATAGCGTAAAAAGAGAATACAACATAAATATTTAAAATGAAATTTACATAATACAAACGTGACGACTAAAAAATAAGCAATAAACTTGAATGAGACTAAAAACTAAGGTAAAATTATTATTAAAACGGCGACATCCCTACACCAAAAGAACAAAGAATAAAACAGTATATGGAAGTTAAAATCAACAAGACCAAGGCAGGGGAAAGGGAGGGTCCCACCCAGTGCTGCCACTATCTTTGAGATATAAGAGGGGGGGGGGGGGGGTGAAAGACAAGCTATTTATAAAGTATCTGGTAAATGTCTGGGAGGTCTATTTTACGGTTACAACTATTGTTTTGTGTGGAAATAATAGATTCTAGGCAGAGTCGGTGATGTTTGTTATGTATGTGCCGGTATTTAACTTGAGGATGGTCGAGATCAAAACTATGGCCTGTTTGTGCTATATGCGTGAAAATTAAGGATTTAGGATCTTTATTGCGGATGTTACGTCTGTGCTCTGAAATACGGATGCCAGTGGTTCTGCCTGTTTCTCCAACATAAGAAGTTGGGCAATCCAGGCACTGTATGGAATAAACTGCGCCGGTAGAGTTTATGGGTAGGGTGGGTTTATCAGATTTGGTGATGTGATGTCTAAGGATGGTGGCTAAGTTGGGGGGACTATTGTAGAGAACTTTTATGCCGTATGGGCGTAGGACTCTGGAAATGGATACTGCGGCAGGGGAGAACGGGAGCCAACAAGTGGCCCTGTGAATTGTAGTGGTTCTGTGGACACGTGGATCAAAAGTATGTTTTTCTATGAAATCTATGGGATAACCAGCGGTTGTTAATAAGGAATGGATTCTAGAACTTTCTATTGTTTTAAAAATGGGTAAGGAACAATGGGTAAAAATTCTTTTAGTTAAGGTCCTGACTGTATTAATTTTAAAGGAGATGGGACTATTGGAGGAGAAATGCGTATATTGGGGAGGGATATGCTTCTTATGGAAAACAGAGGTGTGAAAAGACTGAGGGGTGCGAATAATAAGGATGTCTAGGAAAGGTAAAACAGAATCTATTTCTGTTTCGTATGTAAACTTAATGTGGGGGTTGAAATCGTGCAAGGTACTGTATGTGAGTTGAAGGCTGTCTGTTTTAATAATGCAAAAGATATCGTCTACATATCTCCTCCAATAGTAAATATCGGAAGGGAGGGCTTGATTGATCCATGTGTCCAAAGAACCCATGACTATTTCAGAGATGATTGATGATAGGGGACTACCCATAGGGGTTCCTCTGGTCTGTTTATAAAACTGCTTGTTGAAGGTGAAAGTGCAAATCGAGAGGCAGAGAGAAGCCAGTTGCAGGATATGGGAAGCCGTTTGTGTGTCAATGTTATTGGTAATAAGGAACGATTGCAATTTGTCAGCAATGAGAGAGTGTGGCAGTGAGAGGTATAAGGACGTGACATCAAAAGACACCATACTGTGTAGGGGTGGTGGTTGTAAATTAAGGAGGTCTTCTATTCAGTCTTTTCACACCTCTGTTTTCCATAAGAAGCATATCCCTCCCCAATATACGCATTTCTCCTCCAATAGTCCCATCTCCTTTAAAATTAATACAGTCAGGACCTTAACTAAAAGAATTTTTACCCATTGTTCCTTACCCATTTTTAAAACAATAGAAAGTTCTAGAATCCATTCCTTATTAACAACCGCTGGTTATCCCATAGATTTCATAGAAAAACATACTTTTGATCCACGTGTCCACAGAACCACTACAATTCACAGGGCCACTTGTTGGCTCCCGTTCTCCCCTGCCGCAGTATCCATTTCCAGAGTCCTACGCCCATACGGCATAAAAGTTCTCTACAATAGTCCCCCCAACTTAGCCACCATCCTTAGACATCACATCACCAAATCTGATAAACCCACCCTACCCATAAACTCTACCGGCGCAGTTTATTCCATACAGTGCCTGGATTGCCCAACTTCTTATGTTGGAGAAACAGGCAGAACCACTGGCATCCGTATTTCAGAGCACAGACGTAACATCCGCAATAAAGATCCTAAATCCTTAATTTTCACGCATATAGCACAAACAGGCCATAGTTTTGATCTCGACCATCCTCAAGTTAAATACCGGCACATACATAACAAACATCACCGACTCTGCCTAGAATCTATTATTTCCACACAAAACAATAGTTGTAACCGTAAAATAGACCTCCCAGACATTTACCAGATACTTTATAAATAGCTTGTCTTTCACCCCCCCCTCTTATATCTCAAAGATAGTGGCAGCACTGGGTGGGACCCTCCCTTTCCCCTGCCTTGGTCTTGTTGATTTTAACTTCCATATACTGTTTTATTCTTTGTTCTTTTGGTGTAAGGATGTCGCCGTTTTAATAATAATTTTACCTTAGTTTTTAGTCTCATTCAAGTTTATTGCTTATTTTTTAGTCGTCACGTTTGTATTATGTAAATTTCATTTTACGCTATTATCTCTTCAATATGTAAATTTATTGGTGTATATATTAGTTTTTCTCCTCTAATAGCATGTTAGTACGTTTTTACTATCCACGCCCGTTGAAGAACGTTCTGTTCGAAAGCTTGCGGTAATAAAGAAATTTACACAAGAAGCTCCTCTTATTGTTTATTATTGTTTTAATGACTGTGAATTGTGTTAAGTTATAAGTATTGTATATAATACACTGCGGCTTGTGATTGTAAAACAACACTTAAAGTTACACCGCATGAGTTTCTTTTCAATGAAAAATCAAAATTCATTTCAAGGTGATATATTGACTATTTCTAAACTTTTTGGATGAGGTATGAAAGGGTGAATTATGAAGAGTAATGATGAACGGAAAAATAAAAGTTACTTCATGTATTATTTATGAACGGAAAAAATACCCCCAGGGTAGCCTAGCGGACATGGCATCTGCCCGGTAAGCTGAACATTGTGGGTTCGATTCCCATCCCTGGACACTTTTATTTTTCCGTTCATCATTACTCTTCATAATTCACCCTTTCATTCCTCATCCAAAAAGATTAGAAATATCAAAATATTTCACCTTGAAATGAATTTAGATTTTTCATTGAAAAGAAACTCATGCGGTGTAACTTCAAGTGTTGTTTTTTTAAGTTATAAGTATATTACTAGATATGTCATATCTAGTTATAAGTTTTATTAAAGATATGAATACTATATGAAATATTTTTCAAAAATAAAGAGAAAAAATATATATAAACAAAGAGAGGCATATCCTGACACACCTCATATGAGCATTTTATATTTCAGAACGCCATCTAGTGTAACAAAAATCAACTAAACGTTGATTTAACTTGTTCCTTGATATTTAGCCAACCCATTTTTTATATATATATATAAATCAAGAAAAGCTAACTACGAACGCGTTTCAGGTCGCCAGTATGGTGCAGGCTGTATCTAAGAGACAAAAAATTGATCCAAGAGGCTTCCCTAAAAATCAAGAAATGGGAAGAAATGGGTATTTAAAGCCAAATTTGTGTATATACGGTGTTCTTGTGAAAAAAAAAAGGTAAAACATAAAAAAGGTAAGGTGATGATTTTAAAAACAAAAAAATGTATATCCTGACCGCTGACTTGAGTATTTTAAATTGCAGAGCGCCATCTAGGGGAACAAAAATCAACTAAACGTTGATTTAACTTGTTCCGTAATATTTGGCCAACCCATTTTCTTGATAAATCTAGAAAAGTAAACCACGAGCGTGTTTCGGGCTATTGGCTCTGATCAGTGTGAATGTACATCATTGACTAAATATTTGTACCAAGAGGCTTCCTGAGAAATCAAGAAATGGATATTTAAAGCCAAATTTGCATAAATTTGGTCATAGAGGTAGTTTCAGATGGAAGATTGAGTTAGTTCAGGTCTGGTCGTTTATGATTTCACCAAAGTGGTTATTCTTTGGAAGTGATTGTTCATTAGATGGGTCTCTCATTGATTTTTATATAGCTTTCTTCTTTCGAGGTATTCAGCATTTTTTAAAATACAGTTAAACCTGTCTATAGCACCCCCTATAAATAGCGCCTCCCTCTCTATAGCGCCCGATTTTAAATACGTAGTACGATGCGATATACAGGGTGTACCAGGTAAATTGGGAATTTCAACAATGGTATTTTAACTGAAATTTTTTGCAAGTAAAAATTAAAATATCCGAATGAAATTTGACACAGTAGTAGATAAAAGGATATAGTTTTTATTTATTCAATGTAGTTTCCATTATTAGCTACAACAGTCTCGAGGCGAGTGCGGAATGAAGCACAGGCCTTGGCGACGATGACCTTGTCCATTTGGGTCATCACCGTGTGAACTGCTTTCTTGACAGACTGGATGGTGGTATGAGGAGCTTTGTTGACATCTCTCTCAACAACGCCCCATACATAGTAGTCGAGGGGATTGCAATCTGGAGAATTAGGGGGCCAAATATCAGGACCCCAGTGACTAGGGACGTTAAGTGTCAGCCACGATTGTGTCTTTTTTGCCTTATGGGCTGGAGCTGAGTCCTGTTGGAAGACATACTTCCTTCCTGCGGCCACCATGTCCATCCAAGGCTTCACAACGGTCTCCAGAACATTGATGTAGGTGTCAGCGTTCATCCTAAGGCCCTTCTCAAAGAAATGGGGAGGCATGACATCACCTTCACTGTTGATAACGCCAAGGACCATTACGGAGGCAGGAAATTTCGTGTGCATCACGACAGGTATCTCTGAGGGGTCTTTACAGATCCAGCGATCATTCCTGGGATTTACCTTTTGGTCCACGTCAAAGTTCTTTTCGTCAGAGAAGAACCTTAGCATGCCAAAAGAGTCGTGTTACAGGTTGTTGAGGAGGGCAGCAGCCTTTCCTTTTCTGTTATTCTTCATATTCTCAGTCAGCAACTGACCTTTCCGAAGGGCATAAGACTTGAGACCAAGGTCCTCATGGATAGTTCTGACAATTGTCATAGAGCCAACGTCCATTTCCTTGGCTATGGCCCTCATGCTCTTCCCAGGGTTTCCATCAATCTTCTCCTTGACATTTTTGACAAATTCTTCGCCTCTTACCCTGTCCGATCGACGCGAGTGCTTTTTCCTTGTAGCTATCCCCTCTTTGTTACTGTCGGCCTCATCAAACTGCTTCTTGACACGATAAATAGTGGTTTTGGGCAACTTAAGAAAATCCACTATCTCTTTGGGGCTCCTTCCGGCGCGCAGAGCAACGATGATGGCAGCTCGATTTTCAAATTCTCGGTTACTCTTCATCACTACACTGCGCACACATGTACTGTTGCATTTTACATGAATATGGCTACGTAATGAAAAAAAAAACAAGTTTTTAATCTCAAGTAGTTTTTGTTTTATGGACTGTCAAAGTTAGTCCCAATTTACCTGGTACACCCTGTACATCAAAAGTGACCTGTCTATAGCACCCTATTTGGGTGAGTCCCAAGGCGCTATATACAGGTTTAACCGTATATTATTTATATATAGTGTACCTTGTATTAATATGTTATACACTCATTGACAACAACTTAAGTTTCATATTTTGATACGCCAGTCGTCTGTTTTTTTTTTTAAGAAGAAGAAGACAGAGGCAATTTTTATCCACACTGGGTTATCTCGTGTGTCTTCAATAAAGTTCACTGTAATATCTTTCAGAGTTATTGCCTAAATACTGATTTTCATGCTGAAAGGTACAACTTCCTTAAGTTTTGTCCATGAGTGTTTATACTTGGTTATCTCGTCTATCTTCAATAAAGGACACTGTGTATCAAATATCTTTCAAGTTATTGTCTGAAAATCGATATACATGGTGTCGTTGTTTCTTATCCCCTTGTGTAAATATTACACGAATTCCATGAGTTCATGCTCTTCGAGTTGTTTTAAGATGAGCAGCGGCCTCTCCCTTTAGTGCATCTAATGCAAGCCAAAATGTCTTCTGGAGCTGCAGGTGACAAGCTACATTTTGGGCAAGTGAGGTAGATTTTGTTGTTATTTTCTATCTTCAATGGCTTGAGATGGCCTGTTCTAAATCTTGTTTTTGTTGTTTGATGCTGTCTATTTCTGGTATATACATGGTAAAAGGTACAACTTCCTTAAGTTCTGTCTATGAATGCATATACTTGGTTATCTCGTGTGTCTCTAATAAAGGTCACTGTAATATCTTTCAGAGTTATTGTCTGATTCCCGATATACATGGTAAAGGGTACAACTTACTTAAGTTTTGTCCATGAGTGTATCTTTCAGAGTTATTGTCCGAATCCCGATATATATGGTAAAAGGTACAACTTCCTTAAATTTTGTCCATGAGTGTATCTTTCAGAGTTATTGTCTGAATCCCGATATACATGCTAAAAGGTACAACTTCCTTTAGTTTTGTCCATGAGTGTATCTTTCAGAGTTATTGTCTGAATCCCGATATACATGCTAAAAGGTACAACTTCCTTAAGTTTTGTCCATGAGTGTATCTTTTAGAGTTATTGCCTGAATCCCGATATACATGCTAAAAGGTACAACTTCCTTAAGTTTTGTCCATGAGTGTATCTTTCAGAGTTATTCTTTGAATCCCGATATACATGCTAAAAGGTACAACTTCCTTAAGTTTTGTCCATGAGTGTATATATTCTATCTATATATCTTAATCTAGTTTTTTTAGATAGAAACCACTATCGTAAATATATTTATTCTATTCATGTTATCAACAATGCTATTTCGCTATTCCTAAATGGTATAACTATGAGGAGGACGGGTCTCTAACGCCGATTGGTCAGCGATGACGTAAGCAGCCAGCAGCACGTGAGCAGACGACGCAACCCTCCAGCTATCGTCTGCGGCGTCAGAAGGATCGTCTGCAGCATGGTGTTCAGCAGGAGAATCTCCCCCACTCTGTGGGACCCTGAGTGGGACTCGGAATGGTGGTGGAAGGTACAGTGCATCTTCTGCTTTACAATTCCTCTTCTTCATTACAAAGTCCTTTATCATTATTTACAAAAGTAATGAGATGGTTATTCATTAGATGGGTCTCTCAGAGTTTTATTTATTTACCTTTCTTTTCTTTTGAGGTACATATTTAATACAGTAGAACCTCCTTGAAGGACACTCACACTAGAGGACACCTCTCTACAAAGAACAGTTTTCATTGCCAAAATTACAATTTTTACTATTTTGCAAATTTTTGGTAAGAGGACATTTCTCCCTAAAGGACACTTTGCCTCTGTAATTAGGTATCTTTTACAGGGAGGTAGTTCTACTGTATATTTTTTAAAAATAAATATTTGTAAACAGCTCTTACACTAGAGGACACCTCTCTATAAAAGATAGTTTTCTTCTGAAAAATTACCATTTTTACTATTTATCAACATTCTGGTAAGAGAATACCTCTTTCTAATGAACACTTTGGCTTTGCTATTAGGTGTTCTTTACAGGGAGGTAGTTCTACTGTATATATATTTGAAATAAATGTTTGTAAACAGTCCTTACATGCGACTGGACTCAAAGCCCATTATATATGCTTTGAATATTTCTTTTATAAAATTTACTTCAAATGTTCTCACTGGTACTTTGTTACCAAACATATTGCCTTTACCATCACTATTGTGCTCGAACATGGGCCAATCAATCATAATTTTGTCTTGTAATAACCTTTGTGTAATACAGTAAAGCCTCCATGATATGACACCTCTCTACAAAGGACAATTTTCATTTGTAAAATTACCATTTTTACTATTTACCAACTCTCCAATAAGAGGACATTTCTCCCTAAAGGATACTTTGGCTCTACAATTAGGTGTATTTTACAGGGAGGTAGTTCCACTCTATCTTAAAAAATATATTATTTGTATATAGTATGAATTTTGTATTAATATATTATATATTCATGGACAAAACATAAGGAAGTTGTATCATTGCTATATGGAAGAAGATAACAGATAAAAAAGGAAACGGCAACAAGATATATATTAAATTGGCTTAAGGATTAATCATATATGGTGCCTATTGATCTTGATCTGATACCTTTATGAGTATCCATGTTTGTTTATAACCTTGATTAACTGGTGTTTCTAAATAAATACCGAATTTTCATACATTTGAAACCTATAATTATGGGGACCAAACCAATAAATATGAGAATTTGATATTTTGTACGAATATTCTTTTATCATATTATAATTATTTTACTAAAATCACATTTTAAAAAAATGACACGAAATTAAAAGGCAAAACAAACAAATAGTTTGGGAAACTTTGGGAATAGCTCCTTGGTCTAATAACCTATTTGGTGGCTATTGATTTAAATATCCTGATATTAATTTAAAAAAATCAGAGTCTATGTCATTGGTTACCTATAAAGAGTAATGACATTGAAATAAAGAAAAACATTCTAAACAGAAGCCTTCAAAGAAATAATAAATTGCTGTATGGAAGCAGATAACAGATAAGAAGGAATAACAAAGGAAACGGCATTAATCAAACAAGATACATATTAAATTGGCTAAAGGATAAATTGTATATAGTACATATAACTAAAGAATATAAGACACATTGGAAAAGAAGTTTCCTAAACTGAAAATGAAAGTAAAGAAGCACGAAAGAATGCTCACCTGTGAGTTGGAACATGGCCAACGTACTGAGAGTATTTATAGAAAACCTCTTCAAGCATCGTTAAATTCCAAGTTCTTGGAGAGAAGTCTTTAGACTTAGGTCACACACACACATAAGTACTGTAACATCGATCGTTCCTACCATAGACACTGAATTGTGAGATCTAATATACACTCAGGGACAAAACTTATGGAAGTTGTATCTTTTACCAAGTATATCGGGATTCAGACAATAACTCTAAAAGATACACTCATGGACGAAACTTAAGGAAGTTGTACCTTTTACATTGTATATCGGGATTCAGACAATAACTCTGGAAGATACACTCATGGACAAAAATTAAGGAATTTGTACATTTTAGCATGTATATCGGGATTCAGACAATAACTCTGGAAGATACACTCATGGACAAAACATAAGGAAGTTATACCTTTTAGCTTGTATATAGGGATTCACACAATAACTCTGAAAGATATTACAGTGACCTTTATTGAATACACACGAGATAACCAAGTATATACACTCATGGACAAAAATTAAGGAAGTTGTAGGAAGATAGGTCAAATATGCATATGGCTGATATGTATCTCTCAATAAACCATTTCTTATTCAGTTAATAATATACAATCCAAATACGTGACGTTTGTATCAACATGACAATTACTAATACCCCGAAATGTGTCTTCTATATCGTAGTCTATTTTTGCTTATCCCTAGTACACGTGGTACAGGCCATGATAATCATGGTGGGTAGAAGTTAGCGACTGCTTTTACTGTAAGTGCACCACATGTCTACACAATGTGAAAAGCAGTTCGACTTTTGCACTTACAAATTTTCCAGAGTCTCCGTTTGGTTACTTGCATTCGCTGGTGGGGTTGAACTTTTGAAAGAAATGGAGGCCATTGGAGCCTGTTTTTATATATCAGAAAAAAAAAGTGCCCAATGCAGGATTCGATCCCGGGTCGTCATGGTGTATATGATAGATAAAGGTATAAGCAATATATTGTATTAGATAATAAAAAGGCATATATTGGATTTAATAAAAGATTTATTTTGCCAATATTTCGGCTGGCTGAACGCCAACCTTTATCGAGGCATTACATTTTTGTATACACAAACTCAGCGCCGCATAGTGTATACAATGTATACTGAGTTTGTGTATACAAAAATGTAATACCTTGATAAAGGTTGGCGTTCAGCCAGCCAAAATATTGGCAAATAAATATTTTATTAAATCCAATATATGCCTTTTTATTATCTATTTTTTTTTTATTTCCAAAGCGCTATATCCCGCAAGGGATACTTGCGCTAAACAAGGAGTAAGGTTTATTTACATAGGTTATTTACATTATTCAACGCATGAAAACATTAGAGATACAGATTTTGTAGAAAGTTTAGAATGTATTCACAAAATGAATTGAACTTTAAATATTATTTTTTTTATCGGAAATCAAATCGTTAAGTTCACAAACAACTAGTTCATTCTTCATTCTATAATCTTGAAATTCTGGGCAATCGATCAGTAGATGTCTTGAGGTTTGTTCCTCAATACCACAAAAGCAACTTGAATCATCCACTGCCTTTATTCTTTTTAAAAAACTTTTGAAATTTTATTATCTAATGAATTAAATATGAATTGCTCTATTTTCAAAACATGTATTGTATTGTAAAGGTACTTGATGTATCTGCATATAGATGCAACAGTTCGGAATGTGAATATCAAAAATAAACACAAGTTTTACCGCCATATTTGGTTGTTAGATAGAATATGTAAATACTATTCATCATTATGGAGCAGACGAGTGTTGTCCTTGAGCCATCAGTTCGTCTGGTGAATAATTCAGCAATTTCCCGCCATTTTTATTTCGAAGCAGACGATTCTTCCGCTACAACTTTAGTTCTAATATACTATTTTTGTTGTTTATATATTTATGAAATATATTTTATAATTTGAATACTATAAAAAGACATTTTTATGTTTTTAATGTTAAAAAATAACCATTTTTGTAAACAAGCGACTAAAATAAGGTATCGTATTTATGTATAGATATAATTAAGAATTAAGATTTCTGCAATATATATGCATTTGAGAATTTGTTGAAAGATTTTAGTGATATAGATGGAAGGTTTGTTATATATTAAACGCAAGACAATAAGGCACCATCTATAATCAAGAAATTAAACTATTAAAATCACGAATTTTCCTTTTTAAATAAAATATTAAGAGAAAGGCATCACCTAATCGTGAAACTAAAGGTTGCTGATGACTTACACCATCTTTCGGAATAAAAATTATGATTTTATTGATATTTATTCCGATAGATGGCGCAAGCTATCAGTTTAGTTACACGATCAAGATATGCCTATTTACTAATTTATCCATCTTATCCCAGTACAATTTCAACTTTATTCTGTTTTACATATCTCCTACTGTCCTTAACTACGATGACAATATTTTTGAAGGCCCTGGTTCATCAGTGATGAACCTTCCCAGTCGTTTCGCCAGTTTAATCTATTACACACATTTTTTAGAGTTTTACTGTTGTATCAGACGATATTGTTCATATATCTGTAGAGGAATTCTTGATTATGGTATTTTCATCAAACTAATGACATGAGCACTTTGAGTACAGTAGAATTACATTGTCAATACAGTGGTACCTCGACATACGAATTTAATTCGTTACGCAACCTTGCTCGTATCTTGAATTACTCGTTTCTCGAAGCAAATTACCCCAAACAAAATTCCCATTTAAAATCACAGATTAATATCTTCAACACTACCGAACCGAACTCGTATCTCGAATTTCGCTCGTAACTAAAAGCAAAAAATCATTTGCTCGTCGGCTCGTATCTCGAAAAATTCGTATGTTGGGGCGCTCGTATGTCGAGGTACCACTGTATTTGCATCGAGGAATGCTCTTCCGCAAACAATTTAAACAAGATCAATTTTGCATATTGTGTTATTTGTATATTACAAACGTGAAGAAGCTATAGATTAAAAAGTATTCATTCATCTTAATGCGTGTTTAATCATACTAAAAATAAAAGAATAGTATAAAATCCATGTATTTGCAGTCATGGACAAAATTTAAGGAAGTGGAGGGTCTTTGATATCGTCGGTCGTCTCTCTTTTTTTTTAAGGAGACTAGCCAAATCGCTATGAGGGTTCACCACTGATGAGCCAAGACATTCTCATCTTATATTTTCGATTATCCTATTAGAGTCTTGAAAAAGACATTTTGTAATGATTTATTGTTAAAATAAATACTAATGACAGAGAGTTTAAAATTTGTTCGAAATGCTGACATTCAAATATATATAATTTACTCTCTTGTTTTTTTTTTTTTTGCTTATCCCTAGTACACGGGGTACAGGCCATGGTGAGTAGAAGTAGGCGACTGCTTTTACTGTAAGTGCACCACATGTCAACACATGTGAAAAGCAGTTCGACTTTGTACTTACAAATGTGCCAGAGCCCCGTTTGGTTACTTGCACTCGCTGGTGGGGTTGGACTTTTGCAAGAATCGGGTGACATCGGAGCATTTTTTTTTATCAGAAAAAAGTGTCCAATGCGGGAATCGAACCCGGGTCGTAGTGGCCAACACCAACGGTTTAGACCATCCTTCCACTGACTCCCCTTACTCTCTTGTGCTATTCTTACCTTTTACTTTACGTCATATTTACATATTGTTTGTAAAATATATATAGAGATAGGTTGTTCCTATACTTATACCATTCTATGTTTGGTGTTTTCCAAATAAAAATGGAAAACCCAAAAATATTTGGTATCAAACAACTAACAACTTCCTTAGTGTGCAAAAACACCTACAAGCTGACTCTTTTAGCTTTCTCTTTATTTACTATGGACATATTTACCTATGTGTATATCGGAATTCAGACAATAACTCTGAAAGATACACTCATGGACAAAACTTAAGGAAGTTATACCTTTTAGCATGTATATCGGAATTCAGACAATAACTCTGAAAGATACACTCATGGACAAAACTTAAGGAAGTTATACCTTTTAGCATGTATATCGAGATTCAGACAATAACTCTGAAATATATTACAGTAACCTTTATTGAAGACACACGAGATAACCAGGTATATACACTAATGGACAAAACTTAAGGAAATTGTACCTTTTAGTATGTATATCGGGATTCAAACAATGACTATGAAAGATATTTGATACACAGTGACCTTTATTGAAGACAAACGATATAACCAAGTGTGAAAAAAAAATTGTCTCTGTCCCCATAAAAAAAAAGCGACCGACGACCTCAAAGACTTTCCACTTCCTTTTTGTCCACGAGTGTAGTTCCATATGACGGAACAATCCATATCCATAAAGAACTGACAGAACATCATAGAACTTACCATTTTTAAAATAGAGCAATCCTTAAATAAATTCTTAATTAAAAAGGCATATATTGGATCAAAATATAATTTATTTAACCAATATTTCAGTTGGCTGAACGCCAACCTTTATCCTTTAACCTTCTTAAGAGATCTAATACTGTATTGGATCATTATGCTCATATATGCTACACTTATGCACTTCTTAGAGTACAGGAGCTCCATCTATGCTTCCTTTCTTCTGTTGTGAATCTGTACAAGACCAGTGGTCTTAATAAAGCTTTTTGTGTATATATATCCAACACTGAATCTTAGAAATGGTATTTAAAGTCTGGGAGATTAAATATGTTAAAATACCTTGATAAAGGTTGGCGTTCAGCCAACTAAAATATTGGTAAAATAAATGATATTTTGATCCAATATATTGTTGCACCAGGTTGCGGCTTGGCAGACTCTTCAAACTTGATTCTCTCCTGTGCCGGGTCTTGTATCTTACCAGAGCGTGTTTCAACCATCCTATAAATGTATATAAGGGAATAATGAGATAACTTTACTTTAAGTAGCCTCCAGAATTCTTTTTTTATTTCTCACATCAAAGAGAGCAGTGAAGTCACACGTGTACCTAAATACAAATGGTGATTTTTATAATACATATATTCTGTTTATTAAAATAAGTAAATATATATATATATAAAAATGAATGTTTGTATGTTTGTTTGTATGTCCGGTATACAAATTCGCAGTAGTTCACTAATTCAAACCAAAATTTCCATACATAGGTAAAAAAATACGGGGAAGACGATAGGCTATTTTAAAAAATATATATAAATCAATTATTAAAACTATATATTAAAATTATTATACTTAGCTCACGAACAGCGCCCTCTATCAAAGATTAGATTAAATTATGCTGATGCAAACAAATAGATAATGCTAATAACAAACAATTATAAAAAAAACTTATCTAAATATATATCACTCGGGTAGATATGCACACGGGTCAATCCCAGGGCGAAGCCCAGGTCACCCGTCTAGTAAAATATAAATTTGAATTTAAAATATATGAAAAAATAATATTACAAATTAAAATAAAATAGGTTCATTAGCCATGATGCACAACAATATACCTTTTTAATTATACACTTGCCATGATTGTAATGTTTAGCAAACTATGGAATTTTCCAACAGACGATATATAATGCGACATCCCATAATATAATACAGAGGTGTTACAAAGATATGTAAAGGTTGGATAACAAAACTAGACAGACGAACTAACCTTGAAAATCCTCCATTGTCCTGTTACAAAATTCTTCCAAGCACATCAATGAGATGGTTCACAAAAGAAATAACAAAACGAAGGGAAAATCATTCTTTTGAGACTTTTTTTTATCTCTTTCATACAATTTCCTTTCAACATACATCATTAGAATGCAATATCTCAAACAATAAGATTTTAATTAATTCTTAATTGGATGCACAGTAATGTGACTACCAACATAGAGCCACAAAAAGATCGAAATTCGAATATACGTAACCCGCGAAAATTCAAAAGTCGCGATACCTTTTGAACACACCTCGTATACTCAGATTTACATAAATTTTAAGGAAATGTCACAAAAATAGGATAAATAGAAAAGTTGTAGATGGAAACCTTTGGTCGAAAAGAAATCAATTTTATAAAAAGAGAGTTTTCTCCAGTTAGAATAAACGCCTTATGTCGGTGGAAGGATGGTTTACGCCGTTGGTGTTCGACCGCTACGACCCGGGATCGAATCCTGCATTGCACACTTTTTTCTAATTAAAAAATGCTCCAATGGCCCTTGGTACTTGCAAAAGTCCAATCCCACTAGCGAGTGCAAGCAACCAAACAAGGCTCTGGCACATTTGTAAGTGCAAAAGTCGAACTGATTTTCATATGTATAGACATGTAATCCTTCCCAAGATCCTATCCTACAGCCTCAAAGTGGAGGGAGGGTGTAAACAGGTAGCGTCGGGAGTTTAACTCCTGGTAGGGACACCCTGTACCCGGCTAATGTAGGGAGATATCAATTGGTAGCGTCTGTTCTCCATAGAAGCGGCTCCATGTCAGGAGACCAAAAGAAACAAAGTCACACTGAATGGTACTTCCAGGTCTTCAGACCAACAGCACCTCTCTTTCCTTCTCCATAATGTCTACAAAAGACCTCTGGGAAAACCCCAGAACTATAATAGAAAAGCTGAGACAATGGAACCTAATTGAGATCGTTTAAACGACTTGAGAAATAAGTAAGAACAACAGACATGTAGTGCACTCACAGTAAAAGCAGTCGCCAACTTCTACCTACCATGATTATCATGGCCTGTACCACGTGTATTAGGGATAATAATAAACGCCAAACCTATGTACTGTTAATCTAGCAAGTATGCAACAAAACACCAGTTTAGGAAAATACAGAACATCCTCCTTGAAAGGTCTAATCACTATTTACAAACTAAGTTCTTTCATATTTAGACGATAAAAACATGGCGAAGGAAGACTAGTTTCCTTTATTGATGCACTAGAGAAAGCTTTCGGGCAAAATCCTTCAACAGGCAAGATAAAAAACGACACTATGGTTTTATCTTGCCTGTTGAAGGGCTTTTGCCCGGAAGCTTTCTCTAATGCATCAATAAAAGAGACTCGTCTTCCTTCGCCATGTTTTTATCGTCTAAATTCAATCCAGGAAGAATTCTTTATCTATAAGTTCTTTCATATATAGAAACAAGCCGAATGACCCGGGCAACGCCCGTGTTTTACCCGATTGAATGTTTTGATTCAAATACTATTTGTTACAATTATAAATTGGCGCCTTATATAAATGCATATGTTAGTTAATAACTATAGCCTATGTGATTTATCTGTCTATGTACTGTTGGCTTCCGTAGGCGTCTCTTACTGGGAAAAAGAAATAGAGGATTCCATTTGGTTATTAACTAATATATGCATTTATTTAAGGAGCGACCCGCTCCAACACAATGGTTACAAAAACGAAAAAGCGAGTGGGGGGGGGGGGGGCAAAGGTGGCGTGATCGTAGCCGACCAATAGGAGGGCGCCATTCCAAAAAAAAAAAAAACGGTGACAGAGATGACTGATGAAGAATGACGCTCGTAACTGTATATAGAATCCTTCTAGATCTCATGAAACCAAAGTCAGTTTGTACTGACGGGTAGTTCTTAGTCCGAAATCTCGATCTCCATATAGACATTCTACAATTGTAAACATTAAGACACGAATGTTTCCTTTACATATCAATCAAACTTCTACTATCCTTACTGCGATGAAAAAATATTAGGAAGACTTGACTCATCAGTGTTTTTTTTTTGCTTATCCCTAGTACACGTGGTACAGGCCATGATAACCATGATGGGTTGAAGTAGGCGACTGCTTTAATTGTAAGTGCACCACATATCTACACACGTGAAAAGCAATTCAACTTTGCACTTACAAATATGCCAGAGGCCCGTTTGGTTACTTGCACTCGCTGGTAGGGTTGGATTTTTGCAAGAATCGGGGGCCATTGGAGCATTTTTTTTTTAAATCAGAAAATGCCCAATGCGGGAATCAAACCCGGGTCGTTGCGGTAGAAAACCAACGGTTTAGACCATCCTTCCACCGACCCCCTCATCAGTGGTGTAACCTCCCAGCGGTTTCGCCAATTTAATCTACCAGATCACTTCTCTTTAAAGATCTTATATTTTATTGGATCATTCTACTTTTATATGCTACGCTGCTGCGCTGATTGGAGTATAGGAACTCCATCTATGATTCCTTTCTTCCTGTGGTGAATCTGTATAAGACCGATGGTCTTAATAAAGCTTTGTATATATATATATCCTACACTGAATCTTAGAAGTAGTATTTAAAGTCTGGTAGATTAAAGTGGCGAAACCGTTGGGAAGGTTCACTACTGATGAGCCAAGCCCACCCAATATTTTTTCATCATAGTCTTTTTCTTCTTCTTTCTTATCTCCACTCAATCACACTAAGGTATCAAGCTTGTAAAGCTTGTTGATGGTGTCTGTCGGGGAAGAGTAGATCTCATTAATGGATGAGTCAACACAGTCAATAATATATCTTGGGGTTGCAGGCTGAGAATTACACTTAGTACACAGTGGTAAAACCTTGCAACCATTCTGGAAAGTCATTGTCTGTAGATGACCAGACTTAAGTCTAGAAATCAAAGACTGTTGTTCTCTTGGGAGGACAGAACTTGTCCCTCCTGCTCTGTACCAGTCATGTGCAGCATTAGATTTCCATTCCTGCAGGCATTGGGTTTTGATATTTAGTAAGAAGGACAATAGAAGTTTGATTGATGTGAAAGAAATATTCGTATCTTAATGTTTTCATTTGTAAATAGATGGCGCGTTATTGCTGTGTATTCTAAAATTCTCAATTAGTTTCACACATCACATCCACATTTGCACATATGATAAATGATTATCATTTAATTTGACAGTAAGTTGGAAGGAATTCAGAAACATCACCATATATGGATATCATAAAAATATGTTTTTACATAACACATCGGGCGTGGTGAATGTATGAATATGGAAATACCCAGTAAATTGAAGAAGTATTTATGAGTTTTTACTTTCCTTTTTAGGCCAAATGTAATTAGAAATAGTTAATTATTCTGAATGACTTAGCGCGCCATCTGTTATGAAAAATTTTAACTATTTTTGACGCTTATGATTCTCTTCTTCTTCTTCTTCTTCTTCTTTCTTATCTCCACTCAATCATATTAAGGTATCAAGCTTGTAAAGTTTGAGACTTTTGATGGTGTCTGCCGGGGAAGAGTTTGCTCATCAATGGTTTGACAACCATCATTTTTTTTTGCTTATCCCTAGTACACGTGGTACAGGCCATGATAATCATGGTGGGTAGTTAGCGACTGCTTTTACTGTAAGCGCACCACATGTCTACACATGTGAAAAGCAGTTCGACTTTGCACTTACAAATGCTAGAGCCCCGTTTGGTTACTTGCTCTTCGTCGTTCACATCTTCTCGGCCTTCTGAGAACATTTTGTACCACCGATAAACGTTGCTTCGGTCCAAGGTAGCTTCTCCGTATGCCACAGTCAACATTCGGAATGCATCCGCGCACTTAATTTCGTTTTTCACACAAAATTTGATACAGGTTCTTTGATCCATTTTTTTTAATAGGTAAAAATGGTGGGGTTGGACTTTTGCAAGAATCGGGGGCCATTGGAGCATTTTTTTTTAACGGAAAAAAATGTCCAATGCGGGAATCGAACCCGGGTCCTAGTGGTCGAAAACCAAACGGTTTAACCAGCCTTCCACCGACCCCACAACCATCATGATTGGGTAAAGTAAAATGCGTCTGCCTTTGTCATTAAGACTGGGAGCACTACTCAGTGGCAGGCCAACTTAGCTCCAAAAGAAATGGCCGCCTCTGACATGAGGAACAGACGTCATGTACAGTCGCTCCTAACAAGGAGTACAAACGCTGCTCATCCTGTATCCCTGGATTAGGAGTCCTTACAGGGTACTATCAGCTGGGTCAGCTGAGCTCAGGTTTTTTTAGGGAGCTTGTTACTGCTCCCTCTCCTCCTTTTTCATCCGGACTTGGGACCGGTAAAGGCGGAGTTGCATATGATTATTTTTTAAATAAATCAATTTCTTGAGAAAGGAATCGGCAGACGATATATTGAAGAAAGAATCAAAGTTTACGATGACATGTTTCTTTGATTCCTTTTTTAAGATCCATTTCTACCATCCTTACTGCAATGATAAAATAATAAGAGGGGCTTGGTTCATCAGTGGTACACCCTACCACTAGGGGTCCACAATTGATGAGCCAGGCCCTCAGATTATTTTCTCATTGTAATAAGGACACTAGAAAATGGATTTATTTAAAAAAGAATAATATACGTCGAAAATAATTAAAAGTTTTTTTTTATTCGTTCGCATTTTCCGAAATCGATGCAAATTTTTACCATGTTTTTAATTTATTTATTTCAATTCAAAACGCTATATCCCCCTAGGGACACTTGCGCTAAATGTGCATACAAATATAACAAAGAAAATATTCAACATGGAAAGATACATAGAAAGTAACTTAGAAAGATTCATAAATATTATTTACATATAGAGATATTCTTTGAATTTTATTTATAGTTACATTATTAAATTTTAAAATATACACATGTATACACACATACCATGTGGTTGAACAAATTTACTTTCAACTTTAGCGAGTGCAAGTAACCAAACAGACCTCTGGCACACTTGTATGTGCAAAAATCAAACTGCTCTCCACATGTGTAGACATGTGGTGTACTTACAGTAAAAGCATTCGTCAACTTCTATTTACCATGATTATCATGGACCATATGTACTAGGGATAATAAGAATACACCTATCCCCCGATTTACACGGTAGATACGTTCCTGAGAAAAACGTGTAAATCGAAAATTAAAAAAATTTAAAAATTAGAAATACAGACACAGTGTGCGTGTGCAGCAAGTCAGCACATAAGCTCAGGATTCCTCGTAAGATGTGTACACAGCGCATGTGTTCAATCACAGTAGCATTTAGTATAATGCGATAAAAACAAAAAAAAAACTTATTTGGAAAACCGTGTAAAAGCGAAAACGTGTAAAACAAGTACCGTGTAAATCGGGGGATAAGTGTACTTTCAACTTGGATCATAAGGTAAGATTCAAATTTGTTTTAAACTAAGAGAAATAGATCCAGTCGTATGTATACGGAAAGATGCACCTCTCCCTTTGAAAATGCAATAAAATACATTTTGGGTTTCTAACCGGTACATGAGGTAACGATGGCGATAAACAATGAGCCAAAATACCAATTTCAGCAAATTCAGTCAAAAAGCTGTTAGGAATATTAATTCAAAGAATTTTTCTCTATGTAAATAAATTATATAGATATATGAATAAATATAAATTGATGATGATAATATTAGCTAGCATATGTTAATTAACAATTTGGCAACGTAGTTAGTGCCTTCTTGATCCTTTCTTGTTTTTTGTATTTCTTCTTAATTCTTAAATTTTACTTTTGTACTTTCTATGCATAAAGACAATATTAAAAAATATATTTCAGTAACATTTTATCTTTTTTACCCCAAAAAACACCATAATTGGTAGCAGAGCGTGGTTTCGATCCACGGACCTCTGCTACCAATTGTTGGTGTTTTTTGGGGTAAAAAAAGAGAAAATGTTACTGAAATATATTTTTTAATATTGTATTTATGCATAAAAAGTACAAAAGTAAAAAAAAATATTTAAGTAACATTTTCTCTTTTTTACCCCAAAAAACACCAACAAAAGCCAATCTTTAAAGGGACAGAGAACACCTCTGGTACATGAATACAAAACTCCCGCTACTTTATGTAATACATTCGAGGGATTAATTTAAATATATCTAAACTAAACTGTTACACACATTTATGAAAAAGGCATCTCCTTATCGTGCTAACTGAAAGTTGCTGATGGCTTGCGCCATCTATCGGAATAAATATCAACTATTCTCGTTGATTTTTAATTATTCCAGAATTGGCCAAATACCCATTCTTGATTAATCAAGAAAAGCTAACCACGGACGCGTTTCGGGCTGTTGGCCCTCATCAGCGTGGTGCAAGCTGTACCTCAACGACCAAAAAAGTGGTCATTAAGGCATCCTGAAAAATCATGAAACGGGTAGTTAAGGCCAGAATTGCGTGAGAACGCTACACAATGTGAAACCCATAGTACAAATGTGATATTGTACTGGGATAAGGTGCATAAATTAAGAAAAAGGCATCTCCTTATCGTGCAACTGAAAGTTGCACCACGCTGATGAGGGCCAACAGCCCGAAACGCGTCCGTGGTTAACTTTTATTGATTAATCAAGAATGGGTATTTGGCCAATTCTGGAATAATTAAAAAAATCAACGAGAATAGTTGATATTTATTCCGATAGATGACGCAAGCCATCAGCAACTCTCAGTTGCACGATAAGGAGATGCCTTTTTCTTAATTTATGCACCTTATCCCAGTACAATAACTCATTTGTACTATTTTTTCATATTACACACATGTTATAAAGAATTTTAGAATCTCTTGTATCTAATGAATAGAAATATTTTTGACGCGTATCATTCTTTCAAATAAAATCAATTCTCTTATTGTCCTTACTTCAATGATAAAAATAATGGGAAGGCTTTGGCTCATCAGTGGTGAATCCTCTCAGCGGTTTCGCCAATTCAATCTACCACACCGCTTCTTAGAGCTTTAATACTGTATTGGTGGTTCTGTTTATATATGCATCACAGTAAGGACAGTAGAAGTTTGTTTTATTAAGTGTCTTACATATGTTATTGTCCAATATAATTGTTCAAAAAGTATCGCGACTTTTGAATTTTCGCGGGTTACATATATTCGAATTTCGATCTTTTTGTGGCTTTATGTTGGTACTCATGTCTCTCACTTATGCCGACAAGCTCGGCCATTTTGAATGTTCACTTAATTGTTGACAGCTGCTTTGCTTGCAGGTGTTTTGGATCGTCTTCGATTTTTACCTATTAAAAAAATGGATCAAAGAACCTGTATCAAATTTTGTGTGAAAAACGAAATTAAGTGCGCGGATACTTTCCGAATGTTGACTGTGGCATACGGAGAAGCTACCTTGGACCGAAACAACGTTTATCGGTGGTACAAAATGTTCTCAGAAGGCCGAGAAGATGTGAACGACGAAGAGCGTGCCGGACGCCCGAGCACTTCAACAACAGAGGAAAAATTTATGAAGTGGAGAAAATGATATTGGCCAATCGTCGAATCACCGTTAGAGAAGTTGCCGAGGACCTAAACATATCGATTGGCTCGTGCCATTCGATTTTTATCAATGATTTGGGCATGAGACAGGTCGCCGCGAAATTCGTACCAACATTGCTCAATTGCGACCAAAAACAGCATCGCATGAACATTGCTAATGAGATGTTGGACTCTGTCTGCGACGACCCAAATTTGCTCCAGAGGGTCATAACTGGTGACGAAGCGTGGGTTTATGGTTATGACGTGGAAACCAAAGCTCAATCATCTCAATGGAAGCTGCCGCACGAACCAAGACCGAAAAAAGCGCGGCAAGTTCGGTCGAATGTGAAAGTTTTGCTGACAGTTTTCTTCGATTGCAGGGGCGTGGTGCATCATGAGTTCTTGCCACAGGGTAGAACGGTCAAAAGCGAATATTACCTGCAGGTTATGCGCAATTTGCGCGAAGCAATCCGCCAGAAACGCCCGGATTTGTGGAAGAACAAAAATAGGCTTTTGCACCACGATAACGCCCCTGCTCACACATCGTTGCTTGTGCGCGACTTTTTGGCCAAAAACAACACACTAATGATGCCGCGCAGCCACCATATTCCCCAGATCTGGCCCCCTGTGACTTTTTCTTGTTCCCTAAACTGAAGAGGCCCATGAAAGTACGACGTTACGCTACGCTTGACGAGATAAAGACGGCATCGAAGGAGGAGCTGAAAAAGATTTTTAAAAATGATATTTTGAAGTGCTTCGAAGATTGGAAAAACCGTTGGCACAAGTGTATAATATCTCATGGGGATTACTTTGAAGGGGACAAAATAGGTATTCATGAATAAATAAATAATTTTTTAAAAAACACAAAAGTCGCGATACCTTTTGAACACACCTCGCGTATGATACAAAATTATCATATTTTCATATAAATATTAATTTTAAATTGTGAGTTATAATTACAATTATTTTATTTCCAAAGCGCTATATCCCGCAAGGGATACTTGCGCCAAACAAGGAGAAAAGTTTATTTACATAAGTTATTTACATTATTCAACGCATTAAAACATTAGAGATCCAGATTTTGTAGAAAGTTTAGAATGTATTTACAAAATGAATTGAACTTCAAATATGATTTTTTATCGGAAATCAAATCGTTAAGTTCACAAACAACTAGTTCATTCTTCATTCTATAATCTTGAAATGCTGGGCAATCGATCAGTAGATGTCTTGAGGTTTGTTCTTCAATACCACAAAAGCAACTTGAATCCTCCACTGCCTTTATTATATTTAAAAAACTTTTGAAATTTCCGTGGTTTGTAAGAAATTGAGTATTATATAAAATTGGACGATAAAATACACCACTTTCACATTTTATAAAACCAAAATATTAATTTGTTTAAAACTTTAAAATGATTTGATAATGAAAATATGAGTCTATACTTGCTGTGACATTATATTTAAAAAGTGGTATTAAACTTTTTTATTATTATTTTTTAACTCAGCTATATTCAGAAAACAGTTTTTAAAATAGGATATAAGGTACAATATGTCCCACACACCACAGAATAATTTTCTCACCAAATATTCTATGATTCACCCATTATCCCAACTCCTAATGTATTCGTTAGTTGCACAATATAACTTGGTCATCCTGGAACCGTTCCAATTGTTCTTCTCTAGAGCAGGTGTTGACTCTGGGGTCGAGATTAACTTTTTACGTCATTGTTTCTCTGTGGTGGAGGTTAGCGATTTTTGAGGGACACTTCTTGATTCGTAGCTAACATCTGTGGCACTTATGGACAACACTTATGTCTTTGATATCGCCGGTCATCTATTTTTTTTTTATTTAGGGAGATAGAAGTAATTTTGTTCACACTTATTATCTTGTATGTCTTCAATAAAGGTCACTGTGTATCAACTTTTTTTCAGAGTTATTTTCTGAATCCCAATATACATGCTAAAAGGTAACACTTCCATTAGTGTACACAATTAGTTATCTTGTATGTCTTCAATAAAGGTCACTGTAATATCTTTCAGAGTTATTGTCTGAATCCCGATATACATGCTGAAAGGTACAACTTCCTTAAGTTTTGTCCATGAGTGTATCTTTCAGAGTTATTGTCTAAATCCCGATATACATGGTAAAAGGTACAACTTCCTTAAGTTATGTTCATGAGTGTATCTTTCATAGTTATTGTCTGAATCCCGATATACATGGTAAAAGGTACAACTTCCTTAAGTTTTATCCATAAGTGTATCTTTCAGAGTTATTGTCTGAATCCCGATATACATGGTAAAAGGTACAACTTCCTTAAGTTTTGTTCATGAGTGTATCTTTCAGAGTTATTGTCTGAATCCCGATATACATGCTAAAAGGTACAACTTCCTTAAGTTTTGTTCATGAGTGTATCTTTCAGAGTTATTGTATGAATCCCGATATACATGTTAAAAGGTACATCTTCCTTAAGTTATGTCCATGAGTGTATCTTTCAGAGTTATTGTCTGAATCCCGATATACATGTTAAAAGGTACATCTTCCTTAAGTTTTGTCCATGAATGTGTATACAGTTTATTGTACACTCATAAATTAAACTTAAGGAAGTTGTACCTTTTACCATGTATATCGGGATTCAGACAATAACTATGAAAGATATTACAGTGACCTTTATTGAAGACCTAGGAGATAACTAGGTGTGTATACACTAATAGACAAAACTTAAGGAAGTTGTATCTTTTAGCATGTATATCGGGATTCAGACAATAACTCTGAAAGATATTTGATACATAGTGACCTTTTTTGAAAACACAGTGTAAACAAAATAGCCTCTGCCTCTAAAAAAGCAGACGACCAGCTACATCAAAGAATTTCAACTTTCTTAAGTTTTGTTCATGAGTGTTGTTATAAAGAATCGAGAGAGCTGAGAATCTGGGTTCATACCAAATTCCAAGATTGAATGAAATCTCTCGACGATCTCTAATATCAGACTTTGGTATCATCCATGATTATCATCTATTTCAATCGTTTATATCTCTCTGTTTTTTTCTGGTTTCAAAATACAGTGGACCCTCGGTTTGCGAGCATAATCCGTTCCAGAGCCATGCTCGTACTCCAAAACGCTCGTAGTGCGAAACTAATTTCTTATTTTTAATAATTGAAACTCGGGCAATTCTTCTTGCTACGAACAATTGCACAGTTTCCCACATTTTACATATTTCCCGAATCTGATCTGAAGGGAGGGATCCCAGTGAATTTTCATCCATCACAATTACGGGCAACCATCACGAGTTGCTCGTAATGCGAAATTTCACTCGTAATCCGAGGTAAAATTTTTCAAAAAATTTTGCTCGTACTGCGAAAAGCTCGTACTCCAAGGTGCTCGTAAACCGAGGGTCCACTGTATGAAGAAATCTGCTATGTAAGGTTCTATGTAAATAACTCTGAGTGAAAAAGTCGGTGGAGAAGTTTGCTAAAACCGTGTCCTGAACTAAATATAAGGTTTAAAAAGTACACCTATCCCCCGATTTACACGGTAGATACGTTCCTGAGAAAAACGTGTAAAACGGGGGATAGGTGTACACAGAAATAAAAATAAAATGCATTGACAGGTTAAAATATGTAGTCAGCACATAAGCTCGGGATTCCTCGTGAGATGTGTACACAGCGCATGTGTTCAATCACAGTAGCATTTAGTATAGTGCGATAAAAAATATAAAAAAACTTATTTGAAAAACCGTGTAAAAGTGAAAACGTGTAAAACAAGTACCGTGTAAATCGGGGGATAGGTGTATATATATCGTAATTTAAACAAAGATATGTGAGCAATAAAGAATGACGTCTTTTCTAGTCGTCTCAAAGTGACACCAGTTTGCCACCCCAGGGGAGAGGAGGATGACCCACATAAGACTGACCAATGAGCATCAACACCTGGGGATCCAGAGAGGGACAAAAAGGGGCGTTTGTCCAGATGTTGACAGTTAGTTAGGTTACAGTGGATATTTCGGACAGGCCGCTCAGTACTAGGTACGTTTTGGCTCTTCTCTGCCCCCGCGGCTTCAAGCAGGACGCCGAGCTTTCCTCAGTTAATCATCAGCTTTCCCCTGGTCCTGGTTCACAATTTTATAATTAATATTGTGATTCGAAACTTTTATAAACGCTTATGATTCTTTTTAAAAATAAACAATTTCTACTGTCCTTACTTATTTTTAAAAAGAATCATAACGGTCTATAATAGTTTCGAATTTTGATAACAGATGGCGCGCTAATGCATTATAATATTGAGATTGTTGTGTGTGTTATAGGATCGTCCATCCAGCCGTTGGAGATGGCTAAGAAACAAAGGCTGGACACGTGCTTCGGATCTCCGTTGGCGAGTGGCTGTAGACGTTCAACCTTTCCGTCCAGAGGAGATGGAAGTTCGAGTGGTAGACCGTGATGTAGTGATCACAGGTCATCATCCTGAACGTCGGGACTCTACTACCGTGCTATCTGGGTCTGGACCGTGGTGGGTTGAGGCCACCGAGGGCGGCACGGTGTCCCGGGAGTTCCTGCGGAGATACCCGCTACCCCTGGATGTCCGACAGGAAGATGTAGTGGCCAGCTTGACACGGGACGGCATGCTGATGGTGTCGGCTCCTCGCTTCCCAGCCACTGACTAGGATGCTCTGGTCTTACTGACGGTGTTCTTTGGCAACTGTGGAATCATCTCACCGAAAATTCAAAGTTGTTCTGACATTCTAGACTGTTTATACACTGATAGATGGACTCTAATGGATCTTGAAAGCTCTTGATCTCCGAATATTTTATGTTTGATAGATTATATATATATATATACGCGTATATATCTATTTATTTCTATATTTTTCATCAATAATTGATAATTCAATGGCCCCTGACTTCTTTCAAATATTGTCTATCTTTCTTAATCAGTAAACCAAAATACTTAACTATCCTGACTGCTTTTAATTCTTGTCTATCTTTCCTCATAAATATAGGCCACAACATAATACAACGGTTCTGTTGGGTCAATGAATTCTTTCTATCCTTTTCTTTCAATAGTCTAGAATTCAACATCTCTTGTATTTTAATTAATGTCTGTCTTTCTTTCCAACAGTACACAAGAATCTAACGGCCCTGAAATCAGTTGTATTCTATCTAATTTCATTAATAGACCACAAGCCAAAGATTCTGATAGCTAATGAATCTTGTCTATTCTTCTTCAACAAATTATCAGCATCCAAAAAGATTCTAAAAAAAAAATACTTGTACTTAGATTCCTGTCTCTCCATAGCGCTATATCTAAGTCCATAACACGATTCTAGGTATTCTTTTGATACTAAATACTATGGCTATTCCATTTTCCACAGCACCAGAACCTTTAACCGAATACCATTTTGTTAATGACAGTCTGAATTCCACCGCGTTCCAAACTTTAAACAGATATTATAACTAATTTTTATGATTAAACTCTTTAATAATCATATATCCAAATAAAATAATTGATGATTTTATATTATTTTTATAAATTTCTGATAAGTAATGATAACACAGCTGCCTTTCTACTATAACAATTTGATATGGATTCCTCTCAATTTGTGGATTATGGATTTATTTAGTGTTTGTTTGTTTGTTATTTGACTTAATATGTAATGATACCTTTATACAATACGATGTAAAGTACATCCTCACATTATGTTAACTCTCTCTTAGAATTATATTAAAATATATTTTCCACTTTCTCCACGTATTTTGTTTGAATTAAGTTTGAAAGCATTACCTTTTTACACTTACGATGTAATTTTATGAAATGATTTTTTTTTATTGATATTTTATTACTATATTATCTTAGTGAACAATATATGTTAGTTTGATTATATAAAAATATAATTATATATATATAAAAATAGTTCTTAATAAATATTTCATGATTTTTTTTTTATATAATATTTAATACTAATTTAATAAATATTGGTATTTATACAACAATTTTAAATATCTTTTGACATTCTTGATAGAGTATATTTTCGACTTTTATATTTCTTTTAAAATCTACCTCAAATACAATCTAGTTTACTTTTAATTGAAATAATTTCATGATAACCTATTAGAAAAAAATTATATATTTATAGATATAAAAAGTATAATAATGATTTTTATACAATAAAAGGCATATATATTGATAAATAAACTCTTTTTCGATATATGCCATTATATATACAAAATTTATATTATATATTACATATAAAATACTTTTAAAAAATATAAACAGGGTATTTTAATCCCTATAATTTTATAGTTATTATAATTCAATATATAGGATTATATAATATATAGTTTTTTAATGTATCCTAAATGTTATGTTTAGTTAAATACATAAAATAATCAAACGATATTTTATAGTAAAGTAGAATGTTTTTTTTTTATATTTTTCCTGAGTTAATATCTAGTTTATAATCACACCATTATAGTACAACAATGTAGAAATTATGTAGATAGGGTAGTTATTTCTATATATCATTGTTGAGTGTTATATATATCTATTGTTGTGTATTTAGTCGTTTTTAATAAATAGAATTTACATTATGTTTACATGTTGTGTGTTTATTTTATTCATTATCTCAATATATCCTTATTTCACATATTTATTTATTTATTTCAACATACAAAACTCTATATTCCGGTTAGAGATAATTGTGTCGAATTATAGAAAGGTATTCATTATAAAGCTTGTTTTCTAATGGTATGATTCATCTTCTTCTTTCTTATCTCCACTCAATCACACTAATATATCAAGCTTGTAAAGCTTGAGACTTTTGATGGTGTCTGCTGGGGAAAAGTAGAGCTCATCAATGGATGAGTCAATACAATCAATAATATGTTTTGGGGTTGCAGGTTGACACTTAGTACATAGTGGGAAAACCTTGCAACCATTCTTGAAAGTCATTGTCCATAGATGACCAGACTTAAGTCTGGAAATCAAAGATTGTTGTTCTCTTGGGAGGACAGAATTGGTGCTTGGTATGATTCATGATTTACTTAGATTTTTCATCAAAATACTTTGTAGAAATAGAGAAATGTGATTACATATCTATTATTTGTTAATGAATAAATATTTTGTGTGGAAACTTAAAGAAAGCAATAGAAAAAAGCAAAATAAACATAATGAGAGCGAAAATGTTTGTCTATTAGCCGAGTGACCCGGGCACTGCCTCTGGGTTTGTCCGAAGGGCCTATGATGACATATAAAGAGCATAATGGCTTAAAAATTGCAATGGGTTTATTCTGATTTCTTAGAAATAGCATCTCAACTAAGGTTAAATACAAATACTTTCTAAGTATACGCACACGATATGTAGATACGCACAAGAATAAATCTTAGGCATCCATAGTATATTCCCGAAATATCTACCATTAGAAATTAATAAAATTCAATAATACAAACGCACAGAACAATGCCGTCGTCAAAAAGTGCAAATACACTCATGGACAAATTTGAAGAAGTTGTACCTTTTAGCATGTATATCGGTATTCAGACAATAACTCTGAAACATACACTCATGGACAAAACTTGAAGAAGTTGTACCTTTTAGCATGTGTATCAGACAATAACTCTGAGAGATACACTCATGGACAAAACTTGAAGAAGTTGTATCTTTTAGCATGTATATCGGTATTCAGACAATATAATGAAAGATACACTCATAGACAAAACTTTAAGAAGTTGTACCTTTTAGCATGTATATCGGTATTCAGACAATAACTCTGAAAGATACACTCATGGACAAAACTTAAGAAAGTTGTACCTTTTAGCATGTATATCGGAATTCAGACAATAACTCTGAAAGATATTTAATACACAGTGACTTTTATTAAAGACACACGAGATAACCAAGTGTCAACAAAATTTCCTCTGTCTCCAAAAACAGACGTGCGACATCAAAGATTTTCTACTTACTAAAATTTTGTCAATGAGTGTATGTGTTTTAACATCTAATATTACAATAACAAACAATTTATATATATATACCATGTCACAATGATTATTCTTATTAAAAAACTACAAAATAAATAAATTTAATACATATATAATTATATATTTATCTCAATATTTAATTTTAGAAAACCTAAATGTATTCCACAAAATAGACCGGACTACTTCTGCCCTCTATCGGGGATGATTTAAACTATTTATGTTCTCTTTGTAAAAAAAAATCTATTAATTTCAAATAAAATGTCATTCATTAATTTCGTTTTTTTACACACATATCTTTATATATGAAAACCTAGTTCATATATATAAAGGCTAAAATATTTATAATAAATATGATTTACAGTAATAGCATTTCAAATAATTTTTAATAATCAATATATATTAAATTATTTTTATAAACTATATATCTGAATAAATTAAATATTAATATGGTTTATTATAATAAACTATAAATAATTATAAGTTTATAAAAATAATTCTAAATTTTGTTAAAAGTAGAATTCATTAGAATAGTTAATATAATGGGTAATAGATGGCAGCAGTGATCCACGTTTGAAATGTGTATAGCTGGGCACTCTTAGGGACTCTTTGATATAGGCTTAGCAAAATACGGTTATTCTTTTTGAGGATTTCTGGTGGTTTTTGTACTCACGTATGTTGTAGTTACGAGGACATCCCTTTAGATAAAAACAAATATATATTTATTTAAGGAATGACTTGTTCCATTACATATATTGTTAAGACAAGTTAGCGGTAAACAATAACAGCAAGTTTGAAGGTAGAAGTTGGAAGTTGCGTAATCGTAGTGACGTCAGCATCTATGATGATTAAAGTCAAAGTCTGTGTAACAATTCCCTCCTTACTTTGGCTTTATTCCCACGATGCTGAGGCTCTCCAGGTGTTTCTTCATCTGGTCTCGGGATAGGTCCTTTGTGAAGATATCCGCCTCCAGGTCCTGGGATGGCTTGTACAGAAGGCAGATGTCTCTGGATTCATAACAGTCTCTCAAGAAGTGGTACTTTCTGTTGATATGTCTACAGCGACTGCTTTGTTTAGGGCTGGAGATCCAGTTGATCAATGACTGACTGTCTGTATAGATCGCAGTTGGTTTTTCCATGAAATTCCATTCTTCCAGCTCTCGTAACAGGTTTATTATCCACTTGATTTGACAGCAGCTTTCACAAGCAGCTATCATTTCCGCTTCCATTGTGGAGAGGGCGACGAGTGGTTGTTTACTACTTTTCCAGTCTATAGTTGCTTCGCCGAGCTTCAATACATATCCGCCGTAGGATTTTCCGTCATGAGTGGTCGACCAGCTGGCATCGGCGTAGGACTTCAGGATTCCAGTCTTCCCTCTTTCAAATTTCACTCCTAGGTCAATTGTTCCTCGTAGGTATCTCATAACTCTTTTGATTGCTGTCCAGTGCATCTGTTTTGGTTGTCTGGAGTACTGTGAAAGTTTGCTAGTGATGTAAGCGATGTCGGGTCTGGTGTTAACAGCTAGAAACATTAGCATTCCAAGGGCTTCTTGGTAGGTGTGCTGATCACAATTGTCATCTTCAATATGATTGTCCAAATTGATTTCTTTGGAACCTGGTGTTGGAACTTCCTTACAATTTTCCATTCCATATTTCTGCAATATTTGTTGTACATAGTGGCTTTGCTGTAGCGAAATTCCCTCCTTGTCTTGTATGATCTTGATTCCCAAAAACATACCTTTACATGTTACATCCTTTATTTCCAGATGATGTCTCAGTTTATTGATGAATCTGTTTGAGGTATCTTCAGAATCTGAGACAGTGATAAAGTCATCAACATATATCCCTACATAGAAGTATTTGTCTTCATTCTTCCATTTAAATAGGCAAGGATCAGATTTAAGTTTTTTCAGTCCACAGTCATGAAGTACTTGACTGAATCTCTCATACCACGATCTTCCGGATTGAGGTAGACCGTAAATACTTTTGTTGAGTTTGCAAACTTTGTTTCTGTCTTGGACAAATCCAGCAGGTTGTTCCATGAATATTGTGTTTTCAATGTTTCCATTTAGATAGGCTGCTTTAACATCAAATAGTTTAATGACTGAATCTTTTGTTGCTGCCATTGACAGAATAGTCCTGAGAGTGGCATTTTTAATTACAGGGCTGAAACTTTCGTTGTAATCTCTTCCTGGGATTTGGTTGTATCCCATTGCAACAAGTCTAGCTTTGTAAGTTTTGTTTTCTTGGTCTTTAGATATTTTGAACACCCATTTACTTTTGACAACTTTAGCGTTTACAGGTCTAGGTACCAGTTCCCATACTTGATGCGAGTACATGTTCTGTATTTCCTCAAGCATTGCGTTCTCCCAATGTTTCTTGTCTTCGCATGCGATGGCTTCTTCATAGTCTTTCGGAATGGTTTCATTCGTAGTAGCCAGAACGTAGTCATCGAATCTTTTAGGTATGGCTCGAGTTCTTTGTGGTCTGTCTGATCCACTTGACTCTGTCTGTCTGTTGATCATGGTATCTGGTGCTGGCTCTTCAATATCAACATCTGATAGAACATGATTGTCCAGTTCTTCATCCTCCTGAATGAAGAAATATGTGTCAGTGTCCGTATTATTATCACTTTGTTTTTCTTCCGAGATGACATTATTGTTCTCTCTGAAGTGAATGTCTGTGGTTTCAAGAATGACTCTCGCTGTGATATCAAATACTCGATAAGCTCTTCTGCATCTTGAATAGCCTACAAATATTCCTCTCTTAGATTTAGCTTCTAGTTTGTGTCTTTGATGATTCTCGAGTTTATAGAAGACTTCACAACCAAATCTCATGATGTGAGAGACGGATGGCTTTTTATCTTTCCATTTTTCCATAGGGGTAGTGTCTGGGTCATTGGTTGTGGGAGTTAGATTGTACAGATATGCAGCTGTATTCACAGCTTCTGCCCAGAAGTGTAGGGGTGATTGGGAGTCTGCCAGAAGTGTTCGGCCTTTGTCTAATAGTGTTCTGTTAGCTCTTTCAACTCTCCCATTGCTTCTTGGGGTGTACGGTGTAGTTAGTTCATGTTCAATTCCTTTGGATTCTATGAAGGTTTCAAGGTTTTTATTGATAAATTCTGTTCCGTTATCTGTTCTAAGTCGTTTTAGTTTTGAGTTTAGCTCGTTTCCTCTCTTTACAATAAACTTCTTCAAAACCTCTGCTGCTGAGAGTTTATCTTTGAGAAATTCTACAAATATTCTCCTAGAAAATCCATCTACGATGGTCAAGAAATATTTACTTCCGCCCAAGGAGTTTATTCTCATTGGACCACAGAGATCGACATAAATGGCTTCAAAGGGGTAGCCTTCCTGATTGCTATCTGTGTAAACATAGGGTACTTTGGTCATTTTTCCCAAGGAGCAAGCATCACATTGATCAAGGGTACCATTTATAGAGTCCAAGCCTTTTAGAAGATTGTTCTTCAAAATCAGGTCTAATTTGTTGTCACTAGGATGTCCTAGCCTTCTGTGCCATGCAGTCCTAGAATTGTCCTTTGAAATCAAGCAATGTTCATTTGGAACATGAGTTGCTTCAGGTAAACGTGATAGGTTCAATGTGTACATGTTACCATCAAAGTTGCCTGTTCCTATTAGCTTGTCATCAGAAGAGTATATGTATGGTCCTTCAGAATTCAAAAGAACAGAGTTCCCTCTTCTTACTACGCTTGGAATGGACATTAGATTTCCTTTCAGGTGTGGTACATGGAGGACATTATGCAGGGTTACAGCGTTGGTAAGTTTGTCCTTACCTTGTACAGTAGCTTGGATTGATCCTGATGAGGCAGATTCGATGTGTCTCCCTTCTTCCGCTACTTGTATGCTTCTTCTCTCCTCCGTCTTGTGCTCGATCCATTCACCATGGGAAGTCATGTGGCTTGTGCACGCAGAATCAATTATCCACACGTCCTGAGTTGTCGGGCGTTCCTCCCTTGTGATTACATGTAGTGCGTATTCTGAAGTGGAGTCTCTTCGTTGGGATGGTTCCTCCGTTCGTTCTTGGATTGCTGATCTGGCTGTGTCTTTGTTTTGTTTTGGTCCTTTATGGTAGTTCCTTGTACTGGCCATGTTATTTTTGTTTGTTGTATTCTTTTGATTTCCTTTGTTGTCAGGGTTGAACCAACAGTCTTTCTTGAAATGTCCTTTTCTTTTGCAAATGAAGCATGATTTTTCTTTGAATTGGTTGCCTGATGATCTGAAAGCATTTTCAGGATTTTTGCTTCTGTCCTGTCTTTTCTTCTCGAAATCCAGTAGAGTTTGTCTCAAGTCTGGTAAGGAGATTTCTCTGTTTATTGACAGTGCTGCTGCGATCGTGTCAAAGTTAGGTGTGAGTCCTTCAACAATGTATCGTACAAGTTCTCTTTCTGTTACAGTCTTTCCTAGCTGGGTGATCTCTTGTGCCAGTTTCTGTGCTCGTACAATATACATATTGACATTTTCATTTGGGTTCAATTTTAGTCTGGCTAGATCCAACATTAGGTCTATCCTTTTATTTTCTAGAGATCCTTCAAACCTTTTCTTTATGTCGTACCAAATTCTTTTGGCTCTTTTATCGCCTCGAAAGATGATAGTTAAGTCATCCGAAAGTGACAATATTATTAGGCTGTATGCTTCCCGATTCTTTTTCTTCCAAATATCATATTCTAGTTTATTTTTTGTAAAGTCTGGCTCGTCATTAACAATTACGTCCTCGAAGAGATCTTTTGAATCTAGAATTGCTTCCATTTTCATGGACCACGTGGTATAGTTGTTTTCTGTTAACTGTTCGATTTTTGCTAAGTTATATGTATCCATTTTTATTCAACTTTTATTTTTCTAAATTGGCGGTTAGTCCAATTATTTATTTTCTTTATGATTTAAATGGATCAATTGGCGGTTAGTCCAATTCGCGCGCCCAAACCACGCTCTGCTACCAAATTGATATAGGCTTAGCAAAATACGGTTATTCTTTTTGAGGATTTCTGGTGGTTTTTGTACTCACGTATGTTGTAGTTACGAGGACATCCCTTTAGATAAAAACAAATATATATTTATTTAAGGAACGACTTGTTCCATTACATATATTGTTAAGACAAGTTAGCGGTAAACAATAACAGCAAGTTTGAAGGTAGAAGTTGGAAGTTGCGTAATCGTAGTGACGTCAGCATCTATGATGATTAAAGTCAAAGTCTGTGTAACACTCTTCCTCTCACAGGATGACCTGAATATTACGACTTCCTGGCACACTAGAGTTCCAGTTCAGAAGTAACTCTATTAGGTGCCGTTCAAAAAGAGCAGCCTAGTTTATGATATATACAATAAATAATATGAAATTTGTAAACTATTATAGACGCGTAAGATTCTTTTTTAAAATTTAAACAATTTCTACTGCCCTTACTGCGATAGAAATATTAATGGGATGGCCTGGCTCATCAGTGGTAAACCCTCCCAGCGAATTCACCAGTTTAATCTACCATACCGCTGTTATATTGCCTTTTTTCGAAGACTCTTGGAAGAGTCTAGCATCAGTATCACTATAAAAGAAAAATCGAAAAGGCATAATAACGGCGGTATGGTAGAATAAACTGGCGAAACCTCTGGGAGGATTCACCACTAATGAGCCAGGCCCTCCCATTAAATTCTCCATCGGAGTAAGGGCAGTAGGAATTGTTTAATTTCAAAAAGAATCATACGCGTCTATAATAGTTTCGAATTTTCATAACAGATGGCGCGCTAATATATCATAATGAATAATATGTAGAGGTTCTTCACATTTACATTGTATTCACATATATATATATATTAAAAATAAAGAAGGCATCTCCTGACCACGAGCACATGTGCTTTTTAGATGGCAGAGCGCCATCTAGTGGAGCAAGAATAAACTAAACGTTTATTTAGCTTGCTCCGTGATATTTGGCCAACCCAATTTCTTCAACTGCTTTAATGTAGGTGCTCCACATATCTACACATGTGAAAAACAGTTCGACTTTGCATTTACAAATGTGCCAGAGCCCCGTATGGTTACTTGCACTCGCAGGTGGGATTGAACTTTTGTAAGAATCAGGGGCCATTGGAGCATTTTTTTCAACTCAGAAAAAAAGTGACCAATGCGGGAATCGAACCCGGGTCGTAGCGGTCGAAAATCAACGGTTTAGACCATCCTTCCACCGACTCCCCCCCCCCCCCCGTATTTACATGGTTAGAGGCTTGTGGTGTAGGATCTTTGTTTTGGGATTATCATTATTCTATGAAATTGTCTTTTTTTTTTTTCTGTCCACTAGTTTTTTCTTTCTTTTTTTACCCCCATTTGTCTACGTTTGTTCTTAATTGATATAGAAGTTGCTTTTGGTTTCCTTTTCTTTGTTTCTTGTTTATAATTGCAAACTTCTTGGAATGTTATGTTTTCGAGTTTTTCTGATTTTTCATAGAAGTTGAAAGCTTGCCTTTTTATGAAATCGTTTATATTTTCTATTTTGAGGTCGTTTCTGATGGTACTGATACTGACATGACATACTGCTATATCATTCTTGGTGAGTCGATTTATTTTGTTAAAGATCTAGAGAGTATTTATATTAAAAATAAAAATAATAAAAAGGCATATCCTGACCAGGAGCACATGTGCTTTTAGATGGTAGAGCGCCATCTTGTGGAACAAAAATCAACTAAACATTGATTTAGCCTGTTCCCTGATATTTGGCCAACCCAATTTCTTGATAAATCAAGAAAAGCCATCTACGAACGCGTTTCGCGCTGTTGGTGCTCGTCAGCGTGGAGCAGGTTGTACCACTGTGACCAAAAAGATTTTTGGTGCCAGAGGCTTCCTATGAAACCAAGAAATGGGTATTTGAGGCCAAATTTGCGTAAATACGCTTAACATGTGAAAAAAAGTATTTATATGTAATTCTACTGTCTTAAACACTTAGGATCATAGTTTACTTCATAACTATTTCTAAGTGTAGAGTATATGAGAGAGAGAGAGAGAGAGAACACAGAATCTTATAATACAGTATTGGAGCTCTAAGTCTAGGACAGAGGTAGCAAACTTTTAAGTCGGAAGAGTCAAAAATTACAATTAAAAAATTTTCAAAGTTTTTAAAGAACCATAAATTTTTTCTTGCCAACAATAAATAGTACTCGCATAAATAATATTTACATATGGAACTATATAAATAGCAGCAGCTTCACATCCAAAGAGACGCATGTAGCTCACGAGCTGCAGTTTACTGACCTCTGGTCTGGTAGATTAAACTGGCGAAACCGCTGGGAGGGTTCACCACTGATGAGCCAAAGCCCTTCCAATATATTTCTATCACAGTAAGGATAGTAGAAGTTTGTTTTATGTATAAAAGAAACATTTGTGCATAAATAATTTCATCTCCTATAAATAGAACGTATATTAGAAATTCATCTATCTCTCAAATTGATATTTAAACAATAAAGGGATATAAGCTACTTACACTAATCTATATATGAGGAAAAATAGTACAAATGTGATATTATACTGTGCTCTTTGCTGATGATCGCCCCAGAATATTTAAAACAGACGGATGGACATGCGAGATTTGCGGGACAAGAATGGAGCCGGGGCTATATCACCATTTACTCTCATGTATGAGGCTGAAAGACGAACGAGAAGTGCTCCTCAGTGAAATAGGCCTCGAGGAACTCTCTTTGGAGCTCCTGTTGAATGAGGTGGTGAGAAACAGAGCTGGAGCTTTTGCGTTGTTCAAATTTTGGAAGACGGCTGTAGAGAAGAGGAGGCTATATACATAATCTAATTGATGTAAATAATTATATGCAAATAATCTATGTCAGGATTAGAATGACGTAGACCAGTAAAAGGCTTGTTGCTGCTGTTGTCACAGTGTAGAAAATACTATACCTACTACATGTGGGTTTCTCTCTGCAATCTTAGTTCTCTTCTCTTACTCTGTAAACTGGCGAATCCTGTATAGGACGAGAGGTCCTCAATAAAGGCTTTTGTTGTTGATGTTGATATTATACTTGGATAAGGTGCATAAATTAAGAAAAAAAAAAGACATCTCCGTATCGAGCAACCGAAAGTTACTGATTGTTTGCACCATTTATCCAAATAAATATAAACTATATGTTGATTTTTAATTATTCCAGAATGGACAATTACCCATTCTTGATTAATCGAGAAAAGCTTGCCTTTTTTTCTTTATTAATCTATAGGTTTTTAATATTAATTTATGTATAAGATAAATACACCTATCCCCCGATTTAAACGGTACTTGTTTTACACGTTTTCGTTTTTACACGGTTTTCCAAATAAGTTTTTTTTTTTTGTTTTTATCGCACTATACTAAAATGCGATATTCTACTCTATACTACCTATGTTGAAAAGAATATTGGGAGGCTCTGATTAATGAGGGGGCGAACACCTATTCAGATTTGACAGTTTAATATACACCTATCCCTCGATTTACACGTTTTTCTCAGGAACGTATCTACCGTGTAAATCGGGGGATAGGTGTATAAGTTAATTTATGCGTTATTTATAATACATATAACGAACAAATTTATTTAAATGTTTTACATTATTCAGAGAAAAGAGAAGCAGATAATCTTTTTTTTTCGGCCTATAAAATGAAAAAAAAAAAAAACGCTTTAAATAACCTCATTTAAAAATAATTTATTTATATGTAATAGTTAAAACAAAATATAAACATGCATACCAAAAGATAATACAAATTATTCGAAGAAAAACATTCCAAATACAAAGATGAAGTTGATTCCAATTGGGGTTCTAATTTTTTTTAGGGTTACGTTGAAGCCTAAGGCAAGGATCGGCTGCTTAGAAATAATGATGATGATAAATAAAAAAAGGATCATAGAAGAACACGCAAATGTTCTAGTAATGAACTGGTATCCTTACACTCCCATTTGGATTTTTTACTCTTGAGCAAAAGTGGGTTATTCTTATGTCGTTTGGTTTCTTTTTTTTCCCCCTCCATAATTCACTTGAAGTAATATGTTTTGTTCTTTTGATTCTCTAATTTGTTTTTACGGTGATCTCTTTTTACGTTATCTATATGTCTTTTTTTGTGAAACCTTATTATTATGAACAAAATTGAAAATCTTTTTCTAATAATATTTTTTTTTTTTTAAATATAGCAGCAAAATTATATATATCTTTGAAATATATCACATGATAATACATATACTTTAATTATTTTATATGGTATCGAAATTTTTCCCTCTAACGAATTGTTTCAAAATCGGTTTTTCACATATGACTTTAATCTTTTTCTTATAGAGGATTTTAAAATATACTGGCGCTCTTCTTGTTTGTTCTGAATTCATTTTATTAGGTACCGCTCAAAAAGAACAACCTAGTTTATGATAATTGAAACAATGAATAATATATGTGAAGGTTATTCACATATTAAACAAAATGTTAACGCAAATGTTACCTACTCGTTCACAGACTCTTTTTTTTTATATACTAGCGAAAATCTCAACATGAGGAAAATTATGAAGATAAAGTAATGCAATTCAGGTAAGAATTTGTCTAAGTCCTCGTTTCTTAGCCTTTTTGAGAATGGACTGGTTAAGAATTTTGTGGAAACTTCTGCAAACGGGAATTTTATTTTAGCAAAAATATCTTTACGAGGTATTTTAAAAACTACTTAATAATTCAACTATAGCAACAAAGCGCACTTTCCCGATGAAGGACACTGCCACCAAATGAACACGAAAAGTATATATATGAGATATTATATACGATATTTTTGGTGGTGGTTGTTTAAGTGATTGAGTTGTTTGATTATAATGATTGTTGTAGTAAGTAGACCCTGTTGACTTACTTGGTGATTGTTGTGGGCGCAGTCGTTTTGCTGAGATAGTAAGGTATTCACACAGGGGAAAAATAACGAGGACACAGGATTGGATTGAAATAGGCCAGCGATCAAGGGAGAAAGGGGTGACTATGGGGTTTTCGACTAAGGCTAGGCTGTCACATAGTGAACATTGGACTTATCTGGGTGATGAGGAAGATAGTGGCGAGCTCCAACTTGTACCTTGGCCGGTCCAGGTGCTAACTCGATGCTGTCCAGGTCCCAACTAACTAAACTGAGTCCGAGCTTCAACTCGTTAACTACTCAGGGTTCTCATTGGATGACTGTCGACTCGTGGCCGTTTCTCATTGGTTCTTAGCTAATCCTGTTGGACTCTGATTGGATCTTTGCTAATCTTTTGTCTTTGTCTTGTTTTAACATGCTCCCGGAAGGGAAGGTTCTTGAACTCAGTTTTTATGAGTTCCTGGATAATAAAACCTGCTAATGACCGTTTCCACTCTGATGGCCTTTCTCCCTGATTCGCTAAGCCTTGTCTTTATTAAAATCTTTGGATCATACATTGCATACATATTGTGGTGGGGTTACATCCAGTTATGTACAAATTATGACATATATATATATTCAATACAGTAGAACCTCCCTGTAAAGGACACCTAATTGCAGAGCCAATGTGTCCTTTAGGGAGAGGTGTCCTCTTACCGAAGAGTTGTTAAATACAGTAGAACCTCTCTGTAAAAGACACCTAATTGCAGAGCCAAAGTGTCCTTTAGGGAGAGGTGTCCTCTTACCGAAAAGTTGTTAAATACAGTAGAACCTCCCTGTAAACAACACCTAATTGCAGAGCCAATGTGTCCTTTAAGGAGAAGTGTCCTCTTACCAGAGAGTTACTAAATTGTAAAAATGGTATTTTTACAAATGAAAATATATTATATCTTTCTGAATATAGAGCAATCCATAATATATGTATATTTTAAAAAATAAGGCTTATTTTGGATTGTAATAAGATTATTTATTAATCCAATATTTCGATGGACCAATCTTCCATCTTTTACGAGGTATTTTGCCATGAAGCACGCAGCAGGTCGCGTGCTTCAGGTAAGCCACTAGACGTCTTGCAAGCTTATTGGGCGATGTATTAATAATTCGGATTAATAAATAATCTTATTACAACCCAAAATAAGCTTTATTTTTAAAATATTATATCTTTATATTTAAATAATATATACATTAAATTGAATTATGATTCAAATAGGTTTATTATAAGCATAATAATCTTTAAAAGTTCACAACACATAAAATAAACAGGTCATATATTTAATTTATTCCAACCCATAAAATTTATAATAGAATTCCTGATTTTCAAACAGCAAAAAAAAAAGCATAAACAAATGCATTGAACTACCAGAAACATACGAAACAATATTGTCAAGAAGCTCCATCCAGATGGGACGCCTGTCAATCATCCCTGGACCCCGGGGGGGTCCACAGGTATGAGGGGTTCTCGGAAGCTGATCTATAAATAAGGAAAACGGGACGGTGGCTGACGCCGCTCATTAGGATTATCTTTAACTTGGGGTAAGTTGTACTCTCCCTATAAATACCCCTTATAATAAATCAATTATTCCCAAAGTTGCCCTTGCTTTATTTATCTCCGCGACAATATAGACAAATACTATCCCATAGATGTAGGCACTCATCTTTACCACACAATACTTAATGATGTTATTAAATTTAGTTTGAAGTCTCTAGAAGGGCTAACAAGTCTCAATATTTGAAAATTAAAAGTTATACAAGAAACTTAATCCTGGAAACATTTATTTTTTAATAAAATATACAAAATATTTTAACGCAGATAAGTAAAAAAAATCTCCTGAGAATTGTCAAAATGTTTTACGTACTATCCAAATATACATGTTTTTTTTTTTTTTGCTTATCCCTAGTACACGTGGTACAGGCCATGATAATCATGGAGGGTAGTTAGCAACTGCTTTTTTTACTGTAAGCGCACCACATGTCTACACATGTGAAAAGCAGTTCGACTTTGCACTTACAAATGCCAGAGCCCCGTTTGGTTACTTGCACTCGCTGGTGGGGTTGGACTTTTGCAAGAATCGGGGACCATTGGAGCATTTTTTTTTAAACAGAAAAAAGTGTCCAATGCGGGAATCGAACCCGGGTCCTAGTGGTCGAAAACCAAACGGTTTAACCAGCCTTCCACCGACCCCCAATACATATACATGTTAAAAAGTAAAACCTTCTTAGGTTTTGTCCATATGAGTGTAGTTTATATCAATTTGATTAAAGATTCATGGTTACACAGGGTAAATAGTAGTAATTTCAATTGAGGAATGGAGGTACCTTAAGACCTTCTGTAGTTTTTACGTTTGGCAATGTAAACATGTAGACTTGTATTTAATGTAAAATGAAAGGATTTAATCACGAATGTTTCTTTTATACATAATACAAACTTCTACTGTACATACTACAGTGAAAAAATATATTGGGAAGGCTTGGCTCATCAGTGGTGAACCCTCCCAGCGGTTTCGCCAATTTAATCTACCAGACCGCTTCCTAGAGCGCTAATACTATATTGGATCATTCTGCTTATATACGCAGCACTGAAGGGTGTAATATCAGAAATTATTATCAAGTAAACTATAGACATAAGCTTATAGGACAGTATAATTACATATAAATATTTACATCGAGTAATGCTCTTCCGCAAAAAAAGGATGGATTTTTAAGGATGTGTATTTAATGTGTTGTAAGGTACTGTATGACATGTTGTTGGATGGCGTTCCATGTCTGTTGCATTTGATCAGCTAAATCAACAACATTGTATGTTGGCTGCGTATAAAGCTGAGGTAGTGGTCCAATAGTACCCATTATTGAAGCAATAGAAACCATAAAGAACCCTAAAGCAATACACAGAAGTATAAATTACCATCAAAATAACCCTATTTCAACTTGCTTAAGTTTTGTCCACGAGTATATATGACATAATAAAAATAAGATTTTTATTATTCATAATATAATTAAAATTCTAGAACAAAATAATTACATGACCATAATATTTATTAAAATTGTTTTCCTAATATAACTGAAATTATAACTTAAATAATAAAATTAAAAATAAGAACTAAACACAGAGTTAATTTTTAAAATGTAAAGGAATGCCAAACAAAAAGAATATAACCTAATTTGCTATTTTTTAAAAAATAATAACGTTGTTGGATTGTCTTTGTATGTAAACCTGTTTGCTTTGAGAAATAATGAAAATAAATATAATTTAAGACATAAAAGGATATTATTAATTTTTTTCTTTTTATCTACGACTGCATGAAAGGTAACGTATCCAGAATATACGTTTTTGTCCATGAGCATATATATATATATATATATGATACATTTTGAATGATAGAATGTAAATTTTATTTTATTTTATTTTTTTATTTTTACTAAAGATTTAATTAAATGGTGTATGTAAATTTTTGTTTTGTTTAAAAAAGATTTGAAAAAAAAATAAAGACGATGATTATTGAGGTGGAGACAGCCACAAACGACTGCTTAATTGTCATTTCCACACATTGAACTTTGGAAAAATTACAATACGACAAAGTAGTCGACAGGATTCGAACTTGTTCGCGGAAATTTTATTTAATCTCAGGGCATGGGAAAGAGGAAGGCAAGCCCAAAAATTACTTCATCTATTAATAAGACTGATCTTAAAGAAAATTCGAATATGGAATATTATCCCAAAGATATGATACCAAGCTTTAACCCTGAAGAAGGGCTTAAATACTCACAATGGCTGAAGGTTTTCAACCAACAGATCAAGCTCCGGAATATCAAACAAGAAGATGCTCTTTTCATGATACCTACTCTCTTTAAGGGCAATGCTCTTGAGATTTATGCCACAATTTGTGACGAAATTGACACATTGGAAGATTTACATTCTAGGATGATGACATTCTTCCCAGAGTTTGAACGCGGCCTACATAAAAAGTTTTGGCAACTAACTAAGCAAGAGATGCAATCAGTTCGTAGTTATTATCTTGAAAAGATAAAAATTGGCACACAGCTACACATGCCAAAGGATTTAGTCTTGGAATCTCTTACATCTGGTGCCGGCCCACTCGAGAAGTTTCTGATTGCTTCCTCGCCACATTCCTTAGAGGACTGGCTTCGTATTGCCGAATCATTGGAGCACACAACTCAACAAAGGGACGGAAGATGGAATAATGGACGGAGGAACAACTTTGCTGGAGGAAATCGCCCCAACATGGCCTCGCGGTGGCGATCTATCACGCCGCAGCATGGAGATGTCAACGCCGGCCAACTCCACGAACCTGGCCATCCTGGGACTTTATCCATCGGCCTACAAAGTGCGTCGAACCCCGGTAATCAAGACCAAGTGGGATATTGACGGTGCCCGGGGATCAGAGCGGATGTGGGGACAGCAGACTCATGGTTCCTGGGTATGTTTATGATTCTGTTTGATTCAGGTAGTGAGATTAATATCTTACCTACTCATTTTTTGGCCAAGAATTTTTCAAATAACATAAATATTTCTAGTTACGATAAAATAAGTACTGTATCTAATAATGTTAACATAAAAGGCCAGATTTGTTTGAATATAAAAATTGGAATTATAACTAAAAATATTTTGTTTTATATTATTGATAATCTAAATTTGAACTTTTTGATAATGTCCACAAAGTACCTAAAATATTTTAAACTGAAGATTGATTTTGATAAAAATGTTATTATGCAAAATGATGGTGTTTTATCTAATTTTGATTATACTTTTTCTAAAGAAGAACTTGATGCCTTACAATATGATAATTCTAAAATTTATTTAAGTCTTGTTAGGTCTAAATATTGCAACAAACATAATTATTGTTTAAAACTATCAGGGAAATGTAATCGTATAAAAAATGTACATGCCATAGGTAAAACTATAAATCAATCTAACATATATTTTCCTTCTTGTTTTAAATCGAGACCTATTTATCAACCAAACTTCCGACCTTTGCCTTTACCAAACTCAGAAGATAGTTATATACATAATGACGTCAGACTGGGAAATAATTTCCATGTTTTGATGAATGACTATGATGATATTTTTGGTGAAAATAAGTATAATGTTAGACCTTTAAAGGTAGATCCCCCGAGACTAACACTCAGAGATAAGACTCCTGTTTGTCTCAGACCTTATAGACATAATCTAAAGGATAACGGAACAATTAAAGAACAAATTAGTCAGTTGTTGAAATATGGCATAATTAAGCCTGCTTCATCACCATACAGTTCACCAGTAACCCTAGCCCGTAAAAAAGGAGAAAGTGATAAGACTAGACTATGTATTGACTTTAGAAAATTAAATTCAAAATTAATGGGTGACAGTTTTCCAATTCCGTTAATTGAAGATATCATCCAGAAGGTTCAAGGGTCGAGAGTATTCTCATGTCTTGACATTTTAAGTGCATACTGGACTGTTTCCTTGCATGAAAAGGATCAATACATGACATGTTTTACCAGCACAGAAGGTTCCTATCAATGGTGTAGACTACCATTTGGTCTACGTACAGCTCCCGCCATCTTTAATAGGATACTTAGTTCAATATTACAAAAATATGACCTTAAAAATGTAATTTCTTATTTTGATGATATATTGGTTTTTTCAAACGATACGCAATCCCATTTGGAACATCTTAAGGAAATATTTGAAATTCTACAAAAAGAGGGTATCCAACTTAGGAAGGAAAAGTGTTTATTTTTTATGAAAAAGATAAATTATTTAGGTTATGAAATTTTTGGAGACCAAATGTCTCCCTCGGGCATTAATGTTGATATAATTAAATCATTGCCACCTCCTCGTAATGTTAGGTGCTTAAGATCATTTTTAGGAAGCGTTACACATTATGCTAAGTTTATGAATCATTTTAATAAATTAAGAGCTCCCTTAAATAATCTTTTGAAAAAAGATATAAAATTTACATGGACTGACGAATGCCAAAAAAGTTTTGAGGCTCTTAAAGAAGCATTAGTTTCGAAACCAATCCTCCAAATTTATAATCCGTTATTAACTACGCATATCTTTTGTGATGCTAGTACTGCAGGTTTAGGAGGCGTGCTCAAACAGGAGTATCCTGATGGCACAATGAGACCCATAGCGTTTTATAGTAGGGCCTTAAGGGGGGCAGAATCCAAATATACCATTACAGAGCTGGAATTATTAGCAATAATAGAAACGTGCAAGAGATACCATCCCTACCTTTCAGGTCAGCGGGTAATAGTTCACACTGATCATCAAGCACTAATTTGGTTAAATAATTTCAAACATACAAATGGTAGACTATTTCGATGGTCATTAAGATTATCAGAATATGATTTGGAATTCAAATATAATAAAGGATGTGAAAATTATGAAGCTGACATGTTGTCCCGCGTACCATATTCTTGCTTCCTATCCATACAAGATTTAAAAGAAGGACAAGAATCCTTAGCTAAGCCTTCATCTAAATTATATTTCAATAAAGACAATATCACTTATATTCGATTAAAAAATAAAGATAGAATAGTAGTACCACCATCCTTACAACAAGAATTGATAATTAAGGCTCATGAAAGTTTAGGACACCCAGGTATTAGTGCAATGGCTAGGGTAATATCAACACAATATTATTTTAAAGGTATGATAGGTAAAATAAAAAATTATATTTTGAAATGCAGGACCTGTCAATCTGTAAAGAAGCCGACTACACCCTCATATGGACTCATGGGTACTTTACCGCTAGCTGAGAAACCATTTGATGTAGTTGCTCTTGATAGTATTTTAGGCCTAGGAGAATATAATAGTACAAAAAATTGCCTTCATGTAGTAGTTGATCATCACTCTAGATACATTTGGGCTTTTCCTTCTAAGAGTACCTCGATAGCAACGTATATAAATATTATAAATCAGTTATTAAGTATAGGTAAGCCAAAGATTATTGTTACCGACAGACATCCCTCATTTGTCTCCAAAAGATTCAATAAGTTCATACAGGAAAAAGGCGTAAAACACGTTATGACATCCCCTTCTCATCCACAATGTAACGGGCTGGTAGAAAGGGCTAATGCCACTATCATTTCGAAGTTAAGACTCCACCATCAACAAAATCCCAGAATTCCATGGCACAAGCTATTACAAAAAGCATTAGAATAATATAGGAATACTCCCCATTCAATAACTACAATTCCTCCCGTTTATTTACTTTTCGGCATTAATCCATTTTATACCAGTGACCTAACAATAGCCTATCCCCCCATAGAAGAAGCTAGGAAAACCGCCAATGATAATACAAAAAAAAAACTACATCTTAAATTAGTCAAAAGATATAATGAATCCCATAAAACACCCAATTTAAAAATAGGAGATAAGGTACTGTATAAGATCCCTTACCAATCAGGCCAAGGTAAACTTATGCCAGCTTTTTACCCAGAACCTTATACGATAATTGCCATACCTTCCCCCCAAACAATAGAAATAGATAAGCCATGTCAACCCGAAAATAAACGTACAACAATAGTTAATATTTCTAAAATAAGACTCTGGGAACCAGTATTTGAAGATACCGAGGAAAACCTACACACAATTTTTCCATTTCAAGAAGAGGACCTGGAACAATGCTTGGGCACTTAGCTTAACAGGCAAGTTTTTCCACTACAAACCCTAAATTTTGCATACTTCCATTCAGCAATAAAAGTTGCTATTGAATGGGATTATACCTATGTGTATGAGGGTATGTAAACATGTAGTGCTTGATATTTAGAAATTTTTCCCCAGTTGTCTGCATTATGTTAGTTAGGTTTTGTAAGGCCACCTTTTCCTGTGAATTCCCCACCTAACAGGCCTTGGTCGCCTTTTGCCTCTAACAATATAGTTTTCTTGTGTAAATACAATTACTTGTGTAATATAATTTTTGCATTTTTTTTTCTTTTTTCTTTTTCTTCTCTCTTTTTCCCCTTCGAAATGTATCTCATCCTTTACCTTCCATCCCCTCCCAACCTCCGTTGAGGAAGAAAATTTAATACAAATTTTTCTTTTTTTTTTTGTGGGGGGTAGTGATACATTTTGAATGATAGAATGTAAATTTTATTTTATTTATTTTTTTTTTTTTACTAAAGATTTAATTAAATGGTGTATGTAAATTTTTGTTTTGTTTAAAAAAGATTTGAAAAAAAAAAAAAGACGATGATTATTGAGGTGGAGACAGCCACAAACGACTGCTTAATTGTCATTTCCACACATTGAACTTTGGAAAAATTACAATACGACATATATATATATATTGTAATCAGAGAGATAGAAACATTTCAACCATTCTTTTATTCATGTTTATTCAGTTAATATCCTCTACAATAGATTATGATAATCAAAAACAGTTGTACCTGATTAGAGAGAGAGAAAGCCACAAATTATATAAAATTTAATTGAAATACCAAGATAATTTATATATATATATATGTGATATCTTGGGACCTCTGGGACCAGTGTTACCTGATGCTAGACGAACCTCGATGTCAACTCTACCGTGCAGTCGTGGTGGAAGGCGACACAGCTGGGCCAAAGGTGAAATAAACAAACAGAGATTCCACTAAAAGCGTCTGACGTCAAGAAGGAATGGGATGAGGAGAGAGGGAGAGAGATCTTAGAGCAAGTGTTACCGTTGGGATCCAAGTGAAGACTAACAATTCTAGGTCCTCGATTTAACACCACGACCTTGCTTCTTTCTGATTGGCTGACCTATTTAGGTGATTCTTTCCTAATTGGTGGGACTTTTTCACGTGGCCGTAGGCTATTGGTTGACCTACTTAGGTGATGTCTTCTGTAATTGGCCTTGCGGCTTTCTTTGATGGAAAATACGTCCGGTCTTGTTCCGGAAATTGGGCGTCTCTCAAACTTTTATAACTTCTGGTCACCAGATACGTCCTGTCTTGTCCGGAAATATTGGTTTAAACTTAGCTCGCAGGGTTTCCGGGGTCAGAAGGTTAACTGTGACGTTATTAATAATTATGTTCTCTTCTAGATCTACTTCTTAGGTTTGACTTCTACGATCCTCTAAGCCTGATTTGTTTTAACCTTAACTTTCTCCTGTCTCTCTCCATTCCTTCTATCTGTGCAGTTGCAATACTTTATTAGATTCTTACGCGGTACAGATTGATGTTAGTTGAGGCTTTCTATGTGCAGTACATAAGAAGTTATATACAGTCATGGGGTGGAACATGTGGTAGTAGATATCTAGACTATTTACAACAAGTCCATGGTCTTAAATCATCACAGATGGCCCCGGATGTGAGAGGGTTCATATGGAGGGATTTAAGAGAGCGGAATAGGAAGACTGTTATTAAGGAAGTAATTTTAAAAAAATTAATTAAAGTGAGTTGTTATATAACATGGGGTTAATTTCTGTATATCCATAAGAGATAATAAAGCATAAACAACTAATATTGAACATACAAGTAAAAATAAAAATATGAATAAAATATTTAATAGAGAACATATAATGATTATAGGTGAAAATAAAAACGATTGGATGGGACAATCATGATCTCTTCGTGATGGGCGTTAGAAAGGGTTGAGGGGTTAGTTATTACTTGGTTGAGGCAATGTCACTTTGACTCAAGTCCCAAACCATTTAATGTGCACGGCGCGGAAAACCTAGGCCATGTTTCACATGTAAATTTAAGGACCGAATAAAGTTACAGTACCACAATCGAAAAGTAAGATAAGGGGATTGTTATGGGTTTTAGTAATTAGTCGTTAAGACGTACGCATGCAGGATAAATGAGGGCGTAGATCAGTGACCAGAAATCAAAGCTTTAATTAGAGTCGTCAGGGGCTTAGCGAGAAAAAGAGTAAAGTAAAAAAAAAATGTGCCAGCGTGTGGCATGAGAGTGCCCTGGAATAAAAAAAAATACAATTTGCACGTATCCAAGCCAGAAGTTGGGAGAAGGTAAATCTGGGGGACGATGTGTCAAGATTGTTAATTACGAAATCAAAGTAGGTCAAGTCTAGCCTGCGAAGGAGTTAAAAGTTCCTGCGGAAAAGGAATGTTAGTAATTCTTAAGAAGTAACCTTTAAAGTGGTTGTTTAAGAGGTTATTGAAGATTGCCCTGTTTTTAGATCATGATTTTTAGTTTGATTATAAAAGAATATATCATTGAGATATGAAATTGCGAAATTAAGGCTTTGCATATAGCGTTAAAGGATTTGAAAAATCGAAAATAGAATTGCGAAGTTAAATGCAAAGTAATCTTAAAAAAAAAAGTAAAAATAGTGATGATATGATACAAAGATTAACACACTACAGCAGTATATAAGGGGTAATAGAAAGTGAAAATATTAAATGAAAATTAAAAATGAGCAGTAATATACTCGATAGCATTGACATGGTAGCGGAAGATGAAACAATGTAAATAACATCTAATTTATAAAGTGAGAGAAAATATAAAATGATAAATGCAAATTAGTGATATAAACATGAAATATAAACTTGAGATTATTAGATATGATATGAAAGATAAAATATAAAGTTGATTATAAAATAGAGTCATAAAGCAAAAGTAAATAAGTTTTGGTAAAGAAAAATAAAAAAAAGACAATAATCTAAACTAATTGGTTGACGTAAAAAAAAACAATTATAAGAGCTATATAATGATTATATAAAGGATATTAAAATGAAAAATTTTTAAAAAATGTTCATCGAGAAGGAAGAGCAAGTAAGATTATATATAGAAATTATATATCGTGAAAGAATGGAAAGTTGTAGGCCAAACGTAATGTTCCTGTTTTTTTTTTTTGGATGGGTAGAGAGAGCTTTAAATTGTCCTCGATTGATATCTTTGGTCTTGTTGGCCTAAGTTTTTCTAACTTATCGAATTTGTTTTAAGTTTGATGCGACGCGTGGATCACATTGTTTCTAACTGTGAAACTCACTGAGTCCTAATGTTGTCGTTTTTTTTAAACTTATGTGGGTGTGTGTGATTTTTGTAAGTAAAATGTTGTCCTTGGATCTAAGTGTCGATGTTAAGTTGACAAGTTAATTGAGGGCGAGAGAATCTAGACCTGGTGACGGGCCGTAACAAGATGTCGGCTGTTTGTTTGCTCATCTACAGCGGAAGAAGGGGGGCGAGGCTATTTTTAATGCGATTCCGGATAAATCCTTTGATTGGTCAAGGGGGGGAGCGAGGGGGGCTTGCTTTCTTTCAACTTATTGGAAGTTAATTCGAACTACGTTCGGAGATATTATTTCTATAATTGTAAACGCAAAAGCGTTTTGATTTGTCACGTTTGGTGACAAGCGTTATGGGACTGACATAGGGAGATACAGAGGTTGTAATGATCCTGTGTGTTCAAGCATTTGTTCGATTTGTGTTTGTATTTCGAAAATCCGGATATTGTATCTGTTGATATTAAATCGACTGGTTGTTGTGTTTCGATATTTTGCGGACTTAGTAAAAATGTTATTCATGGATATCGGGTTAGAATTGAATGAAATTGCGACTATCTACGTGGACAATGTGTGATTAAAGGTGTCACAGGCGTGATGAAGACGTCTTTGGCCTGAAAATTGAAAGAGTTTAGTGGTGTGGCGCTGTGACACGAAGCGAAAAAATTGTAAATGAAAAGGTGCCACGTGAAGTCTCTGTTTTGTACAAAATCTAACCTGTTTCACTAAGAATAACAAATTTACTAAAGTCATGGTTGTTGGTTGTACGAACATATCGATAATTTTTTATATTATTAGTGAATATGGCACGTTTAATGTGAGAAAAAAAAAGATTGTGTGTGTGTGTTTAGTAGGGCGACGTAATGAGGCTTGTGTGGCTCGAGATTAGATTTGGGTGTGAAGTCGCGCATTGAACATTTGTTGTCAATTGGAAAAAGTTATGTGAGAGGGTGTTGTATATTTTGTTGAGAGTGATTTGTCGATATTTAATATGCATGTAAAAGGAAGGAGTGTAGTTATGTAGGACTTTAACGATTGGAATAGTTTTGGAAGGCTGTGACTTAAGTTACTTCTGTCCAAAGATATGAAAGAAAAGGACATAGGGGCGTTGAAAATGGGATTAAGAACATTATAATGAGGTTAAATAAGAGTGTTGTAGTTCACCACGTGTGAGCAACCCGTTCCAGGAGGGGAAAATTTAGTAAATGGGACAGTTGTATTAACCTGTCCATGGGACACGTGTTGCTTGCACGAGGTGAATTAGTACAAGGTAGTTGGTAGAGGTACATTATATTGATACAGGAGTAGCTGAGAACAGTTTATAATTAGTAGAAATCTTTTTATGGAGTTAAGGGATAATATGCCAAAAGGCATGGGGGTATCTATAATATGGAATTTTAGATTCCGCGTTATGTTACTTATTTTTAAGATCAAAAAGATATAATCTATGGTGACAATATTGTTAGCTATGGCATTAATAGGTAAGTTAAATGGATGGACAGGTATTTTTCTTTTACAAACTGATTTCTATTATTTTAAAAGTATTCTGCCTAATTATATCGATAGATGCTTCTGTATCAAGTAGTAGAGGGAGGTTTACATTATTGGACAGTTCCGCACGAACGAGCAATTGTTCAACAAAAAATATAGAAGGAGGAACCTACTGTGGTGCTGTCTTGTATGTCGGGACAGTCCTGGTCTTGTGCCGTGGTTGGAGGTTCATTGGGACAGTCAGAGTTCATTGTTTGCGCTGGGCTCGTGGTTTAGAGATGGTCGGGGGAGCAGGTAACATACGCTCGCGTGTTGATAACTCGGAGGGGCGCTTGCAGGAGGTTTGCTGGCTTTCTCAGTCTTGTAGAGTATTGTAGTTGGGCCCGATCTGCTTGGGCGTCGTAGTTGGTAAAGAAGCTCTGCGCCTCGTACGAACCATCGTAGCGATTCCACCTCTCGCGATGTCCGGTCACGGCAGAAAGCTGATGTAGCGTCGTCGTCAACCTCCCTAGGACATCTGACACCGGCGGCGGGGGTGTGACGTCTTCCTGACTGGGGACAATTTCCTGCGTCCTACCGAGGGTGGTTACTTTCTTCGGAAAAGTGGTGTTCTCGCCACTTTCGTAGTCGGTATCGGTCTTCATTGGTTCCTTTGACTCCTCCTCTCTTCCCTGTTCCATCTTTCTGTACAGACAGTGGTCTATTTGCTTACTTGTACCTTGGCGTCCACTATCCTGTCGACTCTTCGGTACGGGGGAGTCTGTGATATCTTGGGACCTCTGGGACCAGTGTTACCTGATGCTAGACGAACCTCGATGTCAACTCTACCGTGCAGTCGTGGTGGAAGGCGACACAGCTGGGCCAAAGGTGAAATAAACAAACAGAGATTCCACTAAAAGCGTCTGACGTCAAGAAGGAATGGGATGAGGAGAGAGGGAGAGAGATCTTAGAGCAAGTGTTACCGTTGGGATCCAAGTGAAGACTAACAATTCTAGGTCCTCGATTTAACACCACGACCTTGCTTCTTTCTGATTGGCTGACCTATTTAGGTGATTCTTTCCTAATTGGTGGGACTTTTTCACGTGGCCGTAGGCTATTGGTTGACCTACTTAGGTGATGTCTTCTGTAATTGGCCTTGCGGCTTTCTTTGATGGAAAATACGTCCGGTCTTGTTCCGGAAATTGGGCGTCTCTCAAACTTTTATAACTTCTGGTCACCAGATACGTCCTGTCTTGTCCGGAAATATTGGTTTAAACTTAGCTCGCAGGGTTTCCGGGGTCAGAAGGTTAACTGTGACGTTATTAATAATTATGTTCTCTTCTAGATCTACTTCTTAGGTTTGACTTCTACGATCCTCTAAGCCTGATTTGTTTTAACCTTAACTTTCTCCTGTCTCTCTCCATTCCTTCTATCTGTGCAGTTGCAATACTTTATTAGATTCTTACGCGGTACAGATTGATGTTAGTTGAGGCTTTCTATGTGCAGTACATAAGAAGTTATATACAGTCATGGGGTGGAACATGTGGTAGTAGATATCTAGACTATTTACAACAAGTCCATGGTCTTAAATCATCACATATATATATGTATATATATATATGTATATTAAACATATAAGTGTTTAATATAAATTTGAAACGCAACGCGCTAAAGTTTTATTTTCATATATATAATAGAAATATAAATCAAAATTAATGTGGACTTTATTTTGTAAATTAGGTTTTATTGTTATTTTACTAAATTCATTTGTTTTGAAATCAAAATACTTATGAAAATATTTTTTTTTGTGCGATTATTATCTTTCCTTAACAATGTATTCAAAATATGTATTATTTTTAATTAGAAGTGCCCGATATATAGGTTTTTAACTTTTAATTAGACATTTTAATTTATGTTTAGACATTTTTCATTTTAATTTAGACACATGGACTTTATATAGCAAAGTCCATGTGTCTAAATTAAAATGAAAAATGTCTAAATTAAAATTGAAAATGTCTAAATAAAAATGAAGGTGTCTAAATTAAAATGGAAAATGTCAATATATAATTTAAAATTGTCTAATTAAAAGTTAAAAACCTATATATGATAGAAATTTAAATCAAAATTGATGTGAACTTTATTTTGTAAATTAGTTTTTAATATTATTTTACTAAATTTAGTTGTTTTTGAATCAAAAATACTTATGAAAATATTATTTTTTGCTGCAATTCAAAACTTTCCTCAAATATGTATTTAAAAAAAAAACGTATATTTTAAAATTATAAGCACCCGATATAAATATTGAAATTTCGTTTGGAAGTATATTCAAATAATATTAATCTATGCTATCTAAATGGGAAACAAAATGGCGATTTTTTGTTAGCAGAAGATATGTTTTTAGAAAATAATAAAGACTCACGCGGAAATAGGGCAAATGGTCTTGATCAATATCAAACCATTGTTATATTAATATATGACCTACCTATTATTATAAAAATAATTAAGCGATGCGCGTAAAGAATAAAATAGCATATGATTAATTAAAAACAAAGAAGAGATTATGCAAATATGAATAATCATTCAGTGAATATAGATTGATTTGCATAGATCACTTGAATAGATATCGTTAGGTCTCATATAATAAAACTACAAAAAAAGGTATTATCTTTTGATTGATTGGATATTCGTGCTAAATCATTTATCTATTCTTTCATACATCAGAACAATACGGTATTGAAATAGGGAATTTGAAAAAAATCATATATTAAATTTACAATCACTGAATTCTCATCATCACAAGAGTGAAGATTATATGATTTTTTTATACAGTAGAACACCCCTCTACAAATGACAGTTTTTATTTGCAAAATTACCATTTTTACAATTTAACAACTCTCTGGTAAGAGGACACCTCTCTCTAAAGGACACTTTAGCTCTGCAATTAGGTGTTGTCCTTTACAGAGAGGTTCTACTGTATATAGGTTTTTAACTTTTAATTAGACAATTTTAATTTATATTTAGACATTTTTAATTTTAATTTAGACACATCGACCTTTCTATAAAAAGTGTCTAAATTAAAATGAAAAATGTCTAAATATAAATATATATTAAAATTGTCTAAATATAAATTAAAATTGTCTAATTAAAAGTTAAAAACCTATATATAAATATTATTATAAAGAAAAAAAAGAACTATATTACGTATTTTTATAAATGATTATCTAAATAATTTTATAGAGAAACTGCTGATTTAAAAATTAAAACACTAAATATAAAGAAATTCTGAACGATTTCTTAAAATTAACCAAAAATTCAAATTATTAGTTTTTAATAACAAAGAATATTAATGTAATAAAATATTATTGAAATCTTCTTCTATGATCACGTTCAAATTGGTATCGCAATTTCTAATAGCATGTAAATAAATATTTTCAAATTTTTTTTTTTCTTATTAAAATTTGACATTTTAAGGATGTATTTGTATTTTATTAGAAATAACAACAATGATTTCTAAAAGATAGGTTGCCCGGCTAGGATTTATTGTTCTTAAAATTAGAGATACTTTGGCCAGTAGAGTTTATCACTATATTGAGTCTATTGGCCGAAAGGTTTTCTTATTTCAAGAACAACAATTATATGTTGTTGTGTTGTTGTTTATTCCTTAAGTCGTTTAAACAATCTCCATTAGGTTCCATTGTCTAAGCTTTTCTATTATAGTCCTGGGGTTTTCCCAGAGGTCTTTTTTTGGAGAATTTGAATTCAATAGATGTTCAGGACTGGCTGGCTGGGAATCGCTTTTGCGGCATTTCGAGAATTTTTTTATTTTTCCATTAAATTTGAGCATTCTAAGATGTCCTGTTCGTAATCTTGAAATCGCCGTTTGTTCTTCCTTAGTAAGGGTGTGGAAAGAAGATTCGTTAGGAATGGGGGTGTACTAGGGGTGGTTTAGGGTGGATTTTCAGAGAAAGATTATTTTTTGTTTGTGGATGGAAGAAATTTCAGAATAGGTGAGTTGGGAGTTTTCAGGCTGGCCCTTACAGCCTTCTTTAGCCAACTGGTCAGTCATCTCGTTGCCGTCTATGTTAACGTGAGAGGGGATTCATTGGACAATTATATATTTATGTTTTATATTACCTGCATATAAAAAAAATCAAAAGATATATTTTAAATAAGGCTTACAATAAAAATAACTATCAATTTACGAAAAATACTCAAAATAGTACATAACAACAGTAAACTATATAGAGTATTATACCTTTTTAATAGAATAGCGCTCACATTGAGTGTATGTATTGATATTCTATGAAAATAAAAATATTAAATATTGACTCAATTTTCTTTATTGTAATACACTATCACATCTAGGAACATTATTAATTCATGTTTTGTTATTGTATATTTTGGTAATTTATACATATTTAACAACGTAAAGTAATATATGATATCGAATACACATATAATAATGATAATATCTGTATAATCTTTGTTTACGTTATATAATTAATAAACGTATTACAAGTTATATTTGTTCGGGTATTATATGATTTATTTACTTAAAGGTTTTTGTTAGTGATAGCGTAAGTTATTTTGTATACATTCTATATACCTTTTATTTATTTTATAAACTTCTGACACCATGTAAAATCTTTGTTTACGTTATATAATTAACAAACGTATTACAAGATATATTTGTTCGGGTATTAAATGATTTATTTACTTACAGGTTTTTGTTAGTGATAGATTGCGTAAGTTCTTTTGTTTACATTCTATATACTTTTTATTTATTTTATAAACTTCTGACACCATGTAAAATCTTTGTTTAGGTTATATAATTATATATATAACGTAAACACACACAAAAGCCTTTATTAAGATACACTGGTCTTATAGAGGATTCTCCCCGAGATTACAAGAGAGATAGGCCTGTGAAAGTGGGGAATATACAGAAGAAGAAAAAGAAAGATTATGTAAGTATGATATATACATACATATATACAACATAACAACAAAAGCCCCCATTAAGACCCAAAGTTTTAAAAAGACTCGACTGCAGGATCAAAGAAGCAAAGTAAGAAAGAGATAAATAAGTGAACAACAACAAAAAATAATATATATATATATACACATGTTAAGAACGGGGTAATTAAAAAAGCTCGTGGAGGAAAAAGAAAAATTCTGAACGCTCCACAAACCCCCTTTTTAACAAAATAAAAACTTTAACCTAAAGTTTGATATTGTTTTGGGCTGCCTTGGGTGTTCAAGCAAGAAAAAGGGAAGACAACAAAAGGTTACACATATAAAGTTTTGTTTAATGTTAGCTATAAAATGAAGGATAAAAAAATATGTAAAACTTATTATTTTTTGTGTAATCCAAAATTTGCATGCAACTTAAATGTTTTTTAACAAAAGCAGATATATAAAAATGATGATATTGACGAAATAATAAAAAAACTTAGTAAAGATAAGAAAAGAAAAATACAAAAAAATATGCTAGATTAACATAAAAACATATATCAATTTTAGGAAATAAAAGCATGTGAGAGAGTGCTCACCAAAAACAGTTCCTCTCAGTTGTTAGGTCGGCTTGCCCGAGCCCCCCTGCCTTGGAAGCACAATTTCGTCTGTCCTCGACGAACTTCCTGGAATCTTCAGATGAAGCACAATTCGTCGCTCTTGACGTACTCCAACCACTATGCGAATCTCTCAACGATTCGTCTCGGCTTCACCTTTTCTTTGAGATGTCAGCCACCCTGTCCCTTCTCAGACCGCTTGTATGGTCGTTTTATGGAAGATGGACGAAGTTCCCGGAGCTCATCTAGGGCAAGCCGCCGCGAGGCTTTTTTTCTTGTCTACTCCGCACAGCTGTGACACCAACTCTGGCCCCCGCGCCCTGACCTTTTTGACCCCTCCGCCCCTCCAATTGGTCGGTGGGTACTTTGGACGGTCCATCCGGCGGACGGACGACTACATTCTATCGGCAGGGGGGGGCCGGTGTGTGAAAAGAGGAGAAGAAACAGCAAAAAATAGATTTCCCTTCGCTGAGGGGTCACACACACAAAAACCAAAAATATGAAAATAGTTGTAATATTTACATATATACATACAAAATGCCATGAGTTCTAACATACCCCCACCTTTTCTTTGTGTGAAAACACAAAAAAAAACAAGGAAATGTGCTCTCCCTTTCTTTTGTCACTGATTCAAAACATCAGGAGCAAACCTTATTGGTTTGCGGACTTCACGTCCGGATCTTGTTTTGATCGTTAGAGGTTTTTTATCCCCAGAGGCCTTTTCAGGAGTTTCCTCAGAGGAAATCTCAAGGGGAAACAGTCTCTGTACAGGGCGTAGCCATTCGCCTGTTGATGTCTTGACTCTGGCAACCCTGTTCACCCCATCTTTCCCCAAGTAAAGTTTTATTATTTTTCCAACAGGCCAGAGAATTCTTTTAGTGTTGTCCTGGCCTATAAGGACTAAATCCCCTTCTTTTATGCATAGCTCCCTTTTATTTTCGGCCCGTTGTATCAGTACCCCCAAATATTCCTTGCGGAATCTCTGTTTAAGTTCCTCATTTAGTTTACTCAAAATCTTGTATTTTCTAGTGAAAGAATTCACTCTTATTTTCTCTAGCTCCGGAAACTCATTGTTTGCGTTAGTCTGCAGAAACATTTGAGGGGTCAAGGGAATGAGGTCTTGGTCATCTTCCGATATATATGAAAGAGCTCTATTGTTGATAATACTCTCTACCTCACATAAAGCAGTCTCAAGTTGTACATAATTCAATTTACTAAATCCGAGCATACGAACCAATAAACTCTTAACAACCCTTACTAATCTCTCCCAAAACCCTCCCCACCAAGGCGCTGAGGGAGGGATAAAAATCCATTGGATTCTTTTTACACTCGATTCCCTTTCAATCTCCCCCCAATCCAAGCGTTTAAGTAATTCGTTTGTTTTTGAGAAATTTGTCCCGTTATCACTATATATTTTTCCGGGACGTCCACGCCGACAAATGAATCTTTTTAGAGCTAACAAAAAAGTGTTTGCCTCTAATGTTCTCACAATCTCTAGGTGGACAGCTCTGTAAACAGCGCAAGTAAACAAGGCCACCCAAACCTTGCTGCCACCTTTAAGATATAGCGGTCCCAACAGATCCACACCTGTCACCTCGAAGGGTTTGCCTAACCCTATTCTATTAGTCGGCAAAGCCGCGCCAGGAGTCTGAATAGGTTTCTGATTATGCCTCCTACATATCACACATTTCCCAATTATTTGTTTAATCAATCTGCGACCACCAATGATCCAGAATTTCTCTCTCAATTGTGAAAGAATGAATTGGGCCCCTCCATGTCCATTTTGTTGGTGTATTTCACGAACCATCTGTTCCACCAAAGGATGATTACGAGGTAGTAAAATAGGTCGTTTAAACACTTCTGAATCTTGTCCATGTAGCAGTTTCGTCTCAACGCACCACAAACCTTCGACGGATTTAATAGTCTTTAATCCATTTTTCGGAGCCTGTTTTCCTGGGAAAGTCTCTTGTTGAACCAATTTCAACAGCTTCCTTTCGGCCCTTTCTAACTCTATTACTTTCAAATTTCCCCTTTCAGTGGGTATTCTTCTCGCATTGTCCAAGAATCTTAAAACCCAAGCCATAATCCTAATGTTTAGGCTATACTTGGATCTCCTATCTAGGAACCATCGATTTGCCTCGACAATGAGAGTGATGTAGGCCTGTAAGGTTTTTCTTTTTTCTTTGATGATCTCTTCCTCATCAATAGTCGGTTCAAAACTAGGCCAACTCTCCTTTTCCCCTTTGAGCCATTCAGGACCCTCCCACCAGTTGGTCGAGACAAATTGTACGATAGAGCACCCTCGAGAAGGCAAATCCGCTGGATTAAATTTTCCGTAAACAAACTTCCAGTTCTCATTATTGACAGTGTCTCGTATTTCCTGTACTCGGTTTCTTACAAACACATTCCACTCATTTTTTCTCTTGAGCCAAGCCATAACGGTTGAGGAATCGGTCCATAAAGTAACAGGGCAACTATTTGTTAAGGCAGTCGAAATAGATTTAACAAGTCTAGCTCCTAAAACGCAGGCCAAAAGTTCTAACCGAGGAATGGTTACCCTCTTGGTTGGCGCAAGCCTAGATTTGCTCCAAAGCAGAGACAAATGTACTCCCCCCTGCACTTCACTTCTCATAAATGCCACTGCTGCATAAGCTGATTTACTGGCATCGCAGAAGACGTGTATTTCATTCTTATTAGTTTGATCAAACCAAATATGCCTGGGAATTTTGATTTGACTTAATAGACCAATTTGGGAGTACCATGTTCTAAACTCCCGATCCATATTTTCGGGTAATTGAGAATCCCATCCAATTTTCAACTCCCAGGACCTCTGTAATAATAGTTTAGGAGGCAAAAATATAGGACTATAAACTCCCAAAGGATCAAAAACTTGCTGAATTTTAGAAAGGATAATCCTCTTGGTTAGTCTTCGGGGGAGATCCTTTTCAATAGAAACATCACAATTAAGTACATCTTCTACTTTGTCCCACACAAGTCCCAACACCTTGGTAGTAGTTCCTTTTTCCTCCTTTGAATTACTCACTGGTAAATTAAATTCCCACTCACGCAAGTCCATTTTTGCCATTTCCATGATATTGACAGCTGTATTCTGGAATTGTTGGACCTCCTCCTGAGAGGAGAGGGATGTTACCAAATTATCCATATAAAAGGATCTCGCCATAGTCTTTGCGATTTCAGCTGCCGGACCTTGTACAGAATTCAGATGATGATCAATAACTGCACCCAAGATGAATGGACTACAGTTAAGCCCAAATACCACACGTTTATGTCTAAAAACGGTTAACTTCATAGGGTCAGTTTGATCCCACCAAAGGAAGCGAAGAAAGTCCTGGTCTTGAAGCTGCACTGTAATCATCTGAAATGCCTTTCGAATATCGGCTAGAACACCAATACCCTTTTCTCTAAACCTAATTAATATTTCAGGTATTTTTTCCAAAAGGTTAGGTCCCTTTTCTAGATAGTCATTCAGAGAAAGACCATTATACGACCTGCAGGAGGCATCGAAAACAGGACGAAGAGGCGTCGTCCTACTTTCAGCCTTGAACACCGGCCTATGCGGTAAATAATGGCCCTTCTTTTGAGGCCTATTCTCCTCTATCCTCTCAATTAGGCCCTCTCTCTCCCATTCTTGAAGAATAGTAGAATATTCAATAACCATTTTCTCCTTCCTTAACTTACTAGTGCATGCTTCCAATCTCCTCTGCGCTATTTCTAAATTTGAGGGTATATTATTTCTCTCGCATTTCCACGGTAGCGCGACTGAATATCGTTGATCTTCATCCCTCTTTATATTTTTTATAAAATGTTCCCTTAGTTCAATTTCCCTTTTCTTTTTTGAGACAACTTCGATGGGATCTTGGATTCCCAAGATATCCAGCTCCCAAAGATCTTTCAAGTTGTTTCTTGCAACCAACATATTCAATGCAATTTGGACCTTATCCTCCTTACCCACCACCGGAGATTGCCCCATAAGCGTCCATCCTAATTTTGTCTCTACGGCAGTTAGGTCCTATCCTAGATAGACGACCTTCCCGGTCAGTAATTGTCCAAAATAGTCACTACCTATTAAAATATCTATTTCCTCATTTCTAAAATTTGACGGGTGAATATAGATCTTTTTCCGTTTTAATTTGTATAACAAACGTCCTCTTGGAATCGGCGGTATCCTTGCACAAATTTCTGGTTGATCGAGGGCGACTATGTCTACATCAATTTTATTGGTTAGACTTCCCAGTTTCAAAACATATTTCCCATGCAACGCCTCCTTCATATTTCCTCCCCCGAAAATAGATTTTTCCAAACTTATCTCTCCTATTTTGTTTAAACCCAGTTTTTCGACAATTGATCTCTTTATATAGGAGTAGTGACTTCCAGTGTCAAATAACACTTTTACTTCTTTAGTCTCTTTAGCCCCTTTCAATTTCGCCACGGAAGTCATGAGTAAGATGTCATTGGCGCATGTTCGCGCAGACATATTAACACCCGTGCATGTTGCATTTCCTTCATTAACAACCTTAGATGTTTCACCTTTGAAACTATTGTTTCCTCCTTGCTTCAAAGCAATTTTATTGCAAAAGATATCTAGATGATCTTTTCCGCAATTTCTACATTTTATGTCTGCTCGGCATTCCCTTTTCAGATGGTTACCCTTTAGACATTTAAAGCAGACTTTAGCCTCCTTTATCCTTTGATCCCTCTCGCTAGGTGTAAGCCGCGAGGCAACAAAACATCTACTACTCAGGTGATTATCCCTCTGGCAGAATATGCATTTTGTCTTAAATGCGCTGCCGAATAAATTGGAGACAGTGGGCGGTGTCTTCCGAGGAGTCTTTAGTTGAGAACCGGTAGCCCTCATTGAGCTATTACCCTCAAAATTCTCCTTAGCAAATGCCATTCGCTCAGCACCCTTCACCTCATCCCGAAAGAAGTCCATCAGAGCCTGAAGTCTACCGCTGGCATCGCTCTTATCTCCATTCTCCGCTCCTTCTTCTTTTATCCCATAGCCCACAGCAGGATTCCTCTGCCACACCTGAATAATGTCCAATGGCAGACTCGACTCAACCAATGGGTAGAGGAACACGCCTGCCATCTCCGTGTTAACACCCAGTGATTCTAGGTTCTTTAAGTGAGCCGTCAGATCATCGTAGATCTCGTCAAGAGGAAGGATTTCTTTCCTTGCATTGGAAACAACCAGTTTCAACAGTCTCCTTATGTAGTGTTCTATGAGAAGGTTCTTATCTCCGAATCGATCTTTTAGGGCTTGTATTACCTTGGGATAATTAACTTCAGTTATAGGGTAACTGCACACAAGACGTTGAGCTCTGGATCCCTCGACTACCGCTTGTAGCAGATAGTGAAATTTATCTACATCCCCCAGAGTTTCATCGTCATTGATTTTACTAAATTGCCCCCACCATGAGAGCCAATCCTCTAGGTTGCCCTTAAATTTTGGTAGCTCCACTTTTGGCAACCTAATAGTTCTTTTAGATTCGGTATTTACAACCGAATTCGCCGCCGACTCCACCAATGAGCCGTCGACCCTATCCCTCGCGGTTTCACACCGAGACAAATATTTATTTTCTATGTCAAACATCCCTTGAACATAGTTTTCACAACCCTCGAATTCTTCTTCGATTTTGACCTCCGTTATGGTTTCATCCTCCAGAAGGAGCCCATGATACCTTGAATCAATTTCACTTATTTCCTTAGAGAGAGCACAAATTCGGTTATATTTAGCTCTATATTTTTCTGTATCGAAATTTGTCTTTTCTATTTCAGTCCAAAACTCGGTGGACAGCCGAGTAAAAATAGCTCTTTTGGGGGCTCTAGTCCTTTTTAAGATATCAATATTCTGCATTATTTACTATATAATTTTTCTCGAAACCTTTCTCTCTTTTTTTTTTTCTTCCTTTTCTCGATTTGACCAGCCAATGCCGCCCACCCGGGGACGCCAAAAAATATAATGTTAAGAACGGGGTAATTAAAAAAGCTCGTGGAGGAAAAAGAAAAATTCTGAACGCTCCACAAACCCCCTTTTTAACAAAATAAAAACTTTAACCTAAAGTTTGATATTGTTTTGGGCTGCCTTGGGTGTTCAAGCAAGAAAAAGGGAAGACAACAAAAGGTTACACATATAAAGTTTTGTTTAATGTTAGCTATAAAATGAAGGATAAAAAAATATGTAAAACTTATTATTTTTTGTGTAATCCAAAATTTGCATGCAACTTAAATGTTTTTTAACAAAAGCAGATATATAAAAATGATGATATTGACGAAATAATAAAAAAACTTAGTAAAGATAAGAAAAGAAAAATACAAAAAAATATGCTAGATTAACATAAAAACATATATCAATTTTAGGAAATAAAAGCATGTGAGAGAGTGCTCACCAAAAACAGTTCCTCTCAGTTGTTAGGTCGGCTTGCCCGAGCCCCCCTGCCTTGGAAGCACAATTTCGTCTGTCCTCGACGAACTTCCTGGAATCTTCAGATGAAGCACAATTCGTCGCTCTTGACGTACTCCAACCACTATGCGAATCTCTCAACGATTCGTCTCGGCTTCACCTTTTCTTTGAGATGTCAGCCACCCTGTCCCTTCTCAGACCGCTTGTATGGTCGTTTTATGGAAGATGGACGAAGTTCCCGGAGCTCATCTAGGGCAAGCCGCCGCGAGGCTTTTTTTCTTGTCTACTCCGCACAGCTGTGACACCAACTCTGGCCCCCGCGCCCTGACCTTTTTGACCCCTCCGCCCCTCCAATTGGTCGGTGGGTACTTTGGACGGTCCATCCGGCGGACGGACGACTACATTCTATCGGCAGGGGGGGGCCGGTGTGTGAAAAGAGGAGAAGAAACAGCAAAAATAGATTTCCCTTCGCTGAGGGGTCACACACACAAAAACCAAAAATATGAAAATAGTTGTAATATTTACATATATACATACAAAATGCCATGAGTTCTAACAACACATATATACATATTCACTCAATTCAAAGTAACAGTAACGATGTCTTTTTATTCACTGCCTTGTAAAACCCACATAGATCCAGTGAAAACCGTCTATCTGTATATAACGTGAACAAAGATTTTACAATAGCAAAAATATTTTAACCGTTAGAATGAAAAGATTAAGTTTCTAGGGCTAAATTAAGGGTTAAGAAAAAGGCATCTTTTCTGATCGTGTAGCTAAGAATTGCTGATGTTTTGCGCAATCTGTTGGAATAAATATCAAATAATTGTTAAATTTTAATTATTCCAGAATTAGTTAATTGGAATAATAAAAACAATGATTAGTTGATATTTATTCCAAATATTTTTATTTATTTATTGTTACAAAAGCACAAAGTCCAAAGGACTATTGTACTGTGCTAGTATTATTTACATATATATGATTAATTATTGGATGGATTAGTAGTGTTTTGTAAATTATTGAACAAATAGTTCTAAACTTAACAAAGTTCTCATAAGAGATTGAGTATATACACAAAGACAATTTGGTAATGTTTCAAAGTATCTACATACAATTTGATTAGTCAGAGGGCAAGTTAAAAGAAGATGCTCTGGTGATTCAACATCTAAGCGGCATTCACATGTTGGATCATTGATAACATTCAGTTTGAATAGGAAACTTAAGAAGGGTCCTTTGCCTGTTAAAAGATGGTGCAAGCCATGAGTAGCTTTTAGTTGTATGAACAGGAAATGTCATTTTTCATAACTTATCCACCTGAGATCTCAGTACAATTTGACTTTTGTACTATTTTTCACATTGCATTTTATGTTATCACTGTTATGTGATTAAAGTAAGTAAGAAGGATGAATTCGTAACCAATTTAACTTTGCATATTATTTATTATTAATATCAATTATAATATGATTAAGCGATAGAACTCTTCCTGTTAAGATAATCAAATAAAGTAAAGCACGAAGGAAGATGAGTTTCTTTTTAATAAACGCGAGCGAGCTTTCGGGCCACACGCCATTCTACTGGCAAAAAGCTAAGAGATTCAAAGAGAGATACAAGCCTATTTATACTATGATTGTTTAATTTCAAAAAGAATCTTAAGCGTTTAAAATAGTTTCTAATTTTGTTAATAGCAATTATACAAAACAAATCTTGGTATATTATTTACATGAAAACAACAAAAACAATAATATTTATTAGTAAATTAAATTTTATTGCCCTCTATCGTTAAAATTTTACACAAATAAATTTACTGGCAATGCGTTTCTTTTTTAAATCTCTACAGACCTTACTGCAATGATTACTACTCTCATTCATTAAATCATATCATTGCAGTAAGGTCTGTAGAGATTTAAAAAAGAAACGCATTGCCAGTTAATTTATTTGTGTAAAATTTTAATAATATTTATATACATACAAGTTCCTTTTCAAACACGAGCTCATCTATAGCCATTGTTACTCTGTGTAATATTCCAACAATCACCTCAGTACTAAACGTAGAGTTTATGATAAAGAATTAGACACAACTACAGAATTGGAAATTGCAGACGAAAAGCCAAACTGTATACCATGGAATAAATAGCAATCTCTTTTTGATATGAATTTATTTCTTTGATTGATTTGATTATGGAGTTTCTAATATGTTTGCCACATTACTGGAAAAGTATTGAAAATATTGCATATAATATTTTAAAAATCTGAATGAATAAATTTGATGTGTTTCGGTGTGGAGAATAAAATATTTTACTTTGTATATATGATCATATTCAATAGTGCGTGTTTATTGTCCCTTTGTGTACAATCTTATTATAAAAATGTATTAAAATTGTATTCAAAAGACCACTTTCTGCCTTAATATATCTATAAATATGAATGGTAAACAAAAGGAATTGAGACTTCATTTTACATTAAACAAATTTATTTACATTTTTTTGTACGTGTTGTACTTTTTATTTAATAATATATATATACAACAATGTACATTTACAAAAGTTTTACATTTTGAAAGATAGTTTACGTATTTTGATATTTTAACATTTTTTTCTCAAATAATTTAATAAAATAATTTTAAATAAAAGTTTTGTATAACATATTTATACACTTTCAATATATTAATTTCATATAATATTTTGATGGAATATAATTTTATTAAAACACATTTGATACAATCCGAGCATGTGATATGCTCTTTAAAATATATAATGATGAATAGGAATTCTTAAAATTGAAAATATTATAGCATATGAATCAATTGATTTATATAAAAAATATATATATTTCAAAGGAAAACACTAGTCATACTTTTGCAATTTTCTATTTCAAATTAGTTGGTTGAAATATTTATATTGAAATATGTATAATTTTGATATATATAATTGAAAATATTTACGTAAAAATAATTATTCGTGTGAAAACGAATTTTAAATGGATTTTTTCTTTCTTTTTTTAGAAATAGTTTTCCTATAAAAATAAAACTTTATATATAAATTATTTATAGCTTTTTATACAGTTTATAAATATTTTTTGGTTTTCAAATAATATGTTTTAAATGTTTTAAAAATATATATGTGTGTGTAGAAAAATAATTGTGTATAAATTAATATTTTTAAAAAATAGTACTTATAGATTTATCTCGATGTAAATATATGTTTTTTTTTATTTATTTATTAAAGGTATGCGTATAGCATATTTGCAACTTCCTTTTCACTTTGAGGTAGATAGTTCAAGAAAGATTAAGCTCATAAGTTAGATGTCCTAGTTTATAATTACATTACTAGGAATCCATTATTTTATCAAAAGTATAATTCAACCTTAAATATTTAAATACAATTAATCTAGAGATTTAGCAATTTTCTTTTGAATAGTGCATATTCATAGAAGACGAGTATAATATATTTTAAGAATTTATATTAACAAAATAATTATTAAAGACAAATATTTGCTTGTTTTTTTTTTAAATCAAATTTAACATACAAACCTTTTGATTTATTTTTATTATTATTTATTTTAAACAAACCTATATGATTTTTCTGAAAATATATATTTTGCTTTTTTCCGGACCTTTAGATAATGATTTTGATGAAATTATATTCTTTCTAATGTAACCAATTCAAAACTTTAATATCTACAGACGATAACTTTGTGCATTAATTAAAATCGCTTTTAAAATAATATAAAGCTTCTAAACAACGCTCATATTAGGTTGATTTTAAGAAATTGAAATTAAATCTTCACAATAAAGGTTTGACTCTTGTTTATAAAGCGTAAAATATCAAACTACGGACTTCAAAACAAATTCAATATGCTGATCTATAATGAAAATCAAACACATACCTCTAGTAGGTCTATATCAATTCAAATGCTCATTCTAAAACATTTAGAGTCATTTTAAAACATTTTATATTTTCTTAGTGCGAACATCGATATTATAATATTCAGCATAATAAATATAAACTTTATAATGCACTAGTTATACTTTTAGTTTTTAATTCATATTGCGCATTTGTAATTCATTTAAAGAAAAAAATCATATAAGAAATATATTTTAAAAAGGTTATTTTTATAAAGGTGGGTAACGGAAAAAATAGAAAATAAGACAATAGACAATTTTCCGAGGACTCTTCATGACTACATTTTCTTACTAAAATTATTAGTCTGAGGAATATATAAAGAGAAAGCTTTTTTTATATTTCGCGATCATAATATATATTTTTATATAATTTCAAAATATAATTCACACATTTTTTTATTTTTTTGTTTATGTATTTTGACTTGTAATCTTTTTTCATAATTAGGTACACATGTGAAAGAAATATTCATTCATTCTAATGCATATTTTCTTATATTCTTCTTTATTCCTCACATTATAATAGCCTTCATTGCAGAAAATTATTGAGTGGAGAAAATAATTATCGAAACGCGTCAAGACTAACTAAATACAGACGATAAATAATAGAGTAACTATCGTTTATTTTGTCTAGTAACCCTGAATATTTATTACTGCTGTCTCTATGAATCAAGAGAATTGAACCAAACCATTTAGGTTTATGATTAGACCATGTTGTATCAAAGTATTTTATCATAAAATTAATTTATCTTAAATTTAAAATGCTGACGTTGTATGCAATTAGTGTTTAAAAACTATTTTTAAACAATTATTTATATAATCTTATATTTAAAGGCATGTTGCTTTATTTCATAAAAAATATTGTGCTTAATATATTTAAAATATAAATTAAAATAAGGTATAAAATAAATTTTCGAATTTTATATTTTTCATTCATTAAAAGTGTGACATATTTTCTATTTACTTTTTAAATTGCAAAAGATATTCTCCAAATAATAAAATATTTCTATATTTTTTATATTTATATATTTTAATATAATATTCTATTTATTTTAAGAAAATATATTGAATAAAAAACAAATAAATTAGATTTTTTAAAATCACAAATATAAATATACCAAAATATATTAAGTTTTAGAAATACATAAATAAATAAATAGATAATTTTACACAAAACATCAATTTTTCCACAATTTTTTTCAAAAGGTTAATTTTACACCAATAGGTTAACATTTTATACGCTTAAGTTAATCTCAATAAATAAATTGCAATAAATAATGAAAAGTGTGTAGAAAGAATATTTCTAAATATTCATGTGAAAGAATTAGGAAAAACCTTCAAGCGAAGGTATAAAGCAAATGAAGAAAAAAATAGAATAAAAATTTCTATTTTATCAAAGGCGGTAAAGGTACAGTATAGTAGGCTTGACTTTCATATGAGATTACTTTTTCGTTTGGTATTTGTTTAGGGCTTAGTTGTTTAACGCGAAGAAAAAGGAAGACTGCAATTAGAGATGAAAGAATCAATAGTAAAAGAATGATAACCATTCCTACTGTAAATCCTGGAGTAGATAAACAAAGAGAACTACCAAGATATCTTGTTTTTTCAACTACATCACCATAGGATCCATTCATTCCTAGAGGTAGTGCAAATGCTACATCACCTGGTGCAACTACCTGAATGACTTTGGTAGTTTGGATATCTTTCATATCACCAAGTTGTCGTTTCAATCTACGAGGTGAACCTCCAGTAATTGAATAGCTACTGGCTAGGTGTACATTATTACCTTTCATAGTTAGAGGCTCACCTTTACGATTAAGGAAAATCGGTCCATAGTTGGATTGAGAATCTGGTAACCTAGGTCTTGGTTGAGTATGATCACCAAGAAGTTCCATATCATCAGGTATCTCCATCATTGCAGGTATTTCAACACCCGGTGGTAGATCTAATCCTGATGGTAGTGAATTTGTCAATTCTGGAGGGGATTGCATAGATTCACTATGTAGATACCCATGATCAGGACCGCATTTCGGTTCGGGACATTCGTGTCTACAAACTTGGATTACACATTGGAAATGTACATCCATTGAATCAGGGAATTTAAATGCTTGGAAATATGCAAATGATGCTACCGATGCGGATGCTCCGAAATTTTTAATTTTCTGAAATCGACTCATAATCTTTGGTCTAAGAATGCATCCATGTTCATCTACAAGATGAATCGGTGGACGTTTACCATCATGGGCAATACAGCTTCTGACCAACATGTCGAATCGATTCTCTTCATCTTTAATGGCTAGAAGCATCGTCATTGTTTGACCAATTTTCACGATTCCAGAAACTTCGCTTGCCCATGGTCCTTTACCTACTTGGACTTGCATCCAACATTGAATATTGTCACCTAGAAAGTTAGCAGTCACAGCATCTAGCATATCAACATTGAATGGTCTAAAGGTTACCGCTTTTTCATAGAAATCATACCAGGTACATCGCAATTTCCTAGCTTGATCCCATACCTCTTGTAATTGTGGATCATATTGAACAATGACGGTATTCTCGATGTAGAATCCGGTACCAGTATCGCCAAGATGACCTGAAGATGTCATTCCACAGTTTCCCAGGAAGATTTCGAAGTTGGCGACTTGGTGACCAGTGTCTGGAGGAAGATGGACACAGCGCTGATCACCATAATGTCCCTTGCTGAAGATAACACCGTGGAATGGTCGATCAAACTGGATGTTGACTTTCATATGGTTCTTCTCACAACGGACATTGAGTTCCCGGATCCTTGGGACTTCTGGACGAGGATTTCTCCACTCATCTTCCCCTCGGACGACAGTTACCTCCCCTCGGTGTTCGGCCGGCATTATCTGGGACTCTTCTTCCATCAGGTCGTCCACAGAATCCACCTCGATGGACTCTCCCTACAACCACACACACTAGAATTAGTTCATATTTACATATTGTCACTTAGAACAAACCTCAGAATGACACACTGCAATCATTTAAAGCCAAACAAATTAAATAGGTGAAAAATAGAACAAATGCGAAATTCTACTGGGATAAGGTGAATAAATTAAGAAAAAGGCATCTCCTTATCGTGCAACTCAAATTGCAACTGCGACAGATGGTGCAAGCCATCAGCAACTTTCAGCAACATATAAAAGTATGTATAATATAAATACCCTTCAGAAAACAACCTCCAGCATATTTCCAAAGCGGATTCACAGCGTGGGTTCAACGCTTGAGGAAATGTATAGATTCCACTGGATAATATTTTGAATAATACTATTCTATTCACAAATATTTAATTTATATGTGTACAGAATTTGGATTAGATATTTTTAGTATTTTTCTAGTTATGGTCAAATAGGTATTACTTATAGAACAACCTGAAAATTCTTATTCTCTTATATGCGACGATTCCAGACGGCTACACTTTTTGGACTTTCCATATTCAATGACACTGCACTATTTATAATACAATATAATGCGGCTTATGATTGTAGAACGAAGTTTGACCGCAAATATTTCTTTCAAACGAAAAATCGAAATTTATTTTAAGGAGAAATAACGATTATTTCTAACCTTAAGGATGAGGTATGAAATAATGAATTGTGAAGAGTAATGATAAACGGAAAAATAAATTCCTTGACACTTTATTTTTTTCCGCTTATCATTACTCTTCACAATTCATCCTATCATACTTCATCTCATTATTTTTCCTTAAAATAAATTTCGACTTTTCGTTCAAAAGAAACATTTGCGGTAAAATTGTCAAACTTCGTTCTACACTGAACTATTGAATCTACCAAGAAACAAACCGGCCTGGAAACACATGGTGAACTGGTTCACTAAGGCTACCAAGACAGACTCCACAGGACAGCCTGGCTAGTTGGTAATCTATGGATACGCCCCAGGAGCCTTGGTAACCTTTATATTATCTTATTAGCCCACTTTCTATTTAACTGTCCAGCATTTCAACTACAGCTATTCCAGACGGCTACACTCCTTTAACTGCGCTCTTTCAACAACAGTCTTGTTAAACTTACCAAGAAACAAACCGGCCTGAAAACACTTGTTGAACCAGTTCACTAAGGCTACCAAGACAGACTCCTAAACTACAGAATAGCCCGGGTAGTTGGTGATCTATGACTACACTCCAGGAGCCCAGGTTTGTTACTGTTGGATCGTTCTAACCAGATTGAACTTGTGCAAAACAGACGATAAAGCAAAAATAAACAAATTAATAATTGAGGGTAAATTCCTATTTTTCACAAGCTTTCATATTCAATGAATAATCATTTTCTTGCTTCAATCCTCCCCTGTGTGGAATCTTCTTTATGGAAGTCCTTTTGAGCCTTTTTTTATTCCCAGATTCCTTCGCAGGGGAGAATTGAAGCAAGAAAATGATTATTCTTTGAGTGTGAAAGCTTGTAAAAAAATAGGAACTTACCCTCTATTATTAATTTGTTTATTTTTACAAGCTTTCACACTCAAAGAATAATAATTTTCTTGCTTCAGTTACCTGTTTGTTCAAATTTGAAATTATCTTATGTTTTTTACTAATTAAGGAAGGCAGACGATCGGATCCACGTCGAAAATTATAATAATAATAATAATTAATTTTACATATATAAATTCCTATCATCTACAGATATGCAAATCTTTAATTTGTAAGAAGAAATGTTATAAAATGAAAGGTTTCATTTATATTCCAACACAGATTACGCTTTTTTTCATTTCAAAAAACTTATCAACACTACAAAATATATAACTACAAAAAATTATATTTATAGGAAATGAATAATAAGAGAGAGAAAGTGATAGGTTCTATGCAAATTTTTAAATGAATATGTAAAATAGAAACCGGATCAAATAAACGTTGTGATTGGTTTTAAAAAAAATGATGAATGAATATTTACAAGGGGACCTTTTGTACCGCCCAATAATTCAGAACTAATTGCAATATGATAATTGATTCAGCAATTACATGATTACACTGTGTGATTGGTGCTAAGCCTAAAATGGAAGTAAAATAATTGTGTTGTTTGGACTGCAGAAGATTTTATTGAAGCTAGTGACATTTATTGAATACCATATATTATCGTTTGGGTATTGAGCATCAATTTGCATATATCTCTGTTTCAAAGAAAATATATCGCTATTCAAAAGTAGACTGTATAAGAAAGAATCTTCAAATGAAGACTGTATAAAATATCTTCAAAAGTAGACTGTATAAGAAATCTTCTTCAAAAGTAGACTGTAAAAGAAATCTTCTTCAAATGAAGACTGTATAAGAAATCTTCTTCAGAGAGTAGCCTGTATAAGAAATCTTCTTCAAAAGTAGACTGTATAAGAAATCTTCTTCAAAAGTAGACTGTATAAGAAATCTTCTTCAAAAGCAGACTGTATAAGAAATCTTCAAATGAAGACTGAATAAGAAATATTCTTCAAATGAAGACTGTATAAGAAATATTCTTCAAAAGCAGACTGTATAAGAAATCTTCAAAAGTAGACTGTATAAGAAATCTTCAAAAGCAGACTGTATAAGAAATCTTCAAAAGTAGACTGTATAAGAAATCTTCTTCAAAAGTAGACTGTATAAGAAATCTTCTTCAAAAGTAGAATGTATAAGAAAGAATCTTCAAATGAAGACTGTATAAGAAATCTTCTTCAAAAAAGTAGACTGTATAAGAAATCTTCTTCAAATGAAGACTGTATAAGAAATCTTCTTCAAATATGAAGACTGTATAAGAAATCTTCTTCAAAAGTAGAATGTATAAGAAAGAATCTTCAAATGAAGACTGTATAAGAAATCTTCTTCAAATGAAGACTGTATAAGAAATATTCTTCAAAAGTAGACTGTATAAGAAATCTTCTTCAAAAGTAGACTGTATAAGAAATATTCTTCAAAAGTAGACTGTATAAGAAAGAATCTTCAAATGAAGACTGTATAAGAAATCTTCTTCAAATATGAACATGAATAAGAAAACTTCTTCAAATGAAGATTGTATAAGAAATCTTCTTCAAAAGTAGACTGTATAAGAAATCTTCTTCAAAAGTAGACTGTATAAGAAATATTCTTCAAATGAAGACTGTATAAGAAATATTCTTCAAAAGCAGACTGTATAAGAAAGAATTCTCAAAAGCAGACTGTACCTGAAAGAATTCTCAAAAGCAGACTGTACCTGAACGAATTCTCAAAAGCAGACTGTACCAGAAAGAATTCTCAAAAGCAGACTGTACCTGAAAGAATTCTCAAAAGCAGACTGTACCTGAAAGAATTCTTAAAAGCAGACTGTACCTGAAAGAATTCTTAAAAGCAGACTGTACCTGAAAGAATTCTCAAAAGCAGACTGTACCAGAAAGAATTCTCAAAAGCAGACTGTACCAGAAAATTTTCTCAAAAGCAGATTGTACCAGAAAGAATTCTTAAAAGCAGACTGTACCTGAAAGAATTCTCAAAAGCAGACTGTACCTGAAAGATTTCTCAAAAGCAGACTGTACCTGAAAGAATTCTCAAAAGCAGACTGTACCTGAAGGAATTCTCAAAAGCAGACTGTACCTGAAAGAATTCTCAAAAGCAGACTGTACCAGAAAGAATTCTCAAAAGCAGACTGTACCTGAAAAAATTCTCAAAAGCAGACTGTTCCTGAAAGAATTCTCAAAAGCAGACTGTACCAGAAAGAATTCTCAAAAGCAGACTGTAACAGAAAGAATTCTCAAAAGCAGACTGTACCTGAAAGAATTCTCAAAAGCAGACTGTACCAGACAAAATTCTCAAAAGCAGACTGTACGTGAAAGAATTCTCAAAAGCAGACTGTACCAGAAAGAATTCTCAAAAGCAGATTGTACCAGAAAGAATTCTCAAAAGCAGACTGTACCTGAAAGAATTCTCAAAAGCAGACTGTACCTGAAAGAATTCTCAAAAGCAGACTCTACCAGAAAGAATTCTCAAAACCAGACTGTACCTGAAAGAATTCTCAAAACCAGACTGTACAAGAAAGAATCTTCAAACTGTATACCAGAATGTTTTCAAAAGAATAATAAATAAACAAAGTTTTCACAAAACAACAATTGTGCTGGTTTGATAGATTAAACCGGTAAAAAGATGTTAACAGGGTTCAAAGTTGATCAAGTTCTTTTCATTTTTCGTTTAGTAATTCTAGAAATGGGTGTCCTATATAAATTGTATAGAAACAACATTCATTCAAAAATCTATCAACAACTTCTAAAGAAAGCTATCTAATCTTTAAAACGACTTATCAACTTTGGATAACTTATGTTTGATGAGTTAAAAGAATATATTCAACACTCATCAATAATTCTGCAAAAGACATTTGAATTAAGTAGACTTATTTGTCTTTTGATCGTCTGAAAGATTGGTGATGGATTGTTTGATGCGCAGATTAATGTGCGCGTCATTTATCAAAACTTAGACAAACAACTGGCAACGTTGGAAATTCTTTTTTTTTTTGTCTGTTGATTTATCAGTGAATTGAAATTTAAAATAAATTAACATAACATTGATGAATTGTATTAAAAATTGACAAATTTATTCAATTATTTTTAATTTATCTTGTTTTTATACACTAATCAATATCATTCATTGTTTTAATTTATAATTTATAGGGGTCGGTAGAAGGTTGGTCTAAACTGTTGGTTTTCGACCGCTACGACACGGGTTCGATTCCCGCAAAGGGCACTTTTTTTCTGATTTAAAAAAAATGCTCCAATGGTCTCCGATTCTTTCAAAGGTCCAACCCCACCAGCGAGTGCAAGTAACCAAACGGGGCTCTGGCACATTTGTAAGTGAAAAGTCGAACTACTTTTCACATGTGTAGACATGTGGTGCACTTACAGTAAAAGCAGTCGCCAACTTCTACCCACCATGATTATCATGGCCTGTACCACGTGTACTAGGGATAAGCAAAAAAAAATGTTTGGTATTTTCCTCTGAAATCTATTTTATGGGAAAATGTCCTTTCTATTTATATGGGTATCATTTCTCTTTCTCTCCCAGCAAATTTACCAAGCATATTCTGACCATATAATCAACCTAGCCAATCAATCTGCCAGATTACCATCTTGATGTATTTAGATACAGTTCAACGTCTTACTAAATGTTTTAATTTTTATTTTATCCTGACAAAGACAAAATACTTTGTCGAAATGTTGAGAGAATAAAACATTTCCTAGTCGCAGTGTTTTAATTTAAAAAACTATAGATGTGTTACGATGCACTAGCGCGCCATCTGTTATCAAATTACGAAACTATTTTAGACGCGTAAGATTCTTTTTTAAAATAAAACAATTTCTACTGCCCTTACTGCAGGCCCTCCCTTTAATTTTTCCATTGCAGTAAGGGCAGTAGAAATTGTTTTATTTTAAAAAGAATATTACGCGTCTATAATAGTTTCGTAATTTGATAAATAGATAAGTATAGGTTAAAGTATTGTAACAAAGTATTTATTATTTTATTAACAGAGTATCATTTTTTATTATTGTTTTATCCTAGAAGGTTGGGAGGTAACCAAGAGTGAGGTGTCACTTCACTGAGGCAAAACGGACTCCAGTAATCTCGTTTATTGACATAAATTGACTGACTGCTGGTAACTAAAACCTGTCGCTATTTATATACAAAATTCTATGAAAACCATTATGCAAAACAGGATATTTGCATATCCATAATTCAATATGCTAATACACTACAATGTTTATATTTTGTTACTCTGTAAACTTCCCTGGGATTTACGCTCCAGGAGCCCGGGTTACCTTTATTTTATCTCTTCCCTCAATGCTTATCTTTTTGTTTATCACTCATAGTTTGTTCTTGCCTGAAATAAATTGTTATCTCATCCTAAAGTTGGTCTTCCCTAATTTTCCACGTCGCAATATTATTGCTAATATATCCATATGAATAATAATATTGACACGTGGAAAATTAATAAAGACAAACTTCAGGATGACACAGGAATTTATTTAAGACAAGAACAAACTATGAATAATAAATCTTTAATTAAAAAGGCATATATTGGATAAAAAAATCATTTATTTTACCAATATTTCAGTTGGCTGAACGCCAACCCTTGACACACTTTAAAATGTTATAACACCTTGATAAAGGTTGGCGTTGAGCCAACTGAAATATTGGTAAAATAAATTATTTTTTGATCCAATATATGCCTTTTCAATTAAAGATTTATCTATGGATTGCTCTATTTTCAGAATGATAAATAAAAGATAGGTAATGAGGGAAGTTTACAGGGTAGCAAAATATAAACATAAAAAATAATACTCTGTTAAAAAATAATAAATACTTTGCTACAATATATTATTTATATATTCTGAAGATACATAAGATTTATCTATTTTCTTTCTCGCTTTAAACCTTATATACAAAAGAAAGGAAAATACATACACTCTTAGACAAAACTTAAGGAGGTTGTACCTTTTAGCATGTATATCGGGATTGAGACAATAACTATGAAAGATATTTGATAGACTGTGATCTTTATTGAAGACACACGAGATAACCAAGTATATACACTCATGGACAAATCTTATGGAAGTTGTACCTTCTAGCATGTATAACGGGAGTCAGGCAATAACTCTGAAAGATATTGCAGTGACTTTTATTGTAGACACGAGAGATAACCAAGTATATACACTCATGGACAAAACTTAAGGAAGTTGTACCTTTTAGCATGTATATCGGGATTCAGACAATAACTCTGAAAGATACACTCATGGACAAAACTTAAGGAAGTTGTACCTTTTAGCATGTATATCGGGATTCAGACAATAACTCTGAAAGATACACTCATGGACAAAACTTAAGGAAATTATACCTTTTAGCATGTATATTAGGATTCAGACAATAACTCTGAAAGATACACTCATGGACAAAACGTAAGGAAGTTGTACCTTTTAGAAAGTATATAATATTCAGACAATAACTCTGAAAGATATTATAGTGACATTTATTGAAGAAACACGAGATAACCAAGTATGAACCAAATTGCCTCTTGCTCCGTCAAAAAAAAAACCAATAATAAAAATAATAATAATAGACACTCGACGCTATCAAAGACTTTCCACTTCCTTAAGTTGTGTCCATGAGTGTATTAAATCAATTTTCTTTCAAATTAAAAGAATGTTTTCAATCGGCGACTTGTGTTTGCTAACAATATATAATTTCTCTAACTATTAATATATATTTGAAAAATAAACCTAATATACCCCACTATTATATTCGGCGAATTTTCAAATTTATTATTTATATTATTAATGAAAAAATCATGAAATATTTTGAATATTATTCTTTTTTTTTATATATTTCTAAATAATTTAAACTTTTCCTAAAATTGTTTTCAATTATTATACTGTAATTCTTTTTTATTTTCGTATATATTTTTTTTTCTCACACATTATTATATATATATATAAATTTCATATATCTTTTCAAGAATACACACTCCTATAAAATAAATTATATATTTTTTAAAATATATTTTCATTAAAGTTAAATCTCAAAATTTCGACCTGATAATAAATTGATATACTTTAACTTGATTTACATCAAAATAAAATTCCAAAAATATTATTATACTTTTTCTATTGGAAAAAAAATCATGAAATATAAATAAAAAATCAAAAGAATTATAATTCAATGATTATTTTTTCAGAAGATCAAAATATTCTAAAATAAAATATATTTTGATCACAGAAGGTCGTCAAAAGATACAAAAGAAAAAATAAACACTTCAGACTCATGACCAGAATATTTAATTAGGCTTAGCAAGTTATCAGACGACTTATTTAGATCCTTTGTTCTTTTTTTGACCGGCTGCTATTTCCATGATGTTATCTTTTGGATTGAAACGTGGATGGAAAATTGATGGTATTAAGTCATTTATCTAGCTTAGATTTCTTTCATACGTTGATTAATTAATTGTATTGTGGAAGTACAAAACGTCAAGTATATATATATCATTTTAATTGGAAATCGCTAAACGATTGTTAAACAATCATAATAAATAAACAAAAGAGACAATTAGATGACAATATTTCTTTTGTTTATGTAACAATTGTATCTTTTACAAGACATATATCAAGTGTTGAGTATTTTATAACGGTAATGAATTGTAAATTTTAAATTTCTCACTTTTACCTAGAGATATATATGATAGAGCATTTCTCATAGGCTTTATCTGGTTTTGTAAATATGTTATATTATATAGGTTATGAAAATTTGTTTGTTGTTAGAGAAAGAGTTGATAAGACAAAGGTTTGATAAGATAAAGGGTTGCAGTCGTGATAAGAAAAAGATAATTATTTACCATCAAGTAGCTTTAATTTTCAATTACTTGAGGAAATATTACACATTAGTCGGCCTGCTACTGAGTAGTGCTCTCAGTCTTAATGACAAAGGCAGACGCATTCTACTTCACCCTGTCATGATGGTTGTCAAGAAGAAGATTTATAAAACTCTAATATTATTAACAAAATCCCTAATCAGATTTGCTAAGTATTATATTGTCACATAAGAAATTAGAAAAGACAAATTTCAGGAGGACACAGAAATGGCAAGAACAAATTAATGAAATACTAGATAGAGTCAACAAGCCAGATTTACAGAGAATAGAAAAATATAAAAACCAAAATTAATAATCTTTTACTGCTTTTCACATGTGTAGACATGTGGTGCACTTACAGTAAAAGCAATCACCTACCTCTACCCACCATGCTTATCATGGCCTGTACCACGTGTACTAGAGTTAAGAAAAATAAATATTTTAATAAAATAATAAATATTTCGCTACACAAAATTTCACTAACTCTGGACCAAAAACAAAATCAAATAAAGTAGAATTGAGATATGAAATAAAGTGATATTAAGTTTATTAAGAAAATTCTGTTTATCTCAATTCTTCTTTATTTTGTTCTTTTACAGAAGAAGAGTTGAAAACGTCGAAATTTCTTGCCATTTCAGTCCTACATAAATAAGCATATTACAAGAAACTACTTGTTTTCTTTTCGTTTTAAGCTAAACCGTTTTTAAACCGTTTTTTACTTATATTTTAATTATGAAAACAATATAAATATTAATTTATTGAATTATATTTCTATATAAAAGTCAATCAAGTGAAGAGAAATATAGGTCATCAAAAGAAAACATAAAAAATGAAAAAACAAATAGGTATATTAAAGAAATATAATAGGCCTAAATTAATCCAGGTCATAGACTAATTCTGTGAGAAATTATCGATAGTATTTGTTTTGACCATTGACTCACTTCACCACTATACAAATATGAGCATTGTCTTGAGAAAATTGATGAGACAAATCATCTTGAAGTGAAACAATGCAAATCTTTGTTGTTTGTTTTATTCATTGTTATTTAAATACATTTATTTTTTTTTCTCTTTATCCCTATTGTTTATGAGGGTAATATCTTATTTTGCTTTCTCATATATTCCTTCGGCATTTTCTATTTAGATGTTATAGAGTTTTCTGATATATTATCTTTCTTAAAATTACAATTATATTCTCACAATGAGTATCTTTTTCATTTAAAAAACGCTAGCTTTCAAGCGTTAATCGCTCTTCAACTGGCTTACTATAATATCGACTTAATAACATATATTATAATAACAAAAGGTAAACCCGTTGAAGAGCGATTAACGCTTGAAAGCTAGCGTTTTTTTAAATAAAAAAAGATACTCATTGTGAGAATATAATTTTAATTTTAATACTTTTTCACAATTTTATCATGAATAGATATTATCTTTCTTACAAACAAACAAAGGTTAGATGAATTTTAAACGAAAGAACAAAATGGAATCAAAATACACGCGTGAAATTTGAAACTTTTTCTTTTTCACAAGAATGGTTTAAATTCCTCAATTTATTTATTTGAGTTAAATCAATCTTAAAACTGGTGTATAGTCTCCTCAAATAGTCTCCACCAAGATGATTAATCTAGACATAAGCTTCAATTGTAAGTGAAGACTTGGTTGTCTTGGTTGATATCACTGGACATTGTCGGATCTGAATGGCTGTTGTTGGGTTCTGTGCTGCCTGGATTATAGGAGCTCTATCTATGCTTCCTTCCTGTAGTGAATCTGTATAAGACCGGTGGTCGCATTAAATATTCATTAAATATTTTCGAATGTATTTTAGATTCAAATATCTGCATTAAATTGAGAAAGAAGTAAATGAAAATAAGATGAAAAGATTGGAAACTAAAATAAAGATATTGACATTTCTTGGGCAAAGAGAGGGGAAGAAGAAATATGTGTATTTTCTTTTTATTATTGAAAGGCCTACCTCTCGATTACCTCTTGCCATCTTGATAGGAAGAAATAAAGAGATTGAATATTTCTATTATAGTAAATTGGTTAGAATTTATTAACTAGCTATCAGATATCCAATAGTAGAAAAAGAAAGTGTTATATTCTGAAAGAGTTGAAGGAAAAATGCCTAATTTGGCTCAAATTAACTTCTTGTGAGCGTTTAATGAATGATTAAGAATTTAGATGTAAAAAACGGTTAAAAACAGCTAAAAACATGGACAAAACTTAAGGAAGTGTCCATTTTGATGTTTCTGGTCGTCTGGTTTTCTTAATATGAGAAAATAAGTCGTTCCGAAAGTCTTCTCAAATAAAACAGAATATTTCTTTATTTTATAATGTTGATAGTATATCTTATTATGTAACTAAGCATTGTTGATGGTCTGCACCATCTATCAGAATGAGTATTGTAACGGAATATTTATCATTGTATCCACAGAGATTATGAATTTTAATTGTCTGTTATATTTACATATTGTATTGCCTCTCTGCTTTTGTTGTTGTTGTTGTCGTGTCCAATTAAGAGCCTCAGATGTATCCATACATCTCTATCACAGCAGTCGCAATGTTCACTATCTTGGGTGTGTAAAGCTACTGTTCTGTGTCCATGTCAATTTTTTATTGTTGTCGTGTTAAATGAAGAGCCTCAGATGTCTCCATACATCTTTATAACAGCAGTCGCAATGTCCACTATCTTGGGTGTGTAAAACTGCTGCTCTGGGTCCATGTCAATTTTCTGTTGTTGTCGTGTCAAATGAAGAGCCTCAGATGTCTCCATACATCTCTATCACAGCAGTCGCAATGTCCACTATCTTGGGTGTGTAAAGCTGCTGCTCTGGGTCCATGTCAATTTTCTGTTGTTGTCGTGTCCAATGAAGAGCCTCAGATGTCTCCATACATCTCTATCACAGCAGTCGCAATGTCCACTATCTTGGGTGTGTAAAGCTACTGCTCTGGGTCCATGTCAATATTCTGTTGTTGTCGTGTCAAATGAAGAGCCTCAGATGTCTCCATACATTTCTATCACAGCAGTCGCAATGTCCACTATCTTAGGTGTGTAAAGCTTCTGCTCTGGGTTCATGTCAATTTTCTGTTGTTGTCGTGTCCAATGAAGAGCCTCTGATGTTCCATGCATCTCTATCACAGCAGTAGCAATGTTCTCTATTTTGGGTATGTAAAGCCGCTGCTCTGTGGCCATGTCAATTTTCTGCAGGGCTGCGGCCATTGCTGGGCATGAGAATATGTGCCTTTCTGCTCTCATATGTAAATATATCGATAACGTAGAAAAAAGACCATATCCCAAGTTGACATGACAATTTATTTAAATCAAATCAATATGCAAATAGGTTGTTCTTTTGATCGAAATTAATTGACTTGTCATTCTGGCGTCTGGTGTTTCTATTTTTTCTACATTGCTATTATATAAAACAAACGTACACTCATGGACAAATTTTAATGAGGTATATAGTCTTTGATCTCGCCGTTCGACTGTTTTTTGAAGGACACAAGAGGCAAATATGTTCATACTTGGTTATCTCGTGTTTCTTCTTCAAAGATCACTGTAATATCTTTCAGAGTTATTGTCCGAATCTCGATATACATGCTAGAAGATATAACTTCCTTAAGTTTTGTCCATGTGTTTATATACTTGGTTATCTCGTGTGTCTTCAATAAAGGTCACTGTGTATCAAATATCTTTCAGAGTTATTGTCTGAACCCCGATATACATACTAAAAGGTATAACTTCCTTAAGTTTTGTCCATGAGTGTATCTTTCAGAGTTATTGTCTCAATCCCGATATACATGGTAAAAGGCACAACGTCCTTAAGTTTTGTCCATGAGTGTATCTTTCAGAGTTATTGTTTGAATCCCGATATACATGGTAAAAGGTACAACTTCCTTAAGTTTTGTCCATGAGTGTATCTTTCAGAGTTATTGTTTGAATCCCGAAATACATGCTAAAAGGTACAACTTCCTTAAGTTTTGCTCATGAATATAATTTGTAGTCTATCTTTGAATGTTGTGTCCCCAAAAACCCCTTTATTTGATAATTTAAGAAAACCTAACCACTTGGCAAGAAAATGTTTTGTACAATATAAGGATATAAAACAATATTCAGCGTTTAGATGTTATATTTATTCTGATAGGTGATGTAAGCTATCAACATTGTTCAATTTAATGGTCAAAAGATTATTTTTAAAATCTCATTTAACCAACTTTAATCTTTAAAATTTTATTATTATTACTATTTTTCACATTGATTGACGTTCACAAGCCCTTCCGGCCTAAATACCTGTTTCATGGTTTTTCAAGATGCCCTAAAGGCCAACTTCTTTAATCGTTGAGGTACAGCTTGCACCACGCTGACAAGGGCCAATGGCCCGAAACGCGTACTTGGTTAGCTTTTCTTGATTAATTAAGAAACGGTATTTGGCCAATTATGAAATAATTTTAAAAAATCAACGATTAGTTGATAATTATTCCGATAGATGGCGAAAGCCCTCAGCAACCTTTTGTTGCATGATAAGGAAATGCCCGTTTTCTCAATTTATTCTTTACGTTCTATAAATTTTCACTTCACAAGTGCTATTAGTAAGTATTACATCCAGACTAAACAAGGATTAATTTTATAAAACTTTGCTATATATATATATATATGTTATGAATATTTTGTTGTTGTTGTTAGATAAAGGGTTGATAAGACAAAGGATCGATAAGATAAAGGGTTGAGGTGCAGTCGTGATAAAAAAAAAGAGAATTATTTACCGTCAAGTAGTTTTTATTTTCAATTACTTGAGGAAAGATTACACATTAGTTATTTTCACATTATATAGAATTTATAAAGTTGATCCTATATTAGTGATTTAAAAGGATAGATATGTTAACTACGCATATTTACAACAAAACTGAAAGTCATTCTAAAAACGATGATAACAAAAGTAAAATTATCAATGAATAAAATAAAATATATATATTTTTTAAATATAGAAATATTTGAATTTTTAGATTATATAATATATATACAGATTAATACATAGATGAAATGATTATTAAAAGAAAAAAATTGAAATTAACTATTTTTTAATGTCTCTTGTATCTAAAATATACAAAAACAAACAAACAAAAAGGCTTTTATTATGGCCCATTGCCCTGTATGGATTCGCCATACAACAACAAAATAATACAGCAATTTTTTTTTCTCTCTTTCCTCATATGCACGTGAGCCTTTGTTTGAAAAGGGATTTATTTACACATCTGTTCTAAAAATTTCCTCACTACCTCTTTTGTATATGAATCTATTTATAATTGATCTGTAGAAATTATAGAGTTCTATTGCTATATTTTTCTTTTCTGAAATAGTTCTCAGCGTATTAAGTGGGTTGCTGATTCTCTAGAAGGTGTTTTTAAGATATCTAAAATATACATTCTTCACAAAGTTAATTTAAGCCAAATTCAGTGCAGTATCCTCAATTCAAGGAAGAGAAAATATCTTTATTTACGGGGTTGCTAACCAAAATGAATGATTTTTGAGCACCGATGGACGCATAAAGCGGAATATAGATAAAGCACAGTTGGAGGGGCCTGGAGATGGGCGGTCAGGGGATCATCGCCAGGTGAAGCCAGGATGTAGAGGAGTATCGGGGGGGGGGGGGGGGAATTCAAGAATAGAATGCTACTACAGTTTACTAATCATATTTAATCCAAAAGACAATAATATTCGCTTCCATACGTTCGAATGGTAAACCGGTTCAATCCGGAACAGACAAAGAATCATCCTAAACAAATCTTCCAGTAGATGGTTGCCAAAGAATTAGCCTCGATCCATAGACTTCACCTTTTGATAGACAAATGTAGGGCGTTTCAGACAAACTGACATCTCAGGCGTGAAATGGTCGTCTGTCTTTTATTAAACAGACAAAGCATCGTCTGCGTCTTTATCTCAATAAAAAGGCACCATAAATAATTCTGTTTTAGACAACAGATAGGCGTTTGGTGACTTTGTTTTTTTTTTTAATATTAAATGGTGTTTACTAATCAACCAGGCGCAATATTGAAATATTTGCACCTTTCACAGATGAAACAAACATATTAGAACTTAGAATTAAATATTTACAGCTTTAAAAATATTCTAAAAATAAAAATGTCTTCAATATAAAATATCTTTAGATAATTATGCATATATTTATGACATATTAATATTTTGTTTTTTAAAGATATTTTTCAAAATATTGGTGACTTTGTTGTTAATGTTTACCTAAAATTTCTACCATTTCTTTATGTTTTCATATCGAATTGTGATAATAAACTTGAAATTTAACAATTTAGATAAGGAAAAATGTATTGGAAAAAGTCAGTTAGTTTAGTATCAGGCGGTATTTTATTTGTTAATTTATGTTTTCCTGTAGAAGGACAGAAATGCCAGAAAGCTTTTGACTACGTTAATGAAAAGAAAAGAAACTCATCTTCAGAAAACTGTGGTATTGTTTAATTTAAGAATCATATTTACTGGTTGTGAGAATTCCATGTAACGAAAAATAAATACCCCTATCCCCCGATTTACACGGTAGATACGTTCCTGAGAAAAACGTGTAATTCGGGGGATATAGGTGTACACAGAAATAAAAATAAAATGCATTGACAGGTTAAAATATGTAGTCATCACATAAGCTCGGGATTCCTCGTGAGATGTGTACACAGCGCATGTGTTCAATCACAGTAGCATTTAGTATAGTGCGATAAAAACAAAAAAAAACTTATTTGGAAATCCGTGTAAAAGCGAAAACGTGTAAAACAAGTACCGTGTAAATCGGGGAATAGGTTTACATCAATCAATAAGGTATTTTCTTTTGATTATTATCTGAAGCCTTAAATTTCGTTTATCTATTGTGATCTTGAAAGGAAGAAAAAGAGAGTGAATATTTTTGTTATAGTAAAATGGTTAAAATCTATTACCTAGGTCTTATATATCAAATAGAGTGGGAAACGAAAGTATTATATACTGAAAGATTCAAAGAAAACGAGAAATTTGGGTCAAATTAACTTATTGTTAGCGTTTAATAAATGGTTAAAAATGAAGATGCAAAACGTTTAAAAACAGCTATAAACATAGACAAAACTTAAGGAAGTGTCCATTTTGATGTCTCTGGTTGTCTGTTTTTTTTTATTTTATTTTTTAAGGAGAAAGAGGTAATTTTGCTCAAACTTGGTTATCTCGTGTGGTATCAAAGACTTTCCACTTCCATAGGTTTTTGTCCATGAGTTCTAAGACCAAAAAACATGAGTTATTTTATTTTATTTCAACACAAAACGCGATATCCCGGCTAGGGATAATTGCGTTGATTTACTTTTTTTTTTAAACAGAAACAGTTATAAACATATTATACAAGAAAATGTTATCGAAATAAAAAGAGAAACAATAATATATATTAGGAACCTGAGCCTTTCAGGTTTGAAAGATAATCATAAATATATTTGCAAAAATAGTTAAATCTATGATAATTCTCTCTGCTATTTACAAATTGATATAGATCTACAACATGATGCACTAGCGCGCCATCTAGCGCGCCTTTAAAATAATTTCGAATTTTGATATACAACATGTGTTAATAAAACATTTATACAAAATTCGCATCCCCTGTTTGCCATGTTCTCAATTGATATGATACGAGGAATAATATATTTTCGAATAAGAAAGTGTTACCATATACTCATTAATATTATAGGAAAGAATACCTATCCTGAATTACGTGAAATCTACTTGAATGGATAGTATGGTAGCAAATTTGAAAGAGATGCTGTAGGACTCATCAAGACAAAGAGGACAAGATCATTCAAGATAAAGATATAATCCCCATCATCAATTCTGGGATGAAAAGAATTGCAGACGACCTTCCTTGTGGCATCCATCTTTTTAAAAAATCAAAATATTTTACAATCTTTATTAGATGGCCGGGTAACTTCTTTACATGTTAATAGTTAATTTCCAACAGAAATAATGTATAGATGGAAATTTTGCCGGAAGGATACTGATCTTACAGAGAGAAATAATGTAATATATTTTTCTCTCAATATATAATAAGTATTTAAAATATGTATATAATAATGTTATTCTGATTGTAATTTTTGAATATTTTTCCATGCACAAATTTCCCCCACCTACTTTGTATTTTAAATGATTTCAACTGTGATATTATAACACTATGTGGCACTGAGTTTGTGTATATAAAGATGTAATGCCTTGATAAAGGTTGGCGTTCAGCCAGCCGAAATATTGGCAAAATAAATCTTTTATTAAATCCAATATATGCCTTTTTATTATCTAATGAATTAAATATGGATTGCTCTATTTTCAAAACGATATAATAATGTGCATATAAAAATTGTATTTATTATTAAGTTGTTAACGTGATAATCCTGTTGAAGGACTGACAAGTCTGAAAGTTTGAAAATAAAAAAGTTGCACAAGAAACTTAACACTGGAAGCTTTATTTATTTTATAACATGTTAATAGTCCACATCTCTTCAGATAGAGTACGAAAATAATAAAGTTTTAAAGAATCAAGAGCCCCATTGTAGCATTATTTTCTTTAGATAAAAGTGCCCAATGCGGGATTGGATCCTGGATCATGGCTATCAAAAATTAGCAGTTTATTCTACTACTCCATCAACCTCCCTGATAAGGAAATTCATTTTGATCAAAACCACATTCCAAACTTATTTGCATAAGAGAATAGTGAGACAACGGGAGAAAGATGCTAGGTAACAAATATATTAAATTATAATCTGTTGGTTAAAATTTGAAAATAGTCTGTCACTTTATTTAGGGCCTCTCGCTTTATACAGGATTCGCCAGTTCACTAGGAATGGGGAGAACACTGTGTGGCCTTTTTCCGGGATATAGTCTTGTGGAATCCAAATATCGCCATCGCTATATACCTATTCTTTGATATTTCATTAATTAGTGCCGGACATGAAGGACAAAGTTGCCCCGTTTTATCATTTAGTTATCGTCTTTCTTCAAACAGAGCAGCACAGTCAAATAAGTAGTGCAACATCTCCATTAATAGTCTGTCACTTTATTGTATAGTAGATAAAAGTTTTGCATCAATTGCATCAATTTACCTTATCATAAAGATAGAGGCTGCCTGGCCGAAATCCATAGCTATTCAAATTAAAGATACTTCGGCAAGTAAATCTTTTTATTGTCTCGACGTTTTGACAAAAATCTTTTGTTTTCGTTAGGAGCGAACAAAAATTAAAACATTTGGTGAAGCGTTAGAAATTTTTCTCTATAGAATTATTCTCCCTATTTTGTTCGCTCCTGACGAAGACAAAATATTTTTGTCGAAACGTCGAGACAATAAAAAGATTTACTGGCCGAAGTGTATTTTATTTGAAGAACTAAATTTCACCGTGTCTTTATAAAAGGAGAGATGATCCAAAATAGAGATTTCATGATTGATACGGATGATTTTATGACCTAAAAAAGATATAATGCGGATGATAAAAGAGATAAAAAGAATTGAAGCCTTTGAATCTAGGAGAGGATCTAGGAAAGAAGGAGCTGAAGGATGTGATTTGCACCCAAGAAGATTTGCACTGATTAGGGTTAGTGGGACGATGGTTGGGCGACATCGGACACACCCTGCTTCCTGGGTTGTCCTGGTGGACAGTTTCTCTGATGTTGGTAACGTCGTGATTCTATAACTCTTCTCTTTATTTCTTCCCATCCAGTCGACCAGTATAATTCTCCCATCCAGTCCATCAGTCCAATTCTTCTACCTTTCTCTTCACAACTTCCCATCCAGTCCATCAGTCCAATTCTTCTACCGTTCTCTTCATTTCTTCCCATCCAGTCCATCAGTCCAATTCTTCTACCGTTCTCTTCATTTCTTCCCATCCAGTCCATCAGTCCAATTCTTCTACCTTTCTCTTTATTTCTTCCCATCCAGTCCATCAGTCCAATTCTTCTACCGTTCTCTTCAAAACTTCCCATCCAGTCCATCAGTCCAATTCTTCTACCGTTCTCTTCATTTCTTCCCATCCAGTCCATCAGTCCAATTCTTCTACCGTTCTCTTCATTTCTTCCCATCCAGTCCATCAGTCCAATTCTTCTACCTTTCTCTTTATTTCTTCCCATCCAGTCCATCAGTCCAATTCTTCTACCGTTCTCTTCATTTCTTCCCATCCAGTCCATCAGTCCAATTCTTCTACCTTTCTCTTTATTTCTTCCCATCCAGTCCATCAGTCCAATTCTTCTACCGTTCTCTTTATTTCTTCCCATCCAGTCCATCAGTCCAATTCTTCTACCGTTCTCTTTATTTCTTCCCATCCAGTCCATCAGTCCAATTCTTCTACCGTTCTCTTTATTTCTTCCCATCCAGTCCATCAGTCCAATTCTTCTACCGTTCTCTTTATTTCTTCCCATCCAGTCCATCAGTCCAATTCTTCTACCTTTCTCTTTATTTCTTCCCATCCATTCCATCAGTCCAATTCTTCTACCTTTCTCTTTATTTCTTCCCATCCAGTCCATCAGTCCAATTCTTCTACCGTTCTCTTTATTTCTTCCCATCCAGTCCATCAGTCCAATTCTTCTACCTTTCTCTTTATTTCTTCCCATCCAGTCCATCAGTCCAATTCTTCTACCTTTCTCTTTATTTCTTCCCATCCAGTCCATCAGTCCAATTCTTCTACCTTTCTCTTTATTTCTTCCCATCCAGTCCATCAGTCCAATTCTTCTACCTTTCTCTTTATTTCTTCCCATCCAGTCCATCAGTCCAATTCTTCTACCGTTCTCTTTATTTCTTCCCATCCAGTCCATCAGTCCAATTCTTCTACCGTTCTCTTTATTTCTTCCCATCCAGTCCATCAGTCCAATTCTTCTACCTTTCTATTTATTTCTTCCCATCCAGTCCATCAGTCCAATTCTTCTACCGTTCTATTTATTTCTTCCCATCCAGTCCATCAGTCCAATTCTTCTACCTTTCTCTTTATTTCTTCCCATCCAGTCCATCAGTCCAATTCTTCTACCGTTCTCTTCATTTCTTCCCATCCAGTCCATCAGTCCAATTCTTCTACCTTTCTCTTTATTTCTTCCCATCCAGTCCATCAGTCCAATTCTTCTACCGTTCTCTTTATTTCTTCCCATCCAGTCCATCAGTCCAATTCTTCTACCGTTCTCTTTATTTCTTCCCATCCAGTCCATCAGTCCAATTCTTCTACCGTTCTCTTTATTTCTTCCCATCCAGTCCATCAGTCCAATTCTTCTACCGTTCTCTTTATTTCTTCCCATCCAGTCCATCAGTCCAATTCTTCTACCTTTCTCTTTATTTCTTCCCATCCATTCCATCAGTCCAATTCTTCTACCTTTCTCTTTATTTCTTCCCATCCAGTCCATCAGTCCAATTCTTCTACCGTTCTCTTTATTTCTTCCCATCCAGTCCATCAGTCCAATTCTTCTACCGTTCTCTTTATTTCTTCCCATCCAGTCCATCAGTCCAATTCTTCTACCTTTCTCTTTATTTCTTCCCATCCATTCCATCAGTCCAATTCTTCTACCTTTCTCTTTATTTCTTCCCATCCAGTCCATCAGTCCAATTCTTCTACCTTTCTCTTTATTTCTTCCCATCCAGTCCATCAGTCCAGTTCTTCTACCGTTCTCTTTATTTCTTCCCATCCAGTCCATCAGTCCAATTCTTCTACCTTTCTCTTTATTTCTTCCCATCCAGTCCATCAGTCCAATTCTTCTACCTTTCTCTTTATTTCTTCCCATCCAGTCCATCAGTCCAATTCTTCTACCTTTCTCTTTATTTCTTCCCATCCAGTCCATCAGTCCAATTCTTCTACCTTTCTCTTTATTTCTTCCCATCCAGTCCATCAGTCCAATTCTTCTACCGTTCTCTTTATTTCTTCCCATCCAGTCCATCAGTCCAATTCTTCTACCTTTCTATTTATTTCTTCCCATCCAGTCCATCAGTCCAATTCTTCTACCTTTCTCTTTATTTCTTCCCATCCAGTCCATCAGTCCAATTCTTCTACCTTTCTCTTTATTTCTTCCCATCCAGTCCATCAGTCCAATTCTTCTACCGTTCTCTTCATTTCTTCCCATCCAGTCCATCAGTCCAATTCTTCAACCTTTCTCTTTATCTCTTCCCATCCAGTCCATCAGTCCAATTCTTCAACCTTTCTCTTTATCTCTTCCCATCCAGTCCATCAGTCCAATTCTTCTACCGTTCTCTTCACAAATTCCCATCCAGTCCATCAGTCCAATTCTTCTACCTTTCTCTTTATTTCTTCCCATCCAGTCCATCAGTCCAATTCTTCTACCGTTCTCTTCATTTCTTCCCATCCAGTCCATCAGTCCAATTCTTCTACCGTTCTATTTATTTCTTCCCATCCAGTCCATCAGTCCAATTCTTCTACCGTTCTCTTTATTTCTTCCCATCCAGTCCATCAGTCCAATTCTTCTACCTTTCTCTTTATTTCTTCCCATCCAGTCCATCAGTCCAATTCTTCTACCGTTCTCTTTATTTCTTCCCATCCAGTCCATCAGTCCAATTCTTCTACCGTTCTCTTTATTTCTTCCCATCCAGTCCATCAGTCCAATTCTTCTACCGTTCTCTTTATTTCTTGCCATCCAGTCCATCAGTCCAATTCTTCTACCGTTCTCTTTATTTCTTGCCATCCAGTCCATCAGTCCAATTTTTCTACCGTTCTCTTTATTTCTTCCCATCCAGTTTATCAGTCCAATTTTTCTACCGTTCTCTTTATTTCTTCCCATCCAGTTTATCAGTCCAGTTCTTCTACCGTTCTCTTTATTTCTTATAATCCAGTCCATCAGTCCAATTCTTCTACCGTTCTCTTTATTTCTTCCCATCCAGTCCATCAGTCCAATTCTTCTACCGTTCTCTTTATTTCTTCCCATCCAGTCCATCAGTCCAATTCTTCTACCGTTCTCTTTATTTATTCCCATCCAGTCCATCAGTCCAATTCTTCTACCGTTCTCTTTATTGCTTGCCATCCAGTCCATCAGTCCAATTCTTCTACCGTTCTCTTTATTTCTTGCCATCCAGTCCATCAGTCCAATTTTTCTACCGTTCTCTTTATTTCTTCCCATCCAGTTTATCAGTCCAATTTTTCTACCGTTCTCTTTATTTCTTCCCATCCAGTTTATCAGTCCAGTTCTTCTACCGTTCTCTTTATTTCTTATAATCCAGTCCATCAGTCCAATTCTTCTACCGTTCTCTTTATTTCTTCCCATCCAGTCCATCAGTCCAATTCTTCTACCGTTCTCTTTATTTCTTCCCATCCAGTCCATCAGTCCAATTCTTCTACCGTTCTCTTTATTTCTTCCCATCCAGTCCATCAGTCCAATTCTTCTACCGTTCTCTTTATTTATTCCCATCCAGTCCATCAGTCCAATTCTTCTACCGTTCTCTTTATTTCTTCCCATCCAGTCCATCAGTCCAATTCTTCTCCCGTTCTCTTTATCTCTTCCCATCCAGTCCATCAGTCCAATTCTTCTACCGTTCTCTTTATTTCTTCCCATCCAGTCCATCAGTCCAATTCTTCTTTCTACTACATCCTCCATTCATCCCTTCAGATCTTAAGATAATAAAAAGCCATTTATTGGATTGAATATAGATATTTATTTGCCAACACACTCATACTTCAGTTGGCTAAACGCCAACCTTTGTCAAGGTATTACATTTTGTATAATGAAACAAAGTTTTGTTTTCACTGAAACTTCGGAACATAAAATGTCTGTTGAGGCAGCCCTATATTTTTCTAAAAGAACTTTCAACCAACAAATAATCTTCGAAACCATCCTATTTTAAAGCATTATTTAATTTAATTTATTTATTTAATTTAACAGTTGGGAGAGACACGCCATATCCACAATTCGGATAATTGCGTGTATATTTTAAATTATATACAATTAATACAATTGAACATTGGGAATCATGAAAATTAAACGTTCGATGTCAAATTTTGCATATAGTAATCAGAAATAGTAGCTTGAAATATGTACATTCAATACCTTCGCCTCAAAATATACATCCTGCAGAATCTATTAAACTTAATGTATTGGTCTTTATTGTAAGCAGCTTGTTTTGTATTAGTCAGGTAAAGTTGGTTTTCTTCCCTTAGATCAGAAGTTAATGGAAAGTTTATCAGAAGGTGTTCAGGGGTTTGTTGTTCGTATCCACAAGTGTGACTAGGTGGCGTCTAGTTTTGACGTCTATTTTGACGGGAGAGGTGACCCTTTATATATATTTATTACACATATATTTGTATAAAATGATAATGATAAATTTCATAATGGTAGTGTATTTGACTCAAATTAAATAAGGTTAGTAAAGAGAAATACCAATATCTGCATGTAAGGGAGGGAATATTTATAATGTTACAGAGATACAGGTACGTTTTTTTCTATAAACTAATGTTCAATAGATAGCCTATTTAATTCTCTAAACCAATATTTGACTTTTATATTATAATATTATATTTTATATGCACTGGCGAAACCGCTGGGAGGGTTCACCACTGATGAGCCAGGCCCTTCCATTAATTTTGACATTGCAGTAAGGGCATTAGAAATTGTTTAAATTCAAAAAGAATCTTACGCGTCTAAAATAGTTTCTATTTTTCACAATATTTAACTATAGTTATAGATGAATAGGGTTTCTTCATAAACGGTATTTAGCGCTTTGTTTTTATTTCTTCACAGGATTTTCCAACCAAAATCAAAAGTCGAATCCCTTTAATCTATTCCTTCAGCTCAACATAATGTGGGATGATTGCTTACTGAAATAATTGCCAAATTGAAATAATTCAAATAATTCGGTACGTAATTTAGCGCCTAAGCGTATGAAATATGTTATTGCATAGTAATCATAACAAACTTGCTTTATCAATGCCATCTATCTTTAAAAATATGTACTTATTGAACTACCTTTGCATTTTACAGCATTGAAATTTCTAACTAAGATTCAAGGAAATCACCAAAATTGTATTAAAAATAGTAATTTCATTACAACACCAGAGCATTTAGAGAATCCAAAAATGTAACCAGTATGGTGTTTTTGACTATGACTCTCAGATGCATGGAGATATCTGAGGCTTTTAATTGGACGCGAAAACAACAACAAATCTATTTTGAATCATAAATTCAAATCTATTTACACAGCAGTCATTTCCTTGGGAAAATACGGTACCTTTAAATAAATAAATGGCCAATTTAAAGGTCCCTGCGACAGAAAGGGAACAAATTCTATTCCTAATGAATCGTAGAGGACTTTCGATTTCCTCTTCAGGGTCCAACGAGCAAACTTTTCTTTTTTCAGAAGTCCCTGAACCGTTAAATCTGCTTATCCGGTTGTTCTGGTTTCCCGCAATTGTTTTGGTATTAAATATAGGACTCGGGGTGCTTGGCCTTGTTCTCTTCAGCTTTGTCTTCTGAGTCCTTGTTTCTTTAGATACCTGTTTTGTTCTTTGAGGTGTATCAGTTGAGTTTGTTCCTTGTGAATCGAGTTTTATCATTGACTTTGTTTGACTCTCCAGTCCTATGGCTTGTCTTTTAACTCTTGGTATATGTTTATTCAGCTTTATTTTCAGCTTGATCTTTGTTCTTTGAGTCCTGCTTATTTAGATATTTGTTTTGTGTATTGAGCTGTATCAGTTCAGATTGTTCCTATAGAATTGAGCAATGTTCTTGGAGTCCTGCCTATTTAGATATCTGTTTTGGTCTTTGAGCTGTATCAGCTGAGTTTCTTCCTTGTGAATCGAGTTTTATCATTGACTTTTTTGACTATCCAGAACTATGTGGTTTGTCTTTTGACTCTTGTTACATGTTTCTTGAGTTTTATTTTCCTTTGGGATTGAGCATATTTAGATACCTGTTTGTTCTTTAAGTCCTGCCTCTTTAGATACCTGTTTTGTTCTTTGAGCTGTATCAGTTGAGTTTGTTCCTTTAGAATTGAGCACTGTTCTTTGAGTCCTGCATATTTAGATACCTGTTTTGTTATTTGAGATGTATCAGTTGAGTTTATTCCTTGTGAATCGAGTTTTTCCAATGACTTTTTGGACTCTCCAGTCTTATAACATGTCTTTTGACTCTTGTTTTACATGCTTCTTGAGTTTTATTTTCCTTTATAATTAAGCTGTGTTCTTTGAGTTCTGCATATTTAGATACCTGTTTTGTTCTTTGAGGTGTATCAGCTGAGTTTGTTCCTTGTGAATCGAGTTTTATCATTGACTTGTTTGACTCTCTAGTCCTATGTGGCTTGTCTTTTGACTCTTGGTTTATGTTTATTCAGCTTTATTTTCTTTTAGAATTGATCTTTGTTCTTTGAGCCCTGCATATTAAGATATATGTTTTGTTCTTTGAGCTTTCTCAGCTGAGTTGAATCGAGTTTTACCATTGACTTTTTGACTCTCCAGGCCTATGTGGCTTGTCTTTTGACTCTTGTTACATGTTTATTGAGCTTTATTTTCCTTTAGAATTGAGCTCTGTTCTTTGAGTCCTGCATCTTTAGATATATGTTTTGTTCTTTGAGCTGTATTAGTTGAGTTTGTTCCTTGTGAATCGAGTTTTACAATTGACATTTTTGACTCTCCAGCCCAATGACTTGTCTTTTGTTTCTCGTTATATGTTTCTTCAGCTTCCTTTTCCTTTCGAATTGATCTTTGTTCTTTGAGCCGTGCATCTTTAGATACCTGCTTTGTTCTTTATGCTTCATCATTTCTAAGTTGAGTTTATTCCTTGTGAATCGAGTTTTACCATTGAGGGACTCTCCAGTCCTATGTGACTTGTCTTTTGAGTCTTGATACATGTTTCTTGAGAGAGAGAGAGAGAGTTTTATTTTCCTTTAGAATTGAAATTTGTTCTTTGAGTTATTGTTTCTTCAGTCTCCTGGATTGTCATTTGAACCTTGATACATGTTTCTTGAGCTTTTTTTTTTATCCTTGAGAACCGAATTTAATCCATAATATATATATATATATATTGTTCTTAATTCTCTGTTGCCTCTCTTTAGAGCTTTGTTCCAAACTTCTTGAGCTTTATTTTACTTTATAATCGAGCTTTGTTCCTAGATGGTACGATTCTTCACCTCTGTATCCTGTTGTTTGGGTTTTGCTACATTTAGCTTGAGATTAACTTAAGAATCAAGCTTTGTCTTTTGAGTATGTTTTATAATCCGCCTTTCCTTTTGACTCTATAGTCTTTTCGTCATTTTCTTCTGAGTTTATACCTGATAAACCTTTTCTTTTAAGGTTCCTGAGCATTGTCTAGTATTTCTTAAGACTTATGTTTTGATAATCAAACTCTTTTTCTCGATTTTCTTGTATTTTGTTCCTTTGTCTTTGAGTTTCTCTTGTACTTTATGCCTTTGAATTCTATAGAGTTTTATCTCTTCTAATTCCTCTCCTTTTGTTACTTTTACCTTGTGCGTGTTTCTTATCTTATAATTATTGCTCTCTAATTCTCATCAACTTTTTTCTTCATGAGAAATAGTACAAAAGTGAAATTGTATTGGGATTAGATGGAGAGATTAAGAAAAAAGGCAACTCCTGATCGGGCAACTAAAAGTTGCTGATGGCTTGCGCCATCTATGGGAATACAGTCCTGGATCTTTCCAGTTGGTCTCGAGGACCACACCATCACCTCAGCAGCGAAGTACACTATCTACGTATTCTTCGTAGATCGCGAAATACTGGAGACCCACTGGCGATTCTCCACCAAACTCTGCAGCGCTGGCAGAGGCGTCATATTCATTGTACATAGTGTATATAATCCATATTATATTTTTTTTTTCAAATAGTGCACTTTGAATGTATTGACAAGATATCAATAAAATTATTTTAATTGTCAATTGTCTTTGGGAATAAATACCAACTAATCATTGAGTTTAAATTATTCTAAAATTGGTGCAAGCCATTAGCAGCTTTCAATTTCACGAGCAGCCAATGCCATTTTTCTTAATTTGTTATTTGTCTTTCCTTTATATTTATTTTCTCAATAGCTTTGTTTTATCGTAAAGATAGAGGCTGCCTGGCCGGCATTCATAGTTCTTCAAATTAAAGATACTTCGGCCAGTAAATCCTTTTTATTATCTTGACGTTTCGACAAAATTATTTTGTCTTCGTCAGGAGCAAACAAAAGATTTTTGTCTAAACGTCGATATAATAAAAAGATTTACTGGCCGAAGTATCTTTAATTTTGAGAGTCTTGTTTTTGTGTTTGAGAGTTTATCTAAACTTCAAGGGGTTATGATATATATGCTAAGTATCTGTGATTATATATTTAATGACATATAATGATAGAGCTATACATAAAAATCTTACATTTCTATAGAATAATTCCTTGTTTCAATATTGAGTAAAATTAATCAGGTCTTAAGGGAAAAGTGTCTTTTCAAAACCTTTTTATTCTCTAGCTTTCAGGTATGGACGTCTTTCTACAAGAGAAAGTTGGTCTCGAGGACCACGCCATCACCATCTCTTCAGCAGCGAAGTACGCGATCTACATATTCTTCATATTTCACGAAATGCGTGGTGTCGCTGGAGACCCACTGGCGATTCTCTACCAAACTCTGCAGCGTTGGTAGAGGCGCCATGTTCTTTGTACATAGTATGTGTGATGCATATATATATAAATATTAATTTAGAATTAATATGTATGCACACAATTATTTACGGTTACACTGATGTATATAAATCTCTATTTCAAGCACAATGTGTAGACAAAATAATAATAATGGTATTTATCTGTAATATTATATATAATTGTTAGCTGTATATATACTGAATGTAATGTTTAAATCAAAGATACAATTCTTTCATTGGTCTTGTAGAACGAGAGTGGTGTACACGTGCGCGCATGCTTTAGTGAAAACACAAACATCCTCGATAAAGAGAGGCGAGTTGCCCCTCGAAATATTGGAACAATAAATTAATTATAAATCCAATATATGCTCTTTTTAAAATATATATAAATATCTTATTTTAAATAGTGCATACTCTGAACTTTACATGTATTGACAAGATGTCAATAAAATTATTTTAATTGTCAAAATTGTCTACAAGAGAAAACATGGTATAATAATACGCCATTAATTCAACTCGTTTTCTATTGGAGTATCATAATACCAAATTTTCTCCTGTAGATGGGTGTCCATACCTGAAAGCTAGAGAATAGAAATGTTTTGAAAATATACTTTTCCCTGGAGGAATGATTAATTTTACTCAAAAACCTTACATATTTACATAGAGGGCTATGCTTCGTGTACTACAAAATGCTGAAGAGGGCCAAAACATCTCATACCTATACCAAAAGTGGAACTTCTCTCTTTAAGAATGCCTTAAAACAATGCAATTGGGTTACCACCCCAGTACAAACTTAGTATTTTTAGAGCGCCATCTGTTATAAAAAAAAGTAACTATTTTTGATGCGTATGATTTTTTTTTAATAATAAGACAATTTTCTTATTATAAAATAAATGAAGCAGGGTTAAGTTTCTTGTGCAACTTTTTATTTTCAAGTTTCGGACTTGTCAGTCCTTCAACAGGATTATCACGTTAACAACTTAATAATAAATACAACTTTTATATACATACTAGCGAACCCGGCCACGCGTTGCTGTGGCTAAATTTTAATATGTTAAATTAACATTATACTAAACTATTCAGTACAGTAAGGTTAATATTCACTCATAAAGATAAAAATGTTTTAGCCGATCTAAAGCCCTACGGGATTGAGAATGGAACGTTACGTTAAATTTTGAAAGTGATTTTTATATATATAGATAATATAGCCCTTCATTGTAATCATTGGTTATAATCACTGCATTAATAAATGTCAGTGAACTAGTTTATATGTATTGTTTTTTGTTTTCGAGATATTCTAATAGACCGTTCTCACATTTTCTGTAAAGTATTTATATATGCACAAACACAGAATATAATCACTATGTCTTAATTTCGCTATAAATATTGTTATAAATATTATTCTAAAATAATTCGCCAGAATTCGTCCGGGTAGTATACTAAACAACTTCCCAAAGTTTCATGGCAAACATCTAAAATAAAATAATACTTTTAATACTTTGCTACAATATTAAAAAGAGGGGGGCTTAGGTGTTTAAAATGTAAAATGTGCTCTAAATAGTATTACATAGAGCCTTCATAACAAACATATTTAAAATAAACCAATCAAAATATAATAATGCTGTAAAAACAGACCTTGCTACAATAATATAAAAGAAATGAAAATAAAAAAAGACACCCACGCTGAGCCTCGAACCTAGGTTTGTTACAAATATTATTAAAAAATTGTTTATGTAAATTTTTATTTTAAAAAGACTACATTTTAAATAAAATAATATTTTTAATAATTTGCTACAATAATATAAAAGAAATGAAAAAAAAAAAAACACCCACGCTGAGCCTCGAACCTAGGTTGCGGGGGTACGAAGCTGTGTACCTAACCTATAGGCTAAGCTTGACGTTACAAATAAGCTCATGCGAGGCTATTTCAGGCCATACGTCTGCCGCGAGGGGGCGCTGATTGCGAGTGAATTTACGTTTTTATTGTAAATAAAAATGCAACGAAAGGTTATTTCTAAAGAGTAATTAGCCAGAAACCATCCCGGTAGTATACTAAACATCTTCCAAAAGTTTCATCACGATTGGTTGAGCGATGTAGAAAATTATCACTGACGAACGGACGGACGGACCAACGGACCAACAAACATTCATTTTTATATATATAGATTATTATATACATATTTTAAATACTTATTATATATCTTTATCTCAATATATAATAAGTAGTTAAAATATGTATATAATAATGTTTATATAAAATAGTATTTATTATTAAATTGTTAACTTGATAATCCTGTTAAAGGACTGAGAAGTCTGAAAACTTGAAAATAAAAAGTTGCACAAGAAACTTAACCCTGGAAGCTTTATTTATTTTATAATACAAAGGGGGATCAATAAATAAGGTGAATTATCTTATTTCTTAAAAATTAAAAAAAGCAAAAATAATTTAAACCACAGAATATTAAAATATAACATCGAGAGACTATTTAAGGTGTTCTGTTCTTTTTCCCCACGCGCGGCGCGAGACTTATAAATAAACTAAAATGGAAGCTCCCTTGAAGGATTTCACCACGCTTGAACAACGTTCAGTTATTCGTTTCTTGAATGCAGAAGGTATTCAAACATCTCAAATATGCCAAAGAATGAAAAATATCTATGGTGAGTCTTGTTTGTCTCAAAAAACATTTATAAATGGGTTAACGAGTTCAAAAATGGACGAATTACATGTTCCTCAGGTCTCAACGTTCGACCGGTAAAGTTTTGTTAACAATTTTTTGGGATGTTGATGGACCAATCTGTCTTGATTTTTTATCCTAAAGGCAACGTATGAACAGCGACCTTTATTGTGACATTCTTGTAAATAAGCTAAAGCCCGGTATAAGAAACAAAAGAAGAGGGAATCTTAGTAAAGATGTTCTCTTCCTTCATGATAATGCAAGGCCGCATACATCATGTAAAACTGTATCTACAATCATTAAATTAGGTTTTGAAGTTTTAGAACATCCTGCATATAGTCCAGACCTAGCCCCCTCTGACTATATCATTTTTGGACTACTAAAGAAGGAGTTAAAGGGAAAGCGATTTGACTCGGATGAAGATGTCCAGAAAGTGGTGCAAGATTTTTTTCACACGCTTCCTAAGAGTGCCTATAAAGAGGGTATTTACAAGTTGCCAAAACGATGGAGACGATGTATAGAAAGCCGAGGTGATTAATTTTAATAAATAAAGTCCTAATTTTTAATATCGTTCTTATTTTTTTAAATAAATTATAATTCACCTTATTTATAGATCCCACCTTGTATTATAAACACCAGGGAAGAACGTTTATTTATAATCAAGAGTTAAACCAATTTTCTACTGTCCTTACTGAAATTATGCCTTCCTATTGATTTATCATCGTAATAAGGGAAGTAGAAAACTGTTTTATTATTTTTAAAAAACTATACGCGTCTCAAAAAGAGTTTAAATTTCTTATAAAATTACATGTGTAACATTTTTCAGGTATACAGTATATAAATATATATACATGTTATATAAAAATATTATTTTATTTAAAATTATATTTCATAGATTCTGTTAAGTATAATGTCGCGACTTCCCTTTATATAACCTATTGTTGTTGTTTCCCGATGGCCGGCTCAAATCTTTATGTAAATAAGTTTTTCATTTTTTTTATTCTTACGCCTTAAGTCAGGCAGTACTTTATCAAATTCTGTTTTTTATATATTCCTTAAGCTCAATTAAAGCAATTTTTGATAACTATTTGTATTAATATTATTATGTTACCACGACAGCAATATCACATACTCATGGATTCCAAGATCAAGCAAATGCTCAACAATTCTAATCCTTAAAAAACCTTAGTAAATTCAATTCTCTATATCAAACAAAATTTATCAATGTAATATATATAAATTGAGAATTTTTGTAAATACTTATTCCGATCAAAATATTTGAATAATCAACATGGAACATATTTCGTCTGCTAAAAAAAGCATATTTGCATGATCAACTTACCAGATGGAATAGGAAGAGATGAAGGACCATTAGCAGAGGTGTCCTCAGCTTCATCCTTCACTTCTGAAAAACAACCAGTCAAATGTTATTTTTTATTATAATACGCACTCACAGAATAATATTCATAGTTATTATTACGACCCTAAAAATATATAAGAATTTTTTTGAAAAAAATTATATACTTTTAAAATATAGCTTGTGTTCCATGATTATAATATATTTTTACGTTTTTAAAATATAACTAATTCTAAAATAATATTTTCACATTTAGACAATTGACAATTAAAATAATTTTATTGACATCTTGTCAATACATTCAAAGTGCACAGTCTGCACTATTTAAAAAAATATATAATTATATATATATGTATCATACTATGTACAATGAATATGGCGTCTCTACCACCGCTGCAGAGTTTGGTGGAGAATCACTAGTGGGTCTCCAGCGACACCACGCATTACGCGATCTACGAAGAATTTCACACTTAGAAATGGTGTTCAAATCGCAATTTATGATGAAAATTATCATTGTAACCAGTTCCATTTTATAAAACGCGTTATAAGAAGATTATTTATATTAATATCATAGATAATATTCATTTATTGTGTTCAGGATTATAATGGGAGAGAGAAAGAATTGCTGAATAAAAAATATTTACCCATATAAAACATATTATAATCTATATAAACATTTAATATATTAAATATATTGTATGAATTTATTAGAAAGTGTAAAAATATTACATTTATTACATTATAATAAAAGTCATTTTTCTTTTTATCAATATTCAAAATTAATCAACAACTACATAAGTATATTAACTCAGAAAAATATAAATTGGGTTAATATTTTAAATAACAATTATTTTAAAAGGGATAAATTATTTTAAAAATTAGATTAAAATATTTGAATATGATATATGAGGAAACAATATTCTGTGATTAACAAAAATTTTAAATTTTCAAATTTTTATATAAGAATATAGATGAGGAACCATTATTCACTGATGAATTAAACGATTTATTATAAACAACGTGCCAAAGATAGACATCGTGTTATATTGGCGGAACTTTAATTAAAACAGAAAATAAATATATGGGGATGAACGTTGAATACTAGGACATGTATTAAATATTTAAATCCATCACTGATTATTTAATTCAGCTCACGTACTCTGTGGCCAACTTGATCGACACCGTAACCTAAATCGGCTGCCTTTAAAAGTTCGTTTGATTCAGATGGGTGCATTCGTTTGGTTAAGATCTTTTGATATTATTCTCTTTGAATTATTTTAATTTATTTTTTGCTATAGCTTTTTTAAAATATACATATTATTCGTATATTATTCATATATTTATATAAAATTTTATTAATTTCACACATATTTTTTTTTATTTTTAGGAAAGATATTCATTTTTAAAGAATTTTTATCACAAATGTTATATATATATAGCCAAAACATAAATTTAATTTATACGGATTATATATATGTATATGGTGAACACTCTTATATAAATACTCTCCCTTTTTAATATAAGCTCCAAGAAACATTATTTAATACATAGAATTTATTTGTATATTTACTTTTATAAAATGTATGAATATTTTATTAGTATTATATCCCATATATAAAAATTATATACATATTTCTCTAAACACAACGCATACTATGATCAATAATAAATAATATTTTGATTTATATATATATTTTTTTCATTTATGGGAGAAGAGCTTTTATCGCGCCTGCTGAAGGGCTTTTGCCCGAAAGATTGCTCTAATGCATCAATAAAAGAAACTCGTCTTCCTTCGCCATGTTTTTTTTTATCGTCTAAATCCAATCCAGGAAGAATTTTGAATCTATAGTTTCTAGATATAACTAGAATTTTAAAAATCTCGCGTACTTGCGCTTAGAAAATAATCATTGAAGCGCTTAATAATTCGAATATATAAAATACACCTTTAACGGAAATATTTGTAGCTGAGTCGGCCTGTTACTGAGTAGTAGTGTTTCCAGCCTTAATGGCAAAGGCAGACGCATTCTACTTCACCCAGTCATGATGTCTGTCAAATCTCCCCATAGGAGATAAGAAAAAAAAATACAAAGATGCTTACAACACTATTTAGAAAAGAAAGTACTTTGATCTACTGCGGTATTAAATATAATTATACGATATATAGGTTTTTAACTTTTAATAAGACATTTTAAATTTATATTTAGACATTTTTCATTTTAATTTAGACATTTTCAATTTTAATTTAGACATTTTCCATTTCGATTTAGCCACATGGACTTTTTATAGAAAAGTCAATGTGTCTAAATTAAAATGAAAAATGTCTAATTTGAAATGAAAAATCTCTAAATTAAAATTGATAATGTCTAAATAAAATTGAAAGTGTCTAAATTAAAATGAAAAATGTCTAAATATAAATTAAAATTGTCTAATTAAAAGTTAAAAGCTTATAATATCTAGGCTACTTTTGTGGTTGTATAGTATTTCAACAAAATAATTGGCAGTCAATCTGTCCTTCATAACACCAGCTAAGTAGTGATTTATTATTTCGTAAAATATATATAATCAAACGATGAATGTATCTCCATTACAAATAAATTTGCGCTATTGTTAAAAGAGGTCTAAACAAATAAAATGAATATAGAAATTACAAAATAAGTTTCAAAATGAAAAAATAAAAATAATAATGTTATCATTAAACTTTAAAAGGTTCTATTAAAATCAAGAAATCCGTTTTAATTTTTAAAATAATAATCTAAAGACTTTTCTATAAAAAGTCCATGTGTCTAAATTAAAATGAAAAATATCTAAATTAAAATTTTAAATGTCTAAATTAAAATTAAAAATGTCTAAATACAATTGAAAGTGTCTAAATTAAAATGAAAAATACCTAAATATAAATTTAAAATGTCTAATTAAAAGTTAAAAACCTATACCAAAAATAAATGATAATTCCAAATAATGTTATCAATTTAGAAATATTTATGTTTAATTAAGTTCAATTTTTATATAAATGTAACTTATATTAGCATATAAATGTAACTTATATTAGCATATATAAATCTAACTTATATATTTTTATTTATATATAATAAATATAATTTCACTATTTTTTAAATTATTGATATACACTAGTGAAAATTTTAAAGTGTTACACCAAAAATTAACAAGTTAAATACAATGAAACTCATTATAAATGTACAAATTATTATAAAATGTTTAAAAATGTAAATCGACGCAATTATCCATAGCCGAGATATCGCGTTTTGTGTGTTAAAATAAAACAAAAGACCAAATATTTTAATATATATAAAATGAATTTAATTTTAACTATCTCCAATCATCCAAAATGTAATCATTTATTAAACGCCACAAGAAGTTTGTTCTAGTTACATTCATTATTTTCTTTTTTTATTATTTGTATTAATATATTTATCACAAAATGAACTAAATATCTTTTAAATTTTATTTATGATTGAGATTAATAGTGTTATATTTTTTAATCAATCACTATTACATGGTTTTTCTCTGGTTCACTATAAAGGTAACAATATCCGTTTGGTTGAAATATTTATATATTTTATACCAAACATATATAGGCAAAATGAGTCGAGTCAAAAGGCAATCCAATCAATATTTATAATTTAAAAAAGGGCGTAAATGGATCTGTTAAAGCAAAAAAATAAAAACCTGTTTTCAATTTTTATTGTATTTATTGTGCAATAAATTGGTAAAGAGGAAACAATCGCTCGAAATATATTTTGAAATTTTGTTTTTCTTTAACAGATTCAAGAACGCTCTTTTTAATATAAATATATGCAAAATAGTTCAATATATCAACTGATGCACGTATAACCCACTAACATACATTATTCCTTCACTAAATTTAAGGCAATTAATATAGAATTGAGGATATAAATGAGGTTTTTTAGTTTCCTCCTTTGGACAAACAAAAGCGGCATGAGGGGGAAAGGATGATTGCAGACGAATTTTTTTAGGCTAAGGGTTAGGTGAAGATAAATGTTCTACCTCATAGCCCACTTATTCAGCAAGTCCATCAAAAGCAATCCTTTCTTAGATAAGTATGTAGTTTAGGGCATAAAAAGATTTTTTGAACTTTGACTTTTGACCTCTGGAAATGTGAAAGGATCTTGTAACCTTTTTTTTTTTCATACCATGCCAAATCTTGTTATTTTCATATTTAATTGCTAAAATTATTTTAATGACTTAAGAAAATAATATATTAGAATCGCTTTTTATGGTATCTTAATTCCTCATTATGTTTTGATTTTATCTGTATCTTTATCTCTTCTCTGTTTAAATAAATGAATGCATCTTTATTTTTTGGGGCCATTTTGTCCAATTTTGTCTCATTCTTTTCTGATTTTACCTGTATCTTTATTTCTTTTCTGTTTGAATAAATGAATGCATCTTTATTTTGGGGCCATTTTTTTCAATTCTATCTCTATTTATAAACGTACAAAATTCTTTTTGAAAATAAATATTCTTTTATGTCTTCCCTTATGTTTTTATCTAACTTTTCTACAAAGTGGAAAAGAAATCTTATTTAAGAGTCTCATTTTGTGTTTTTATTTTCAAAAAATAGAAAATAAGAACTTTAAAATATTTTACAAAGTTTATTCAAAATGTTAAATAATATTTTGCATTGTTTTTTATTTAATCTGTATTCTTAAAGTCTTTTTATAACTAAAAAATGAATATTTTTTATTTTGGAATCATTTTTTATATTTCTATTGAAAATATATTTTCCATGGTTGTTTGTGATACTATCTTTATCTCTCTCTCTCTATATTTTTTTCGAAAAAAAATTAATGAAATATTGGAATATTCTACCTTTATATACGGTACTAAAATTAATTCTTGGTTACGTTATATATTAAATCTATGAACTTAAGCTTACGGAACACGGTAAAAAAAATATATTGTCATAAAGTTTAAATGCTTTACATCATATGAATATTAAAATATATTTTTATATCTTAGTTTATTCAGAACAAAAATTATATATTAACATCATATTTTTTTACGATTTAGTGATTTGAAATGTCATTTGTAGAATTTATTGGCCCATAAGTTTAGAAGAACAAAAGAAAAATGCATATCAAAAAAATAAAATTTAAAAAATGTAAGGAATTCGAAATACGTACACGCGCGCAAATAATTTAAAATACTTCATTATTCAAAATACAATGGCAGATCAATTTATTTCTTTGTCTTTATACTTAAATGAAAAAAATATATATATTTATAACCATCCATTCTACTCTGTAGTAAATTGCCATAACAAATCATTGAAACAACTATTCACAAAATGTTTTTTAAAAAACGTTTTAAATTTCCTTATAGCTGATTTGACTTCTGACAAGAATAATCTAGAGGCCAAAATCTTATGGACAGGTTTTTGAAATATTGTATCGGCGGCCATCTTGATGCCCTGGGTCGTCTGCTTCTTAAATAAGGGGTCAACTCCTGATCGATCAGGGAGCTCAGTAACTCATCTTCTTCAACCCCCCCTATACTAAATCTACATGTTTATCTTCTTTCATAACATTATTACATCATAGACCCATTTATGGATATTTTAACTATTAAGTTAATATATTATTTTATAATTATTGTTATCGTTTGCTCTTTATTTTACGCTGAAAACACTAAATATATTTTAAATATTATTTATTAACTATTATAGCATTAAGTTTTAATTATATCATTTAGTTTTTAACCATTATATATAATAGAAATTAAAGTTATTTTCCCTCATTCTTGTGAGTTTCGCCATTGTTGATTTACACGTATGTATAATACATATAGGGTGTATCAGGTAAATTAGGAATAACTTTGACAGCCCATAAGACAAATACTACTTTAGATTTAAAAATTGCTTTTTTCCCCTTCCATAGCCATATTCAACAACAACAACAAAAAGCCTTTATTGGGGCCACTCGCCCTATACAGGATTCGCCAGTTCACAAGGGATAGGGAGAACACTGTGAGGCCTTTTTCTGGGATATAGTCTTGTGGAATCCAAATATCGCCATCGCTATATACCTATTCCTTGATATTTCATTAATCAGTGCCGGAAATGAAGGACAAAGTTGCCCCGTTTTATCATTTAATTTTCGTCTTTCCTCAGACAGAGCAGCACAGTCAAATAAGTAATGCAACATCTCCGTTGTTATTCCTGATCCACAGAAAGTGCATTTCAGGTCTTCACGCCTCAATAAAATCAGATGGTGTTCTCTGAAAAAAATTGAAAGGGTTCTAAATTGTGCAATTAATCTGATGATAGGAAAAGGGAGTTCAGTTAAGAAGTATTCTTCGGTGGTAAAGGTTGTATATATGTCTCTATAGTGGGAATATAACTTTGATTGGGTTATTCTTGTTAGGTCGTTTTGTATTGTTTGCTCTATCGCAGTTCTTAATATTCCAGGGATAGCATTCCTTAGTGAGTCAGGATCATTACAATAAGTAAGCCACGTGGATCCGTTATTATTAAGTAAATTGCTTAATTGTTTTATAAAACCGATGGGCGCACCTGTAGCACAGGATAATTGCCTCATTCTAGTTAAACAAATTCGAGGCAGTCTATTTGTATCCATACTCAGCACCCTCAGCCAATATTTCAAGGTCAATTTCAGAGCTGTTATTATTAATGAGACGCGGCCTGTTTCTGGTCTTATTATGTATCCTGGTGTATATCTAGGTAAATTCAAAAACCTACGAATAAATGTATCTTGTATATGGTCTAATAAATCTTTATACTCTGTTGCCCAAATTGGAGCAGCATACATCAAAACAGCCATCACAATTGAGTCAAACAGTTTCATTGCAGAGTTTAGTGAATTAATTTTTGATTTCGCCAATATTGGGGTTGTAGCATTTATTGCCGCAAGTGCTTTTCCTTTGAAAAAGTTTGCGGCTTGAGTGGTTTTAGTTGTACTGACCAGAGGGTATCCCAAGTAGATATATCTTCTTGTTACCATCAGAGGTTTACCATTCCAGTACCATCTATCTTCTCTTGAGGGTTTACCACCATTGCGAAATACCATAACCTTCGATTTGGACTCGTTCAGTGTCATTTCGTTCACACCAAGATATTCCTTCAATATATTAATCTTTTTTTGGAGGTTTACCCTCGACTCCCCTATAATAGCAATATCATCTGCGTACATCAGCAGGTGAACATCACCAAATTCCGGAAGGTATACACTCGTCAGATCTGAGTTGTCATACATTTTAATCAGGTCCGTCATGAATAATATAAAAAGTAATGGCGATAGTGGCTCTCCTTGTAAAACGCCCGAATGTATCTTAATATTTTCTGTAATTGAACCCCTCCATCTGACTGCCACAGTCGCCTGTTCATAGTAATTTCTAATTGCATGTATAAATTGATAGCTTACGCCCAGATTGGTTAATTTCTTCCAGAGTAATGAGTGAGGAACTGTGTCAAATGCTTTTCTCAAATCAACAAAAAATACATATAATTTTCCTCTCTTTTTCCTCAGTAAAAGTTGTATTAGAGAGGTCAATGTGAATATCAGGTCCACACACGATCGGCCCCTTCGGAAACCCGCCTGTTTTCTGGAATGACGTTTCTTCTTTCTACCCATTCATTCAGTCTTGATCTTAGTATTGTTGTAAAAAGTTTCGAAAAATTACTTATCAGTGCTATACCACGGTAATTTGAAGGGTTGTCTTTGTCACCGCTTTTAAAGATTGGATGTATGATCGATTTAGTCCATATTGTAGGATAGTGTCCCATTATCAGAGCTCTATTGTAAAATTGTTCTAATAAACCCATGTATGAGTCTGGGAGTACTTTTATTATTTCATTGGGGATGTCATCAGGTCCACTTGCCTTGTTATTTTTCAAATCTCTGATTGCCCTGCCTATCTCTTCAGAAGTTATCTCTGGATCAAGTATTGAGTCGCTCGGCGAGATCCTCACTTCTATATTACAGCTCTTCTCTTTTTCCTCAATACTCATTAATTCGCAATAAAATTCGTGCCATTCCTGTACAGTAATTTCTCCTTGAATTTTTGTTGCTCCTTTAAATAGCGCAATGGTCTTCCAAAAGGACTTTGAATCTTTAATATTTCTCAATATTTCTTGTTTTTCCTGAATATATTTCCTTCTTTTATCATCTAATAAACCGAGATATTTCTTTCTATGGAGAGCATAGCTTTCAAGGTCTTCCTTCCTGTTGGTTCTACGGAATTCCTTCAGACTTTCTTTTGTTAGCTTTTTCATATCGTAACAGTTTTTGTCAAACCATGGCTTAGATTTTCCGGTGGCACTCTTAGTTGAGTACATTATTCCTGATGTTGACATTGCCTCGGTAATTCTTTGAGTGAAAGTATTTACGGAGCTATCGAGATTTGATATTTTTACTACTTGCAATTCCTTTAATTCCTGTTTAAATGTCTTAATTCCCCCAGCTGTCCATCTGTATCTCGTAACACCATATTCTTCTCCCTTAGATTTGTTTTCATAGGCGTTTTGGACTGTTAACTTCAGGATAAGAGGAAGGTGATCTGAGTACATCTGGGTTTCTATCCTGAAGTCTGATATTTTTTCCAGTATTCCTTGGGAAACTATGCAGTAATCAATAGTTGATGAGCCTCTCTCCGAAACATATGTAAAGTCACCCTCTCTGTCTCCTGTTGATCGTCCGTTGATTATTGTCAGCGAATTGTCTTCGAGAAACTCAAGGAGTCCTTCAGCCAGTGGTGAAATCACCAGATCTCTTGCTTTTCTTTCGGAAACTAAAGAGAGCCGAAGATTTGTTGGATTATACAGTCCCCCGAGCCCTCCAGTTCTAATATTTAAATCCCCAATCAGAATTAGTTCTTTCCCGTCAGTTATCTGTTTTTCCATATATTTAGTTAATCTAACTAAGTTGTTCTGGTACAGTTCGTTTGGAGGGAGATATACAAATATCAAGCAGGTGGTGGGTTTGTCGGTTCCTATGTTTTGTGATAAAAAAATCGTTATCCAGATGTTATCCTTTTCTGTACTGTGCAATCTGTAATGCCCCCCCTTTTTTGACGCCCACAATTATTCCATAGCCATATTCATGTAAAATGGAAAGGTACATGTGTATACAGTGTAGTGATGAAAATAATCAAGAATTCTAAAATCAAGCAACCATCATCGTTGCTCTGAGTGCCGGAAGAAGTCCCAAAGAGATAGTGGACTTTCTCAAGTTACCCCAAAATCACTGTTTATCATGTCAAGAAGCAGTTTGATGGACATTGTTGAAAGAGATGTCAACACTATCCAGTCTGTCAAGAAAGCGGTTCACACGGTAATGACCCAAATAAACAAGGTCATTGTCACAAATGTAGCTAATATAGGAACCTACATTGAATAGATCAAAACTATCTCTTTGTAGCTACTTCTGTGCCAAATTTCATTACATATATTTTTTAAATTTCCACACTCGCGAAAATTTCCATTAGAATATTTCATTGTGGTTATTCCCAATTTACATGAATATATATATACAAATATACAAATCATATACAAATATGCTATATATGATACATAAATATATATGCCTTCATTATTTTTAATATCAACACCTGACCTTTTAATAATTTTTTGGTTGTTTTTTCAAATATATATATATATATAGGTTTTCCAGCCTGTAGTGTCTATCGTATTAAAAGGTAGGAATTTTGCTCGAAAACGCCTCCTTTTAAAATTGATAAAAGAAAATTAAAGCAAGTTAAACAAACACACACAAGTTCTATTTTTATTGCTAATGCACTGTACTAAGTATATGTTTTATAAATAATATAGATATATTGTATAGAACGCATGTTTAGATAAACATAATTCATATACATTTCATCTTCATTTTTATCATATTTTGTTTGCTAACAGACTAAAATTAGGAATACCTTTTTGGAATATAATTCAAATACTCAATTAGCTTCGATGTTATGGTATCATACGAGAAAATATATTTATAAGAAAAAAGCCATATGTTTATTTTTAACTCTGCCTTTGCCGGTCCCAAGCCCGGATGAAAAAGGAGGAGGGGGAGCAGTAACAAGCTCACTAAAAAACCTGGGCACAGCTGGTCCGGCTGATAGTACTCTGTAAAGACTCCTAATCCAGGGATACAGGATGAGCAGTATCTATACTCCATGTTAGGAGCAGCTGCACATGGCGTCTGTTCCTCATGTCAGAGGCGGCCATTTCTTTTGGAGCTAAGTTGGCCTGCTACTGAGTAGTGCTCCCAGTCTTAATGACAAAGGCAGACGCATTTTACTTCACCCAGTCATGATGGTTGTTAAACAGACACCATCAAGGGTCACAACTTGATATCCTAATATGATTGAGTGGAGATAAGAAAGAAGAAGATATGTTTATTTATAAGTTCAAGTTTCCCTTATCGTTAGAATTGTATTTAAGGTATAGGTATTTCTTATCAATGAAAGTTCTGACCTAAATACCAGACGAACGTCAATACTCTACTGAAAAACAAATTAAGCAGACGATACTTGGGAACAATTAGAGACATTGATGATTTCGTCTGCCCTAGAAACCTCCATCTTTGTTTTGTGGCATCATTTATAAATAATTAGCATTTCTATATCCTTATGTAAAAAGTTTAGGGAAAAAGGATCTACCATTTTAAAAGAACTTCTACTCTAAGATTCTATATACTGATGAATCCATATTTTATTCACTTGGTTTCCATAGAGTCGTAGAATATCATTATGAAAGATAATCAAATTTTGTTATTTTTCTTATAAACACCACAATAATGATACTTCGGCCAGTAAATATTTTTACTTCTTTATTTTCAATAACTATGAATGCCGGTCAGGAATCCTCTATCTTTACGGCCACAATAATGGTCAAATACATTCAGGTGTATATCAGAAAAACAATTCAATTTTATTGTCTTTCAATATGAGATTCAACAGCTCTATATAAACCAGGTGAATAAAAGATAGATCCACCAGGAGCCTAACGGTAAAAGTTCTTTTAAAATGGTTTATCCTTTTTCCCTAACTCTTTCAACAGGATTTAAGAATGTTAATTAGTTATAAAATGATGCCACAAACACTGTTTGTTGAATTATATCAAAAGTTTTATTCAGACTTTTATAAATATACTGTATTCTATTCTAATAGTAAAATACAGATTAATAAAATCTTCTGAACGTATTTTACTATTATTGGAGATTTTATTAATCTGTATTTTGCCTTTGGAATAGAATACAGTATGTGAAAAATAGTACAAATGTGATATTGTACTGGGATAAGGTGCATAAATTAAGAAAAATACATCTCTTTATCGTGCAACTGAAATTTGCTGATGGCTTGCTCCATCTATCGATATGCCTTTTTCATAAAGAATACAGTATATTTACTTTCGTCAAATTTTTATAATACTCAATTTGTTACAAACCACGGAAATTTCAAAAGTTTTTAAAATAGAATAAAGGCAGTGGAGGATTCAAGTTGCTTTTGTGGTATTGAGGAACAAACCTCAAGACATCTACTGATCGATTTTCCAGCATTTCAAGATTATAGAATGAAGAATGAACAAGTTGTTTGTGAACTTAACGATTTGATTTCCGATGAAAAATCATATTCAAAGTTCAATTCATTTTGTAAATACATTCTAAACTTTCTACAAAATCTGGATCTCTAATGTTTTCATGCGTTGAATAATGTAAATAACTTATGTAAATAAACTTTTCTCCTTGTTTGGCGCAAGTATCTCTTGCGGGATATAGCGCTTTGGAAATAAAATAATTGGTAATTGGTAATAAAGGTCTGAAGAAAACTTTTTGATATAAATCAACAAACAGTTTAGTTTTGTTTTGATACGGATATTACAATAGTAAAATGCACTTGTCTGGCTATGGTTGTGTAGGAAGCTCAGACTGCAGTTTGGCTGAAATTAGATATTGGTTTTCTTCAAATTTTCGTAAAGCGTTATTCTTGTTTTTTTTTTTTCCTATATTCACATGCGGGTTGAAGAGCCTATGACCTTTGACTTCCCTATTCTCTTCTTTAGTGGATGAGATCTCGGTTGATTAGATAATCTACCGAAACAATGAACCCTGTTTGCTATGCTTCTTTAAGATCATATACATTCATTGACAAAACTTTAATAAGTGGAAAATCTTTTATGTTACCGACAGTATGTATTTTTGAAGGAGACAGAGAAAATTTTATTCACACTTTGATTATCTCGTGTGTCTTCGATAAAGGTCACTGTAAAGTTATTGTCTGAATCCCGATATACATGCTAAAAAGGTATAACTTCTTTAAGTTTTGTCCATGAGTGTATATACTTGGTTAACCTGTGTGTCTTCAATAAAGGCAACTGTAATATATTTCAGAGTTATTGTCTGAATCCCGATATACATGCTAAAAGATAACAACTTCCTTAAGTTGTGTCTATGAGTTTACATGCAAAGTCAATTAAAATTAAAGCACAACACCCCATTAGACATCCATTGCAATGATAAATTTTAACGTATTATATCATATTATAGAAAATAAACAATAAAAATGATCAACCATAGGGCAGTAGTGTAACACACAATATTTATGAATACCTCACAGAATATTCCAATATTTTATACCATAATGTCATCTATCAATAATATAATGACCCAAATACCTAAAAAAATAAAAAGAAGTACAAATGGAATTTGAACCGGACACCCTGTAAAAACGTGTTATCTAAATGACACCCTTTAAATTATATCCGGGATTTTTATTTCAGTCCACCAATTATAGAAGACATAGGGTATCACGTGATCCTTTCTTTTTTTTATGAGCTCGCGCGTTATCACAACATTCCAGTTTAATTGGTTAGTAATTTGAAAGAGGTGTGTGTGTTTTAACGGCTATAAATCTATACGAAGTATTGAATGGGAGTAGTTATCTTGATTTGCATATGCGAGAAGGATCTTATTTCCATATGGGTAAAGTAGTTTGGACATCATTTGAGACACCCTTCTGTATTTTACTTCAACTGGCTCCCCCTCAACTGCCCTGCTAACCGTGAAATTAAAAAGAAATCAATACTGCTAATCGCCTTGATTTGCATATGCGAGAAGGATCTTATTTCCATATGGGTTAAAGTTGTTTGGACATCATCATTTGAGACACCCTACTGTATTTTACTTCAACTGGCTCCCCCTCAACTGCCCTGCTAACAGTGCGAGGAAAAGGAGATTAATACGGGTAATCATCATTATTTGCATATGTCAGTATTTTATACCTATTCTGAAATGTGTGAAGCGGCTTAAACCTCTTCGAGACACTTTCTTGCATCTTAACTGGCTTCACCTCAATTGCCCTGCTAACAGTATAAAAGTTCAATACTGGTGAGTAGTCATCTTGATTTGCATATGCGATGATTATATACATATTCTAAAATGGATGAAATGGCTTGAACATATCTTGAGACATTTCCTGTATTTTACTTCAACTGGATTCATCTTTACTTGCCCTGCTAACAGTGTAAGGAAAAGGAATTCAATACTGGTAGCATGATTTGCATATACGATTATTTTACACCTATTCTGAAATGAGTGAAGTAGTTTGAAATTCTTCTGAGACACCCTCCTGTATCTTACATCAACTGGATTCCCTTCAACCGCCTTACGGCGGCTACTGAAGAAGTCCAAGACATGACTGCACCATCCAGTCTTCTACACCCGTGGCCCAAGTTATATGTCCCTCTCGGATCCCTCTGGAGGAGCTTGAGGAGCAGTTGGTGAACCTCTATTTGAAAATAGACGGATATTCTCTCCTATCCTCCATCTTTGGAGAGGTTCCTGAGCATATAGTACTGGGGGCGATCCTATTTCTCCCTGAGAGCAACTCCTCAGACATCTCTCAAAAGAAAACAAGACCATTCTGTGAGAATTCCTCAACATGGCAATTGAACATGTTGGAGACAACAACTCCATTATGGCCAAGCGTCTATCCGGGACTCAGGGCGACTTGTAGCCCTTGATGTAATCTAGACATCCCTCGGGGAAGGCCTCAAGTCTGATGTCATATATATATGTAGTATATTTCGAGTAATATAGTTCACAGCCTTATTCTAATATTTGTTATAACACCATACCTATGTAAAAATATGTATCAAACTTGTAATAATAGAATGACAAATAAAACAAAAGGAGTAGAGGTAGTACAGAGGACAAAGGCCAGACGTGATAAACAACCCAGACTAACAGGTGTTTATGCTAATGAGTTCATTCCCCCGTCAGCAGGTGGCCGACACGTGGCCAGACATCATTAATAACCAGCGCTTGACAGGTGGCGTGATTAGGACAGCCAATCAGAACTCGTCAACAAGAGCCAGAGTCGAGTATATAAGCCCCCCAAGATTGGGACAAAGGAAGTAGTTGTTTCAGTTGTTTCAGAGCGACGCTGTCATACGGTCAGTCAGACTTCTCACCCCTATCCGCGATGTAGACTTAGGGCATCCGTGACGTCCATGGTCCGACTACCTTCGTCCGTGGTCTACCTCTACTTCTTGGAGTTACCACCTAGACCTGCCTCTGTCTCTTGCTGTCCCAGTGCGGGAATACCATCACACATCCACGACTACGACTGCCCAGCACATTCCACAACGGGTTTACTACAGAACCCGTTAAAGTCGACAGGATGACTGAGGACAACGACATGCAGAGGATGACGGAGGCCGAAGACGCATACGTCGCGGATGCCCTCACCAACATGCAGCCCCACTGCGAAGACCGTGTAAGCCACCTAAAAGACTCCATGCGAGGACTAGCTGCACCTCGCAGCGAGCAGGTCATCATCGCCCCCATCAACATCTCCTGCGCCGCGAACATCTCCCCCCATCGGCTCGAACAGGCAGACGAGATTCATCGAGAAATCCTGACATTGCCCCGCCAACCAGCATCGACGATGTCCCATGGCAACCACCGCAAAAAAGATCACCAAGCCTCATCGCAGCCCCCTCCACAAGACCCATTCAAGACATCCATCTGGTAGGAGAATTTTCTCTACAGAACTATTTAATGTAACACTATCTCCGTTTGCTATGAATTAATTATTCGATACCATTTTAATAGCAATAACATTATTATTATAAATCCATCAAGTTCATTATTTTACCATTTTTATAGCATTTCAATTCAAATTTTAAATCTTGTACACCCTCATTTTATCAATTTTTACTTTATTTTAAGCAACTTTTAAATTTTAATTCATTAATTTCAATTTTACATAAAAAATCATATTATATTTTAATTCTTCGAATCATATTTTCTAAAATTATTTGTGTGTTTTTTTAATACCTTAGTTATAGCCATAATATTAATAATTAAATTTATTACACTCTTTATTTTAATTGACCTATTACTATTCAAATTGATATTTCTCAATATTTAAAAGTTTTAAAAACTAGTCCTAGATTTGTATTTTTATAAATATCAATTTTAAATTATCTCATCTCAAAATGTGACTCCCATTTTTCCCACAATTACAAATACAACCATAAATGTAGTATGCGAAAACTAAATATCATACCATAAAATTTCCATACCCCATCGCATTTCATCCCTACCTGTGTTAAATTGTTAATTACAAAAACTACCGAATTTTGTACCCATGCCATAATCTTTTCTCTTAAAAAATTTCGTAAATTCATTATTTTATAATTTTTCTAAACCTAATCACCGCTAATAATCATCTCCAATCTAACGTTTGTCTGAACATCTTGAGGCAAAACTTACTGAGAAACTAAGGTTATTTTCACCTAGAGAATCCCAGAACCTCGTGGACGAAGTTAATCAAGATAGTTACTAATAAATATAAAGACACGCCCCATACTATAACATCCAAAAATTGAAAATTCCCCGAGTTATGTAATAATATAAATCCCAGTATAATAGAAAGTAGAGAAATATCAGTACCACGTACAAATGACAGGCACGACAAAGAGAAAAGGACAATTAATTCCAGACTTCATCCCAACGCGCGCGACAAAAAATTCAAGGTCGCACTGATCTCCCCCTAATTGTTTTTTTTTATACTTCGTCTTCCCTTACCTACTTCTAAAGGGTTGGAATGACCTTGTACTCACCATTAGCAGAGATAGCCCTACTTCAACACTCTTGCCTGACAATCAATCAATTATAGGCCTTCCATACTTCTCTCGTCTCTTGATCATTTTCCATTGGCCTCCTATGCCTTCGTTCTAACCACCCCTCGTCCATCGCAGAGTTCCGGTTTGCCGACTTTTTTTTATTTACACCCAGGCCATCATCAGCACGATGCGCCCACTCATTTTTCGTTTAATTTTATTTTTCATCTGGTCGAGCTCAATCACCGACAGCAGCGCAGCTCTTGAGATACCATCTCTTTTTAACCTCTCTCAGAAGAAAATTCTTTCCCATATTCTCCCATTACCTACCTCTCCTTCGATCTTCACACCTTTTGCCTATCTGATCTAATGCTACTTACAGAACATCTTGAGATTGCTGAACCTTGAAAACAATACTTCGCTTCTAAGCTCGTATTGCAGGGCAGGATTCCTGAGATGTCCTTTGCAGAAACCAATTCAGACCTTCTTCCTTTATTTCTCACTGCGTCACTACCTATCGCAACCTTTTGCTTAAGTCAATTTTCTTTTATATTTTAATTTTACTTTTATTACCTCTACTTCTCCTCCTTCCTGTATTACATCCCTGAAACTATGTTGTAAATATTCAAGGCACCTTAAGTAACAAAAAACTGTAACTAGTATACCAACTTTCCCAAATATTTATTTTCGCTATTGTGTGTGTTTACTTTAAATTTATCCTTCCTATGTACTCCTCTTATATATTTTTTGTAATTTTATAATATTATATCAGTGTGTCACCACTACTCCCCTTTATCTTTATTTTATTCTAGTAACTAATTTGTGCCCCAAATTATTTCCCATTTAATAGGTTTGCTAGCTTTTCTCTCATTTATTTGTAAATAGACATACAGTTTTATTAGTTTTGTGGTGTTGGACTTTGTTTTTTAACTTACAGATGTAGATAAAACATTTCACTATTGATCGATAATATAATTTTGTTCATTAATGCCATCAAATACCAATCAACCCTTTATATATTATTACCTTTAATATTTTTATTTTCCTTTTTTCTCATCGTGTTTATAGACTTAGAATTTTACAACTTCAACTATTTTAGGCACCATTTTAAAAAACCTACACCTAACAATATTTATAATATTTCTTTAACAGATGAAACATTTATCATTTTATTTTTTCGAATAGATTTTCAAAATGTTATTTTTGACGCTTCCCTTACAACCTCTTAACTCTATCCCATGAACCTTTCCTCCCAACCTTTCCCTCCATCAAGAGTTTATTGTTCGTCAGCCATTTTCTTTTTTTTTTTTTTTAGTGATTAACCTAACTAGAAGACCCTTCCTCGCTGTACATCTCCCAACAGTGAGCTCAGGAGACCCAGTTAGGTTTTATTTTTTTTTTCTCTCATCGTCCGGCTCATCATTTTTTCATCTTTCAACTTTTTTTTTCACCACACAAGCCGGACACAATCAAAATTGACAGCAATAACTCTCTTACACCCCACCTTTCCTTTTCCGCATCCTTCAAACCTCCAACCACCTTCCAAGGGATTCCAGTTCGCCGAACATTTTTGTTTTTTTTTCATTGATTAATCCGACTGGAACAATCCTTCCTCGCTATACCATTCCCGATAATGAGTTCAGGATATCCAGCGCGATCTTTTTATTTTTTTTTTCTCATCGCCCGACTCATCATATCAATTCACCATTTTTCAACTTTTCACTTTTTTTTTCTCATAATTCAACCGGGCACAATCATTATGGACAACAGGGATCCCTCTTACCTCTACCTCCCCCTTTTACCTCCATCAATCCTCCCACCTCTTTTCGCTGTCTGAGCTAATGATACAGACGGAATATCTTGGGCCTTCTGTTAATGAAAACAATGCCTCACTTAAACAAGTTCGCATTGCATTGCAGGATGCTTGGGATACTACTTTTGCAGAAACATGCTCAGATACCCCCTTTCCCTTTTTCAACCTTAGCGTCACATTATAAGTTCAGTCAATAAACTAACTTCATTTTTTTCTCTCATCTTTAATACAATAAGATATTACTTTCCTTGTACGATTCATTTTACCATAGTTACCATTTTGTATTATATACCTTCTCTTAATCTTTTATCATTCATTTTGTACGTTTTTATTGATACACCACCCTTACAACATCTTTCTCCTTTTAACTTGTAACTTCATAATAATTTTAACTAATTTGTATACAAATTATTTATTTTATTTTTTTATAATAGGTTTGTTAGGTTATCATTCTTTACATGTCATTCCCCCAACCAAACCTTCATCACCGGGGACACATTCTGTAGTATATTTCGAGTAATATAGTTCACAGCCTTATTCTAATATTTGTTATAACACCATACCTATGTAAAAATATGTATCAAACTTGTAATAATAGAATGACAAATAAAACAAAAGGAGTAGAGGTAGTACAGAGGACAAAGGCCAGACGTGATAAACAACCCAGACTAACAGGTGTTTATGCTAATGAGTTCATTCCCCCGTCAGCAGGTGGCCGACACGTGGCCAGACATCATTAATAACCAGCGCTTGACAGGTGGCGTGATTAGGACAGCCAATCAGAACTCGTCAACAAGAGCCAGAGTCGAGTATATAAGCCCCCCAAGATTGGGACAAAGGAAGTAGTTGTTTCAGTTGTTTCAGAGCGACGCTGTCATACGGTCAGTCAGACTTCTCACCCCTATCCGCGATGTAGACTTAGGGCATCCGTGACGTCCATGGTCCGACTACCTTCGTCCGTGGTCTACCTCTACTTCTTGGAGTTACCACCTAGACCTGCCTCTGTCTCTTGCTGTCCCAGTGCGGGAATACCATCACACATCCACGACTACGACTGCCCAGCACATTCCACAACGGGTTTACTACATATATATATATATATAATTTATATTGCTGATAGCTGTAATCTTGAAACTTTGTTTTGATGTTAAACCGCCTTGCTAACAGTGCAATTAAAAGGAATTTAATATTAGTAGTCATCATTATTTGCATATGCGATTATTTTATACCTATTCTGAAATGGGTAAAGTGGTTTGAACATATCTTGAGACACACTCTTGTATCAAAATTCGAAACTATTATAGATGCGTATAATTATTTTTTAAAATAAACAATTTCTACTGCCCCTTACTGCAATGGAAATGGGAGGGCTTGGCTCAACAGTCTATAATAGTTTTAAATTTTGATAACAGATGGCGTTCTAGTGTATCATAATTTAACCCTCTTGTATCTTACTTCAACTAGCTCCTCCTCAGCTGCCTCACAAATTCTGGAAAACAGCGCAGACAATAGACGAAACACAGATGATAGATAAAATATTAAAATATAAACGGTAGCAATGCGTTTCTTTATTCGTGAAACTTTCAAGATTTCGGATCTTTATAGTCCTTCTACAGATGCCTGTGGAAGGATTATAAAGATTCGAAAGCTTGCAATTTCCACGAATAAGGAAAGGCATTGCTATCGTTTATATTTTTTCTATTTTATAGCAATTTTCTCTTTTAACAGATGATAGATCTATCTTGAAAAAGGTCGATGTTAACTCCACTTTCTGTAGATAACTGCTATCTTTACTTCTGTTCACCTATCTGGAAGAATTCTGTATGTGACGAGTATCCTTAATAAAGGCTTTTTGTAGTTGTATACTGGTATATTAAATAAAGGCAAAAGAATAAAAAAAATCTACAAGAATTTATATATTTTTCAAAATTAGTGTAAAAAAATATATATATTTAAACATATAATATAATCTTGAAATAAAAAGGCATATATTGGATCAAAATATCATTTATTTTACACTTTTATTTGTTTTTATATCCTTTTTAAAAACCTTTTATGCCTTTTTATTTAAAGAAGGTAAAATAAATGATATTTAGATCCAATATATACCTTTTTATTTAAAGATTTATTAATGGATTGATTTCTTTTCAAATCAATGTAATATAATAATTATAAGAAAAATATTTTCTCATTTAAAATAATTTTTCTTTTTTCAAACATAGAATTAGAAATGTGAGCTCACGAGCCTAAAGGAGCTAACCTCACTGATTAAAAATGAGTTTAAACATGCATATATCTTTTCCATAAAATCAAATGAAACAAATTTTAATGTTTTATGTAATCAAGCCAAGAGCACACACAATTAATATTAACCTCTTTTTGAATTCTATGAGATTTTTTTTTTTAATTACCAAAAGAGCAAACACACACAATTCACATCCATAAAAACTGTTGAAATATTACGACCTAAAAACTCAGTGAATATTTGTTTAAGTTACCAATGTTTTTTCTATCAAACAATATGGAAAATATTATTTTCAGAATACCATTTTATTCCTATGCAAATAAAAAAATATATATTCGCAACATGCATGGGAAGCAGAACGAATTTTTAAAATCAATTCCATATCAGAAAGTGGGACAAGTTCCCCAATCCCTACACCTTCAGGGCCTGATCTATTACCCTAAGTTCAGTGAGAGGTCATAGAATAGTTTTTTTTTCTTTTGACCACCGACCGTGATACGAATGTTTAATGAGGCATTGCCATTCAAGGAAGCCTTGAATTAGGGCAATTATCGTTGAGATTAATTACTCACACACAGCATTCTTCTGATTTATCTTTCTCGTGATGTTCATCATCGTTTGATTGGTTGCTTGATCGTCGTTTGGTTGATTTAAATAGCATCGACTGCTGATGTTGTCGAACGTTATGTGATTTTAAGTTGGTTTTTTAAACTTTTGAAGGTATTTTTTGAATATGTATGTGTTTGTATGTGTTGTGTGTTTTTGTTTAGCCTGTGTTGTGTTTGTATTTTGTGTTGTGTTTGTTATGTGTGTTGTTTATATTTTTTGGTTTGTTATGTGTGTTGTGTTTGTATTTTGTGTTGTGTTTGTATGTAAGTGTTTTATGCTTGTGTGTTGTGTTTGTGTGCGTGTTGTATTAGGTCTGTTGTACTTGTGTATTGTGTTTGTGTGCGTGTTGTGTTATGTGTGTTGTGTTATGCGTGTTGTGTTATGCATGTGTTGTGTTTGTAGGCTTGTGAGCGTTGTGTCTGTGTGTATTGTGTTATGTGTGGTTAATATTATATATAATATATCTATATATATATATAGAATATATATACTTGTATTTTAAACAGTATATTTAGTACAATATATATTGTCACTGTATAATATTTGCATAGTTTTAATATATCTATTTTCAAATATGTTATGTAAATTTCTTATATAATGTTGTCCCAAAAGTTCGTGTTTTTTCTTATTACTTGGCGAATAATATTATTACAGCGAATACATAATAATACATAATACAATTACTTTATACGAGGTGTGTTCAAAAAGTATCGCGACTTTTGTGTTTTTCAAAAATTATTTATTTATTCATGAATACCTATTTTGTCCCCTTCAAAGTAATCCCCATGAGATATTATAAACTTGTGCCAACGGTTTTTCCAATCTTCGAAGCACTTCAAAAAATCACTTTTAAAAATCTTTTTCAGCTCCTCCTTCGATGCCGTCTTTATCTCGTCAAGCGTAGCGTAACGTCGTCCTTTCATGGGCCTCTTCAGTTTAGGGAACAAGAAAAAGTCACAGGGGCCAGATCTGGGGAATACGGTGGCTGCGGCATCATTAGTGTGTTGTTTTTGGTCAAAAGGTCGCGCACAAGCAACGATGTGTGAGCAGGGGCGTTATCGTGGTGCAAAAGCCAATTTTTGTTCTTCCACAAATCCGGGCGTATCTGGCGGATTGCTTCGCGCATATTGCGCATAACTTGCAGGTAATATTCCTTATTGACCGTTCTACCCAGTGGCAAGAACTCATGATGCACCACGCCCCTGCAATCGAAGAAAACTGTCAGCAAAACTTTCACATTCGACCGAACTTGGCGCGCTTTTTTCGGTCTTGGTTCGTGCGGCAGCTTCCATTGAGATGATTGAGCTTTGGTTTCCACGTCATATAACCATAAACCCACGCTTCGTCACCAGTTATGACCCTCTGGAGCAAATTTGGGTCGTCGCGGACAGAGTCCAACATCTCATTAGCAATGTTCATGCGATGCTGTTTTTGGTCGCAATTGGGCAATTTTGGTACGAATTTCGCGGCGACCCGTCTCATGCCCAAATCATTGATAAAAATCGAATGGCACGAGCCAATCGATATGTTTAGGCCCTCAGCAACTTCTCTAACGGTGATTCGACGATTGGCCAATATCATTTTCTCCACTTCATTAATTTTTTCGTCTGTTGTTGAAGTGCTCGGGCGTCCGGCACGCTCTTCGTCGTTCACATCTTCTCGGCCTTCTGAGAACATTTTGTACCACCGATAAACGTTGCTTCGGTCCAAGGTAGCTTCTCCGTATGCCACAGTCAACATTCGGAATGCATCCGCGCACTTAATTTCGTTTTTCACACAAAATTTGATACAGGTTCTTTGATCCATTTTTTTTAATAGGTAAAAATCGAAGACGATCCAAAACACCTGCAAGCAAAGCAGCTGTCAACAATTAAGTGAACATTCAAAATGGCCGAGCTTGTCGGCATAAGTGAGAGACATGAGTACCAACATAAAGCCACAAAAAGATCGAAATTCGAATATACGTAACCCGCGAAAATTCAAAATTCGCGATACTTTATGAACACACCTCGTACATAATAAAAAAGACATTATACATAGCGGCGAATAATATTGGTATTTCAATTTTATGCAAGTGTTTACGAACTTTTGGGACAACCTTGTGATATAGAATAATTTAGGTAAAATTTTGGCCAAAATGTTTTTTTATATAAATTGAGACTTGTTTGAGCGTGTATGGACAAAAAAGGTTTAGAGAGAAAACTGCACCTCGCGATATTGTTATTGGTAGCGCAAGTACCTGTTGACGAAGGAAATCCGCGACAATATATATCTGTAATTCCTAGATGTGATAAAATACACTCGTGGACAAAAATTAAGGAAGTGGAAAAAGTCTCGGTCTGTTTTTTTAAGGAGACAGAGGTTGTCAACGCTTTGATTATCTCATATGTCTTCAATAAAGGTCATTGTAATATCTTTCAGTGTTATTGTCTGAATCCCGATATATATGCTAAAGGTACAACTTCCTTAAGCTTTGTTCATGAGTGTATATTATTGGTTATCTTGTGTGTCTTCAATAAAGGTCACTGTAATATCTTTCAGAGTAATTGTCTGAATCCTGATATATATGCAAAAGGTACAACACTTACTTAAGTTTTGTCCATGAGTGTATGTACTTGGTTATCTCGTGTGTCTTCAATAAAGGTCACTGTGTATCAAATATCTTTCAGAGTTATTGTATGAATCACGATATACATGCAAAAGGTATAACTTCCTTAAGTTTTGTCCATGAGTGTATATACTTGGTTATCTCGTGTGTCTTCAATAAAGGTCACTGTGTATCAAATATCTTTCCGAGTTATTCTATGAATCACGATATACATGCAAAAGATACACTTCCTTAAGTTCTGTCCATGAGTGTATATTTTTATAATATAATATAATTAAATTAAATTGTTTATTAAACTTTAGTTTACACAGATTTCATTTAAATACTAGCTGAATAATTAATAAAGTTTTATGTTATTGTTAAGTTAGACCATGCCTATCTTTGTTAATACTTTGATCATAAAGCCTTCCTCTTTAAATAGTATTAAAGATTTTTTTTTTGGAAATTTAATGTAACGAAATATATAAGAAAAAAACGATTTAATTTGAACTCTCGAAGAGAAAAATCAATTTAAGTGTTATATCAATCCACTTTTATAAATGTTAACAGTGCTAGCCAAAAGAAATGGCTGATTTCACAGAATTTGTGTAAAAGTAAATAAAAATATATATAACATTCTAATATTTTAAATTTCATAAAAATTACCAAAATCACAATATTTTTATTAAAAATTTAAAAAATACTTTATAATATTTTAAAAAAGAGTGAAACTATATATAGAACATAGCTATAATGCCCTAAATTAACAATAGCCCAAAAAAGGAAAGCAAATCTCTAATTGATTTTAATAGCGTATCCCATGACAATAGGCGTTCCATCATCATTTTAAAATATTAAACGTAGTCAAATATTAATTTAAAATAGATATACTCATAATTATGACGTATATATACACTAATATATAACCATCAAACTATTAACGTCTAAAATAGGGTTATTATTTTGTATCAAAAGATCACCCTCTTTATATGTATATATTAAAGGTGATAAACAAATTAAATTAGCATTAATAGATATGGATGCTTATTAATAAAAGGTAATATTAAAAGAAGAAGTGATAAAAAAGCACGCAATCGTGCAAAAAGTTTGCAAAGAATCGTGACAGTTGATATGATCGTTGATATTAGATAGCAGACGAAAGTAGAGCATCTTTTGTTATTCGATACAGAGTGATGATGATAAGATTTTCTTAAATGATCACAGATGAAATGGATATAATTTCTTAGATCCTGATCGTGACAAATGTGAAAGAAAAGAATGTTGATGTTTCTGATATAAAAATAAAAAAGGAAAATAAAATACAATAGAAAATATATAAAATGCTGAACAAATATTTTATTCATATTTTAAGGCATTTTTAACGGCATTATATTCGAAACTTTTTTTTTGTAAATATAGTCGGCTTTTTCATTTTTATATATATTCATTTATATTTTTTAATATTTTAATTATATAATAAATGCAAGTGAATTATATATTTTCATATAATTATACATTTTCTTTTGGAAATATAATTTACTTTTCATTCGTTTATGTGATTTATTTTATTATTAAAAACGAAATAAATCTCAATATAAATATTACCGTTTTTCACTAAAAGAAGAAGTTAAATTTTAAATAAATCGCTTTTCATACTCCTTCAAAAATGTATTCGTTTGAATAATAAAATAAATTTTATATATAAACACATACGCCATTATCACCAATATTTATATACAAATATATCGTGATAATAAAGGTATAATATTGAATAGACAAAATATTATTTTCCAATATTTTTAAATCGTTATATTTTTCATTTAACAAAATTAACAAAAGAGCAATCTAGAGAGCCAGGTTTCTTTAACTTTTTTAAATAGTTAAATAAACCTGGCCTTCTCTGGATTATTTGCTGATTTTGTTAAATTGTTAAGGTACAAATAAACATGTATTACGAATCTTTATATTAAAAACAAAGTAGGCATATCCTGACCAGGAGCACATGTGCTTTTCAGAAGGCAGAGCGCCATCTGGTGGAACAGAAATCAACTAAACATTGATATAACCTGTTCCCTGATATTTGGCCAACCCAATTTATTGATAAATCAAGAAAAGCCATCCAAGAACGCGTTTTGCGCTGTTGGCGCTCATCAGTCTTTATATGTATTTTATTATATAAACATTTAGTTTTGGATTGAATTTGATTCGATAAATGTTAATTTATTCACAGTAAAACCTGATAACAGCCCTTCTTGTATGGAGCACTCAATATTTTAAGTGGTCGCCAATATTTTTATTAAGACATCGTTTAAAGAATGATAATCATTCAGAGATATCTTGACAATAAACAATTGCAATTACTTGTATCTGGTAAAACAGCGCTCTTTTGTCTGGAGCACTCAATATTTTAAATGGTCGCCTATATATCTATCAAGACATCGTCAAAAGTATTATAATTATTTAGAGATATCTTGACAATAAACAATTGCAATTACTTTAAAAGAAACGTTTTACTCTAAAGTAATAAAAATCTTTTATTGATTACCAGTCAAGACAACCTTTCCCAAATGACTCAATTTATAACAATGTATCGGTCATGACAATTAACCCGTTGTCGACTAGTTTTGACGGGAAAGATGACCTTGATTTTATAGAATAATTGGTCCCTGACATTATAAACAAATCACATATTCGATTTAAACAAAAATTGTAACACAATGGAGGTAGTTGTTATATATTTATGAGCAAACATTTTCATTTTGAACAAGTATTTGTTAATAGGTATTGTAAAATCTGTCAACAATGGTTATTTAGGTTTGAAAAAAGTATGACACCATCAGTGGTCATAAGTCATTCTTCTATCCATTTCTTGTTTGTGGAAGAGCATTGCTCGATGCAAATATTTATATGTAATTCTACTGTCCTAAAAGCTTATGTCCATAGTTTAGTTGAATAAATTTTCTGAGATTCTATCTTTCATTGCAGCGTATATAGGCAGAATCGTCCAATACAGTATTAGACCTCTTAAAAAGGGCGGTCTGGTGAATTAAATTGGCGAAATCGCTGGGAGGGTTCACCACTAATGAGACAAGCCCTCCCAATATATTTTTCATCGCAGTAAGGACAGTAGAAGTGTATTTTTATATTTAAAAGAAACTTGCGTATTTAAATGTTTTCCTTTATGATATATAGATGGCACGTTATTGCCCTATAATGAATATATATGTCATTAGAATATATATATGTTGTAATGTATTTTATCCTGTAGGAGGACTGTAATGTGGTTGGTTAGATGCAGTCGTTGTGGCCTCAATGTTAGAGTGGTTTCAGACGTGAATGTATTGGACTAAAGAACGAGACATGTTGGATGTCACCACAGAGATGGTGAGAGAGTGATGCCGACACCGGTCAAGGCAGATCTGTCCAGGGGGTTCTGTCAATCATCGTGTCTCAAAGCGGACTGATCTGTTTTTGAGAAAAAGGGGCCACACCTGGTAACCAGACTTTGTTTTTCGGAGACCTTCCCTATGACTGGTGCCGACTGTCACTCAATCAAATTTTATTATGTCATTTTGGTAATTATACTATAACTATATAACACATGGGATATAAGTATATATTGAATATATTACAACATATATATATATATTAAGAAAAAGGCATCTCCTTATCGTGAAACTGAAAGTTGCTGATGGCTTGCGCCATCTATCGGAATAAATATCAACTATTCTCGTTGATTTCTAATAATTTCAGAATTGGCCAAATACTCATTCTTGATTAATCAAGAAAAGCTAACCACGGACGTGTTTCGGGCTGTTGGCCCTCATCAGCGTGGTGTAAGCTGTACCTCAATGCCAATATATTAAAAATAATGAAAGCATTTCCTGACCACGAGCACATGTGCTTTTTAGATGGCAGAGCGCCATCTAGTGGAGTAAAAATAAACTAAACGTTTATTTAACTTGCTCCGTGATATTTGTCCAACCCAATTTCTTGATAAATCAAGAAAAGCCATCCACGAACGCGTTTCGCGCTATTGGCGCTCGTCAGCGTGGAGTAAGCTCTGCCACCTAAAAAGCACATGTGCTCGCGGTCAGGAAATGCCTTCTTTATTTTTAATATAAACACCTGACCCACTTATATATTTTTATATAATTTTTAAAATGCTCTATATCTTATTTATCAGAAGATGAAATAATGGTCTAGAAATGGCACAGAAAGAGGTCACAAAAAGTTGGACTGATGCAAAGATTAGAATGACCCTCTCTTCCATTGGATGACAACGCTGAAATGTCGCGTGTCCCAAGGTCATGCATTGTCATGCTGATTAATGACAGATACTCTGGATCATCATGCCATTGTTACATAACAACAACACAATATTTACAAACAATGAGTTACATTGTTACATACATATGATAGAAACATATGACATACTAAAATACAAGAGAAATTGTATTAATCCATTTATATATAGCATGAATGACTGGGTATTATAATACAATGTAATGCGGCTTATGATTGTAAAACGACATTTGAAAATTATCCGGCATGTGTTTCTTTTAAACGAAAAATCGAAATTTATTTTTAAAGAGAAATAACGATTATTTCTAACCTTAGGGATGAAATATGAAAGGATGAATTGTGAAGAGTAATGATAAACGGAAATAGTACTAGTTATTAGTTAATTGAGTAACTAGTACAGTAGAACCTCCATTAGAGGACATCCACGCTAAAGAACACCTCTCTACAAAGAACAGTTTTCATTTGCAAAATTACCATATTTACTATTTAGTAACTCTTCGGTAAGAGGACACCTCTCCCTAGAAGACACTTTGGCTCTACAATTAGGTGTTGTCCTTTACAGGGAAATTCTACTGTACCTAGATAAGTGAATACAAAATTATTAAGGATTTTTCCATCAAAATTTGGCTTTTACTTTCATTTTTTCATGAAAATAACCCTTTCTCTCTTTTACCAAATAATCCAAATGCGTATCGAAAAATTGATATTCATATTCACCCTAATATATTATACTACCTCAAAAAGAGTTTGTGTAAATGCAGTCATTTCAATATCATTGTCCATGAGTGTATCTTTCAGAGTTATTGTCTGAATCCCGATATACATGCTAAAAGGTACAACTTCCTTAAGTTTTGTCAATGAGTGTATCTTTCAGAGTTATTGTCTGAATCCCGATATACATGCTAAAAGGTACAACATCCATAAGTTTTGTCCATGAGTGTATCTTTCAGAGTTATTGTCTGAATCCCGATATACATGCTAAAAGGTACAACTTCCTTAAGTTTTGTCAATGAGTGTATCTTTCAGAGTTATTGTCTGAATCCCGATATACATGCTAAAAGGTACAACATCCATAAGTTTTGTCCATGAGTGTATCTTTCAGAGTTATTGTCTTAATCCCGATATACATGCTAAAAGGTACAACTTCCATAAGTTTTGTCCATGAGTGTACCTCTCAGAGTTATTGTATGAATCCCGATATATATGCTAAAAGGTACAACATCCATAAGTTTTGTCCATGAGTGTACCTTTCAGAGTTATTGTCTTAATCCCGATATACATGCTAAAAGGTACAACCTCCATAGGTTTTGTCCATGAGTGTATATATTCATAGAAAACTGCGAACAAAGCGTGGGTAGCTAGGTTGAAATTGGAAGTTTTATGATGCTATAAAAGTTAAATTGCAATAATCTAATTACACTATAGAAAACAATATATTAATTATAATATTTACCATTATAAAACACAGTCTTTGATGGGTGTCTCAGCCATAGCTAGGAAACTGCGGACAAAGTAGGGAAGCTAGGTTGATATAAAATATGTTATGACGCTATAAAGGTCAAATTGCAATAATCTAATTACACTATAGGAAACAATATATTGATGATATTATTTCCCATTATAAGACACAGTCTTATTAAAGACTAAGTCTAATTAAAGATACAGTCTGCGATGACTTTGTGTCTTATTCATAGTTAAATATTTCTTGGAAACTGCGAACAAAGAGTGGGTAACAGGGTTGAAATTAAAACTTTATAATGCTATAAAAGTTAAATTCTAATCATCTAATTACTATAATAAACAATACACAGCTAAACCTGTCTATAGCACCCCCTCTAAATAGCACCTTCTTTTCTATATCACCGATTTTAAACAATAAAATATAAACATTTTAGATTAAAAGTGACCTGTCTATAGAAAGAGAATTTGTGCCAAAGAGAGAGAAAGAGAAGAGTCAGTCCCAAACGACATTGTGTCTAATCCATAGTTAAATATTCCTAGAAAACTACGAACAAAGAGTGGGTAACTGGGTAGAAAGGAAAGGTTTTATAATGCTATAAAAGTCAAATTGTAATAATCTAATTACTATAAGAAACAATATATATTGATAATAATATTTCCCACTATAAGAGACACAGTCTGTGACGACATTGTGTCTTATTCATAGCTGGATATTTCTAGGAAACTGCGAACAAAGAGTGGGTAACTGGGTAGAAATGAACAGTTTTATAATGCTATAAAAGTTAAATTGTAATAATATAATTACACTATAAGAAACAATATATATTGATGATAATATTTCCCATTATAAGACCCAGTCTTATTAAAGTTATCCATAGCTGGATATTCGTAGGAAACTACGAACAAAGAGTGGGTAACTGGGTTGAAATGAAAGGTTTATAATGCTATAATTGTTAAATTGTAATAATCTAATTACTATAAGAAACAATATATATTGATAATAATATTTCCCATTATAAGAGATACAGTTCCTAACGACATTGTGTTTTATCCATAGCTAAATATTCCTAGAAAACTGCGAACAAAGAGTGGGTAACTGGGTAGAAATGAAAGGTTTTATGACGCTATAAAAGTTAAATTGTAATAATCTAATTACACTATAAGACACAATATATATTGATTATAATATTTCCCACTATAAGAGACACAGTTCCTGACGACATTATGTCTTATTCATAGCTGGATATTTCTAGGAAACTGCGAACAAAGAGTGGGTAACTAGGTAGAAATGAAAGGTTTTATGATGCTATAAAAGAAAGTTAAATTGTGATAATCTAATTACTATAAGGAACAATATTTTGATGATAATATTTACCATTATGAAAGATACAGTCTGTGACGACATTGTGTTTTATCCATAGCTTAATATTTCTAGAAAACTGCGAACAAAGAGTGGGTAACTGGGTAGAAATGAAAGGTTTTATGACGCTATAAAAGTTAAATTGTAATAATCTAATTGCTATAAGGAACAATATACATATAATATTTCCCAATATAAAAGATAGAGTCTGCGACGATATTGTGTTTTATCCATAGCTAAACATTTCAAGAAAACTGCGAACAAAGCGGGGGTAGCCGTGGTGAAAAAAATTGATAATTCAATTTAAGCCAAAAGAACCTCCAGTCGTGAATCACGCCTTAGCCCTTAACAATACTCTGACCAATCCCGTTTATTACAGACATAATCTCGTACCCATTGTATTACAGTAGCTCTTCTGGTATCGAGGCTAGATGCTCCTATTTCTCTTTGTTGAGCTCCCTGTAATGTGATCTACGCATGCGTGCAAATAATCGTTTGCTTTCTTTTTACTGACGTTTGATCAATGTAAACCCAACCAAATTTAAAATCCTAAACGTATTTAAAACTTATATTTTCCTTATATAAAAGGGCGTACCTGGATCTGTAAAGAAAAAAAAACAATTTTTTTCTTAAAATATTTCGAGAGATTGCTCCCTCTTTATCAATTTATTGCACAGTGAATTTAATTTACAAATTATAAATTGATAAAGAGGGAGCAATCTCTCGAAATATTTTAAGAAAAAAAAATGTTTTTTTTTTTCTTTATAGATCCAGGTACGCCCTTTTATATAATCTTAATTAATGGATCGCCTTTTGACTCAAATTATATTTTCCTGTTCCTTATTCCAAAATAGTATTCTTATATGAAAACTGATCGAAATAGAAACATATCGGATTCAATACCAAATTAACAACAAGAAAAAGCTTTATTAAGACCTTTTGGTCTCATATAGATTCTCAGTAGAAGAGGGTATATACAGGAATAGCAGTAATAGTAACAATAATTAGTAATTACCAATTATTTTATTTCCAAAGCGCTATATCCCGCAAGGGATACTTGCGCCAAACAAGGAGAAAGGTTTATTTACATAAGTTATTTACATTATTCAACGCATGAAAACATTAGAGATCCATATTTTGTAGAAAGTTTAGAATGTATTTACAAAATGAATTGAACTTTAAATATGATTTTTTATCGGAATTCAAATCGTTAAGTTCACAAACAACTAGTTCATTCTTTATTCTATAATCTTGAAATACTGGGCAATTGATCAGTAGACGTCTTGAGGTTTGTTCCTCAATACCACAAAAGCAAATGGTATTTACAATGTATCAAATAAGGTGAAAGAAGAAAGAAAGGGCTTGGTATAAACTTATATACGAGCAAACGAGAAGGAAACCGTTCCTTATCTTAATGAACAATAGTTAGTAGTAATGGCAGAAATTTACATTAGTACAAGTTAAAATGGATCAATGCGTTCAAAGGTAAAATATACAAGCAAACGAGAAGGAAACCGTTCCTTATCTTAATGAACAATAGTTAGTAGTAATGGCAGAAATTTACATTAGTACAAGTTAAAATGGATCAATGCGTTCAAAGGTAAAATATACAAGCAAACGAGAAGGAAACCGTTCCTTATCTTAATGAACAATAGTTAGTAGTAATGGCAGAAATTTACATTAGTACAAGTTAAAATGGATCAATGCGTTCAAAGGTAAAATATACAAGCAAACGAGAAGGAAACCGTTCCTTATCTTAATGAACAATAGTTAGTAGTAATGGCAGAAATTTACATTAGTACAAGTTAAAATGGATCAATGCGTTCAAAGGTAAAATATACAAGCAAACGAGAAGGAAACCGTTCCTTATCTTAATGAACAATAGTTAGTAGTAATGGCAGAAATTTACATTAGTACAAGATCAAAAGTTGCATCAATGCGCCTTACATTTATTCAAAATATTCTATGATATTTCATATTTATTTAAAACAGATTATTTAGATTACAGCATTCCTTTTTAGAGTTTCATTCCTTTTGTAATATTTTATTGTACCTATATCTTGATTGGTTATTGGAGTGAGAGAGGACTTAGACGAAGACTGCGGATCGCGACCTACGAGAAAGACAAGAATAAATAAACGCAATAACTTTAAAATATAATTTATTTTTATTTAATTTTATTTATTTTCTTTAAGTATGGAACCCCGCTCGGGAAAAGTGTATAACACCAAGAAGAAAGAAACCAAGGTCAACGACCCTGAAAAGCTGAAACTTGGTGCAACAGTATTATACATAAAAGACAATCTATTTAAAGAGACGAAAGATTTGAAATCTTTATTCCCAATTCCCAATTATTTTATTTCAAAAGCGTTATATCCCGCAAGGGATACTTGCGCCAAACAAGGAGAAAAGTTTATTTACATAAGTTATTTACATTATTCAACGCATGAAAACATTAGAGATCCAGATTTTTTATTCGAACTATTTGAATTGACTCAACTTCAACTAAGCATTATGTAAATACATTTCTGGCATATTTTTGTTAGAAGGCCGAATCAGGTATGTCATTTTTGTTTATAAAAACACTGAGAACAAAACCTAGCAAACAATCAAAATTATTTATTAGCCGTACCAGTATATTGCCGCTTAGTGGTAAAATACAGAACACTACAGAAAATGTTTTTTAAATTTGTTAAAATACCATAAGACGTATTTAAATAGTTTTTTAAATATCTTATATGTTAACTATATCTCTAGATAAAATATAAAATTTCATGAAAAAATCTTAAGTTTGTTGATTTTGTTTAGACTTCTTTTAAAGATACAGATTCCACGAAGATTAATCAAACACTATCTTTTAGTAGTAGAGCTATATATAGGTAACCCAGGCTCCTGGAGCGTATCCATAGATTACCAACTACCCGGGCTGTCCTGTAGTTTAGAAGTCTGTCTTGGTAGCCTTAGTGAACAATTTCACCAAGTGTCTCCACTAGTAGTAGTAACATAAAGATTATCAAGGATCCTGGAGCTCATCCATAGATCACCAACTACCCGGGCTGTCCTGTAGTTTAGGAGTCTGTCTTGGTAGCCTTAGTGAACAATTTCACCAAGTGTCTCCACTAGTAGTAGTAACATAAAGATTATCAAGGATCCTGGAGCTCATCCATAGATCACCAACTACCCGGGCTGTCCTGTAGTTTAGAAGTCTGTCTTGGTAGCCTTAGTGAACAATTTCACCAAGTGTCTCCACTAGTAGTAGTAACATAAAGATTATCAAGGATCCTGGAGCTCATCCATAGATCACCAACTACCCGGGCTGTCCTGTAGTTTAGGAGTCTGTCTTGGTAGCCTTAGTGAACAATTTCACCGAGTGTTTCCAGTAGTAGTCGTAACATAAAGATTATCAAGGATCCTGGAGCTCATCCATAGATCACCAACTACCCGGGCTGTCCTGTAGTTTAGGAGTCTGTCTTGGTAGCCTTAGTGAACAATTTCACCAAGTGTTTCCAGTAGTAGTCGTAACATAAAGGTTACCAAGGCTCCTGGAGCGTATCCATAGATTACCAACTACCCGGGCTGTCCTGTAGTTTAGGAGTCTGTCTTGGTAGCCTTAGTGAACAATTTCACCGAGTGTTTCCAGTAGTATTCGTAACATAAAGATTACCATGGATCCTGGAGCGTATACATAGATCTCCAACTACCCGGGCTGTTCTGTAGTTTAGGAGTCTGTCTTGGTAGCCTTAGTGAACAATTTCACCGAGTGTTTCCAGTAGTAGTCGTAACATAAAGATTACCATGGATCCTGGAGCGTATCCATAGATCTCTAACTACCCGGGCTCTCCTGTAGTTTAGGAGCCTGTCTTAGTAGCCTTAGTAAACCAGTTCACCAAGTGTTTCCAGGCCGGTTTGTTTCTTGGTATATCCAATATAACATTTCTGTCTTGGTGTATCCATAGATCTCCAACTAGCCTGGGTGTCCTGTAGTTTAGGAGTCTGTCTTGGTAGCCTTAGTGAACCAATTCACCAAGTGTTTCCAGGATGGTTTGTTTCTTGGTATATCCAAGATAACATTGCTGTCTTGGTGTATCCATAGATCTCCAACTAGCCAGGGTATCCTGTAGTTTAGGAGTCTGTCTTGGTAGCCTTAGTGAACCAGTTTAACAGGTGTTTCCAGGCCGGTTTGTTTCTTGGTAGATTCAACAGGGGAGTGTCATTGAATGAGGGCAGTTTAGTATCTTTAAGATTTACAAGAGAGAGAACAAAAGAAAACGTATAACCTAGTAAACAAAGAGAAACTTTTCTTCTTACATTTAATACCTATTTTCTTGTGATCTTACACATATACTCTGTGGGCCAATTAATTAATTAAACTTAAAATATATATGTGGCAATATAATAAGGTGGGAAGAGAAATAAGGACACCACAAGTTGGAAGAGAAGGAACACAGGCGACCAGAGAGAGAGAGGAAGAGAGACGGGCCCGGCAAAGCCGGGCGGCCGTTCGTGTCGCACACAATCCCCAACTGTCTTAAAAGTCCCAAGGTGTTAACGGACGGGCCCCATTTGCCGCCCCTTGGAATGTCGCTGATGTCTCAAGTGACCGGACTTTACATCCCGTCTCTCTCTCTGGGCTGGCTCTAGGTTTACTTTATTATTCCTGGAAGAGTATATATTATGACATATATACAACAAAATTTTATTTTAAAAAGAAACAATACCGCTGATTTATATTTTTAAATTATTAAAAATGTCGATAAAGGAGGATTTCATTCCAAGAATAACTGTTGGGTCTTTATCATAAAGATATAGCTGCCTGGCCGGCATTCATAGTTCTTCAAATGAAAGATACTTCGGCCAGTAAATCTTTTTTATTATCTCGACGTTTCGAACAAAAATCTTTTGTCCTCGTCAGGAGCAAACAAAAATCAAAACATTTGGCAAAGCGTTAAATATTATTCTATATATTTTTTAACGCTTTGCCAATTTTTTTATATTTTTTCGCTCCTGACGAGGACAAAAGATTTTTGCCGAAACGTCGAGACAATAAAAAAGATTGTTTGGTCTTTGGGATTGAGTATAGGCATGTAAATCAAACAAAATACTACAAAAATGTGAAATAATGCCATTTATATACAATAAATAAAATGTAATATATTAATGCAATATATCAATTTTATCCTTTAAATAGAAGTGAGGAAGTTAAAATTGAAAATAAAGAAACAGGAAACGATTAAAATTACATTTTAAAAAATCCCAAAAGAAAGTTTTCAATTGAGACATCCGGATATATATAATTTTTTGTGTTAAGCCTAGATCCGTGTTGCGTAGTGTTACGCTAGGTTGACAATGCTTGAGGTCGAGGGTATCGTCGCCATCTTGAATCCTTTCACGTTGTCGTCTGCATAATTCTTTTGTTATATCGCCACAAAACACTTTTCTTCTGAGCGGATATTTCACAACTTTGTGTCGCACATCTAACACAGTTTTATAATTGCTGTGGTCGTGAGTCAAAAGTTTTTATTTCGCAGAAAATAAAAATGTTCGTCTGCTATCTCCTAAAATTCCATTATTTTTTTTTTAAATATATAATAGTATTATATATTATAAACGCGTGTGACTTGTTACTAGATTTAATTTGATACATCCCTGAAATATTGTTTATCATTTTTATATTCATAAGTTGAACGAAACCTCATTTACACGATGAAAATTGAAAAACGAATCCCAAGTCACTACAAATCTGCACATGTAGAAAGCAATTCGACTTTAACAAAAGTAAACCAGAACCCTGATTGGTTACTTGCAATCCCTGTTGGAGTTGGACTTTAGAAAATATTCTGAAAGCTCCTCATTTTATTAATAAATAGCGTAAAATGTGTCTCTTCATTTTCAATAAAATATGAATTCGCTAATTTTGTTGCACTATTCCATAAATATTGATTTTTTTTAACATAAGACTATAACGCGCTTTTCTTCTATACACAATAAAACTATTTAGAAAGAATATTGATTTTCCAAATATAACAAACATTCTACTATCCTTACTGCAATGAAAATATAGTTCACCCTCTATGTGCTAAACACCCACCCCAATATATTTTTCATTACAGTGAAAACACTAGAAAGTTTGGTTTATTTGGAAAATAAAAGTCCGTGATTAATTGTTTCATTCCTATATTTTATTCATTTATTTTATAAACACTTTGACTATATTTAAATAAAAAGGTATATTTTGATCCAATATATGCCTTTTTTAATTAAAGATTTATTTATGGATTGCTCTATTTTCAAAATGTTGACTATATTTTAATAAGTTTATTTTATTTGTTTTAGGTTTTAGGAATAGGTTTCCTAAAGTTAATTTTAACATTTCTTTCTTTCGGGCTTCATGGCCTTCTTCAGTAGTAATTTAATTGTCAACATTTCTCGTAGAATGTTAACAACTATAGAAAGAAATTTCACTTCGTAGTGTAAAGATTTGGCTGTTTCCATTCTGATGACCAAACCATAAACGACTAAAATCTCAAACTATACTCATGGATTTAATTTAAATTTTCAATATTTTTTCTTAGTAAGCGATGTTCAAAAAAGTCTTGTTTTGAACTGGGGAAAGGGTGATTTGAGTTTTAACAAAATTTAAGTGTCTTAAATGTGTTAATGATAGATTCGGTCTTAAATCGAGAATTGGAAGTATGACAATCATAAAGTCCCCATTAAGACCATAATGGAGTACGTGGTCTGAGATGGACTGGAAGAATGGGTTTAGCGGGTCATCAGGAGGTTACAAAAACAGCCATTGTCATCCGGCGTAATTTGACCACCTAGAAAATTAATTGACGACACAAATAGTTTTTGTTTTTCTTCTGGGACGGTGTGTTGGTGAAGGTCTTGTTGATTGTTTGTTTGTTGTTTGTTGGGATTGTTGGTTAGTTGGATTGTTGATTGGAAAGTGTTGATATTGGTTTGTCGGATTTTTGGTTGGTAGGAAGTTTTGATAGTGAATTGGTTTGTTGGATTTTTACTTAGGTTGTTGGTTCCTTTGTTGTGAGTTTGCTAGTTGTTGGATTGATAGTTATTTGATTTTGTGTTATCTTTTTTTTTAACTCCGCCTTTGCCGGTCCCAAGCCCGGATGAAAAAGGAAGAGCAGTAACAAGCTCATTAAAAAACCTGGGCTCAGCTGGCCCGGCTAATAGTACCTTGTATCCAGGGATACAGGATGAGCAGCGTTTATACTCCATGTTAGGAGCGGCTGCACATGGCGCCTGTTCCTCATGTCAGAGGTGGCCATTTCTTTTGGAGATAAGTTGGCCTGCCACTGAGTAGTGCTCCCAGTCTTAATGACAAAGGCATTCTACTTCACCCAGTCATGATGGTTGTCAAAGCTTGATACACTAATATGATTGAGTGGAGAGAAGAGAAAAGAAGAAGAAGTTATCTTTGATTGTTATTTACTAGTTTTTAGTTGTGGAATTTTTAGTTATATTGGAGTGCATGTTGGTTGGAGTGAGTTGTTTGATGACTCTGTGAATGTGTTGGGTTGTTAGTTAGTTGTAGTTTTGATTGTTTGAAGTTGGTTGATTGGTTTGTTATCTTATTGGTTAGGGATTTAGGTTTCAAATTGTTTGACTGGTTTGTAAGCTTATTGGTAAGTTGAAATATTTGTTGTAGAATTAGCCTGTTGGCTTGTTGATTGGATAGATTATTTATTTATTGGTTTGTCATTGTTGAAAGTTACAATTCCGGAATATTTATACGATAGAAAACTCTTGTGATTTGCATAGAACTTTAATATTATCTATATTAATTAACATCTGTCTATATAGCACAGCCTTGTTGGTATGTTAGTTGACTAGCGGTAATGTGAATTAGGGCAGGCCGGCGTGAGCTGCTTATGTATATATAATTTGTTCTTTTGTGTTGGAGAGTAACTTCACACATCAGCCGTTGCCTAGCAACGCCACCTTCCTACCAGAAATCACGTGACCTGGCGCCACCCCGACCGGCTGTACCTGTAGTGTTTAGTTTAACTTTGGTTGTCTGCCCCTACGCTTGCTTTTGTTTTCTGTCATCTTAATTTAATGTTTTGTTAATTAAACAATAATCTCTGAGATCCAGCCTCTGATTATCTTACATTTTGTCCTCATTTTATAGTTTTATACCTTTAGGTAATAAAGGATCTTTCTCTCCCTCTACGAATCCATAAATTTTTTCAACAGTAATTTCATTGGTTATTTGTTAATTTGATTATTGATTGAAAAGCTGGTCGGTGGATTAGTTGAAGACCATGATGGCTTTAAACTCTGGCATTTATCAATTCAGTGTGTGTGTTGTGGAGGGCTTAGATTTCATGATATCCTTAAGAAAATAAAGAATTCTTCAGAATTTGTCAAAATGGTGTTTATCTGGAAATATGGAGCTAGGGTAATATATTTATTATACAAGGTCATCGAGGTAAATCTAGAATTTGTTTATTAATGTCATCTAGCGGTTGTTGAGTACATACTTGCGAATATAGGGCTTATCTAACGTGTGGTTCATACTGTCACGAGACATATAGACACGTCACAAGCAATAACATATATGTCGAATATATATTTTCTCTATAACACACACACACACAAAAGCTTTATTAAGACCACCGATCTTATACAGATTCACCACAGGAAGAAATAATAGATAGAGCTCCTATACACCAGGCAGCACAGCACATTTTCTATAATAGTGCAAAGTTGTGTACAAAATAAATCCTTTTTGTTTTTGTTATAAAAATTTTAATATTTATGTCCAATTTTCCGAGAATTTTACCTCAACGGTCTTGATTATTATCCCAATGACACTTAAAAAGATCAACACATTTTCAGCAAATTCTCAAGATTTAAACTCCTAGAAGATCTCATGAAATAAAACCATTTTGAACTGACGAGGTCCATAGCCAGAAACCATTGTCTCAAGGTTGGCATTCCCAATTTGACAAAGCTGATAATGTAACATTGTCACAGACTCGAGTCTCCTAGATTGAGGAGACAACCGATAGATGGCGTATAGTCATTAAAAAATCTATTTCCACAGAAGCTAAATAGCATATTTATTTTTAAAAAGGCATCTCCTTATCGTGAAACTGAAATTTTCTGATGTCTTGCGCCATCTATCGGAATAAATATCAACTATTCTCGTTGATTTTTAATTATTCCAGAATTGGCCAAAATACCCATTCTTGATTAATCAAGAAAATCTAACCAATTTGGCTAATTCTGGAATAATTAAAAAAATCAACGAGAATAGTTGGTGTTTATTCCGATAAATGGTGCAAGCCATCAGCAACTTTCAGTTGCACGATAAGGAGATGCCTTTTTTAAAATAATATATGCACCTTATCCCAGTACAATATCACATTTGTACTATTTTTATTAGCATATTTATTGTTATAGATTGATCTTCTACAGAGAAAAGGACCATATAAAAAAAGGTAGGGAGCATACAAGAGAAAAGGAAGATGAAGTGGTTGCAGAGTTTTCCCACTATGTACTAAGTGTCAACCTGCAACCCCAAGACATATTATTGACTGTAATGTCTCATCCATTGATGAGCTCTACTCTTCCCCGACAGACACCATCAACAAGCTTTACAAGCTTGATACCCTAATATGATTGAGTGGAGATAAGAAAGAAGAAGGAAGATAGAAGTATTAAATCATCTAGTAGACAGTACTTCCTCTTACATAAATATACTTTATGGCTATAAAAATACTTTATGTGTCGTAGATGGTGAATACTTATGTGTTTCAGGGAAGTATGATGTCACTTTAGAATGTAACTAGCTGCTGTAACCTAGAACCCTAGAAGTATAGTATGGAAATACGTAATCTGACACTTTTTTATGTTGTAGAAAGATTGCCATTGTGCTTTATGAACATATTTTGAATTTGTCGCAAAATATTTATGATTTTATGGCTGGATTTTATCAATTTTTATATTTATATTTTCAACTCGCATCATTTAGCTCGCTGGTATTTTTATGAATGCTAATTTGTGCTTGGCTCAAATAAACTGCTGTGTCATCCTAAAGTTTACCTTTCCTAAGTTTCTAGGTGACATTTTGGTGGAGATTCCGGGGAAGATTAGGGAAGACAAACTTAAAATTTCCGAGCAGACCTTGAGGCTCTGGGTGCTGTGATTTACATTTTCAGCGACTGACTTCAGGACTCTCCACTGCCATGTTTTCACTCCAAGAAGACGATGTCCCTATAGACGATACGACAACAAGAAAAAAGAAGCAAAGCTACTAGGGACCAACTTCCAAGCTTTCGACAAAAGCAATACGCTCCATATCAGTAGCAACAATATTTACAAACTGTGAGTCAAATCTCCCACAGGGCAGGAGTAATATAGAAGAAAAAACTTTTTATTTTATGAACTGATAATTTATTTTGATATTTATATTTTGCTACACTCTACACTTCCCACACATTGCTTCTCTAATATTTTATAAGTTTTAATTTGTTTTGCGCCTTAACTAAATTGCTGAGTCCTCATTCTGAGGTTTGTCTTTCAAATTTATGATTTGGCCTTAATCTGGCAAATTTTAAATTGAAAAAAAAAAGACGATTATATATAAAAAGAAGAACAGGTGAAAACTCCTATAACCTATGGAAATAATATTGTAACAATACAATTATAGCTTTATATATTTACATATTTCCCTTATAACTTTGTCAATTTGAATATATTTCTATCATTTTTTCCACTTCTCTTCTGTATCTCTCTCTGGAAAATTTTCTACATGCCAAAGACTGAAGAATATTCAATAAAATAAATAAATTGTATCAATATTGAGTAAAATTAATCAAGCATTCAGGGAAAAGTGTCTTTTCAAAACATTTTTATTCTCTAGATTGCAATGGGAGGCAGATGCTCTAGCAGAGGCGCTATATTCACTGTACATAGTGTATATAATGCATATTATTTTTTTTTTAAATAGTGCAGACTGTGCACTTTGCATGTATTGACAAGATTGTCAATTGTCTAGATTTCAGGCACAAACGCCCTTCTACAGTAGAAAACAAGGTATAAAATTCACCAATAGAACACAAGTTCATTAATGTTTAATTTGAGTTGACAATTCAATAAAATAATCCTTTGGTTCAATATTGAGAAAAATATATCAGGTTTTTCTATTGTCGAATCATTATACCATGTTTTCTTCTGTAGAAGGACGTCCATGCCCGAAAGGTAGAGAATAAAAATGTTCCGAAAAGATACTTTTCCCTGGAGGCATGATTGATTTAACTCAATACTAAAGAATATAATAAAAAGTTTTTATACAATATAATGCGGCTTATGATTGTAGAACGACATTTGAAAATTATCCCGCATGTGTTTATTTTGAACGAAAAAATCGATATTTATTTTAAGGAGAAATAACGATTATTTCTAACCTTAGGGATGAAGTATGATAGGATGAATTGTGAAGAGTAATGATAAACGGAAAAATAATGCCTTCAGGGATGGGAATCGAGCCCAGAGTGTTCCGCTTACCGGGCAGATGCCATGTCGACTGCCCGGTAAGCGGAATATTCTGGGCTCGATTACCATCCCTGGACACTTTATTTTTCCGTTTATCATTACTCTTCACAGTTCATTCTATCATACTTCATCCCTAAGGTTAGAAATAATCATTATTTCTCCTTAAAATAAATTTCGATTTTTCATTCAAAAGAAACACATGCGGGATAATTTTCAAATGTCATTCTATAATAAAAGGTATTAATTTTAATGAAAATCGTTTGCAGCTATTCAGAATATGACAATTTGATGCTAATTAAGAAAAGAGAGAAACAAAATTTGGCTTAGAGATTAACATTGTTTAGCAAATCGTCTTTTTATTCCATAGACAAAAGGATATTAACATGGTTTGAATTATACATAGGATTGTATTTTGTCTTACCGACCTATATGTACATACACTACCATATATGGTAAGATATATTACATAGCCATAATATGTAAATAAGACATCTCTGACATGTATATTATCCCAATACTCTACCCCCTGCATACATTTCCAATTCAAATTTGTAGTCGTTTATATGAAGGAAACTGACATTTTTAGTTCCATTATTTACCGCTAGTCATATAAAGAGCGCTGTAATCGGTTTATTCTATGAAGAGAATATTCAGTGGTGTTTAAGACATTTTTGTATCGCATACCATTTCTGCAAATAATTATGTGAAAATTAATTGCGTTTTTTTTTTTTGTTTTAAGAAAAAGATATAGATTATTAGTCCGTCTTTTCAACGTAAATATATTTTAAATAATATAAGAACTGTAAAAAATCTTTATAACTCTTTAATTCAAGATTTATGAACTACTCGAAGAAAACCACGTTGAGGTATTGTTACATATACGAAAGATGTTTGTACTTAAAATGCCTATATTTTATACTGTATATGTATTATTGTATATGTATATATTTTTAATTAAAAAGGCATATATTGGATTAAAATATTATTTATTTTACAAATATTTCAGTTGGATGAACGCGAACATTTTAACAAGGTATTATAACACATTAATATGTTAAATTTTTCACATATGTAGACATGTGGTGCACTTACAGTAAAAGCAGTCGCCTACTTCTACCCACCATGATTATCGTGGTCTGTACCACGTGTACTAGGAATAAGTAAAAAAAAAGACAAAGTGTCCTTTAAATACATATGTCATCTTACAAAAGAGCAAATAATTAGCAAAAATATTCCCTTTTTTGTTAATGAAACTATCATTTATAGAGAAAGAGATGTTCACTAGCTGACGTGTCCTCTCGTGGAAGTTCTACAGTATAGATAAAAAGAGCAATATATTCGTAAAAAAGAGGAACCTACTATAAAATGGAAGATACATGTTTGAAGAAAGAAGAAAAGCAGCCAAAAAAGTCCTAAAATGATTATAGGTAAGAAGAGATTTGCATTACAGTACAAAATCTCTTTCTAAAAGCATAACACCTAGTCTAAAAGACAAAGTGTCCTTTAAATACAGGTGTCATCTTACCAGAGAACAGCTAATTAACGGAAATGTTTCTTTTTTTGTTAATGAAACTGTCATTTATAGAGAGAGAGAGATGTCCACTACCTGACGCGTCCTCTCATGGAAGTTCTACAGTATAGGTAAAAAAGAACAATTATCGTACAAAAGAGGAACCTACTATAAAATGGAAGATACATGTTTGAAGAAAGACGAAGAGAAGCAAAAAAAAGTCCCAAAATGATGATGAGTAAGGGAGTATTCTGTGTTAAGTAAGGTGACAGGTTTTCATCAAGTAGGTGTAGCCTGGTTTTCAATGAGTTCTTAAATGATAGGGTACGTCAGATGGAGGCCATACAGGATCCTATGTGCCACCCTCAATACCATTGTTTTCATCTCCTTTAGAAGCTACTTAATAAAACCCCTCAGCTTTCATTGTAAATCACTGGGGCGTGGAAGAGCAGTTTTAACACTAATTCATACAGCGAACTGTTTATTATAAGATTTGAGGGTAAATATTTTCTTTTCAGTAAGCCTTTATGTATACTTCCAAGTGTATTGATTTATAGTGCTGTGCTTATTTAAGGGAATATCTTTTATTTACATATTTCCCTTTTATATACAGTTAAACCTATCTATAGTTCCCCCTCTAAATAGCACCTCCCTCTCTATAGCGCCCGATTTTATATACGTAGTACGATGGGATTCACATTAAAAGTGACCTGTCTATAGCACCTCCTCTCTATAGTACCCGATTTTAAATACGTAGTACGATGCGATTTACATTAAAAGTGACCCGTCTATAGCACCCCCTCTCTATAGCACCCTATTTTGGTGAGTCCCAAAAGGGGGCGCTATAGACAGGTTTAAATGTATTTTGATATGCAGTCGACTCTCGATAATTTGAAACTCAAGGAGAAAATTTTCAATTTATCAAGAGTTCAAAATAGCAAGAGTTTAAACAACTGAAAGAGGAAGGGAGGGAAAAATCAAGTAAACAAGAGTTTGATCTCAAAATTCGTGATTTATTATTTTAAATACAGTTATTCACAAATGTTCATTTGTGGTAAAATACTATTCCTTCAACTTCAAATTATGGAAAGCACCAATTAATATTTATTTTATTCAACATATCGAAGTATTTTTCAAGGGGACGAGAAAAAAATTCAAATTATCGAGAGATTCAAATTAACGAGTTTCAAATTATCGAGAAACGACTTTATATATATTATACACAGTAAAATGAACCTAAATCTCACTGATGGTATATAATTAAAAAACGAGAACATATACATTTTTGAAAATATCAGACCTTTTCGAATTTGTATAAAAGTAAACAGAAGTTAAATAGTTTTGAAAATAGAGCAATCCCTAAATAAATATTTAATTAAAAAGGCATATATTGTATCAAAATATCATTTATTTTATCAATATTTCAGTTGGCTGAACGCCAACCTTTATCAAGGTATTATAACATTAATATATCACACATTAAAATGTTATAACACCTTGATAAAGGTTGGCTTTCAGCCAACTGAAATATTGATAAAATAAATGATATTTTGATCCAATATATGCCTTTTTAATTAAAGATTTAGTACACATATTAATGTTATAATACCTTGATAAAGGTTGGCGTTCAGCTAACTGCAATATTGGTAAAATAAATGATATTTTGATCCAATATATGTTTTTTTTTTTAATTAAAGATTATACTCTATACAACAGAGAGAACCAAATGAGAGATGTCTTTACAACTCGCACGACAAATGTAATTCCACATACAGACCAAGCGTATTACCCAGATAGCAAGTTGAAGACAAGCCAAGTGAGTATGTACAAAGACCTTGATAAAGGTTGGCGTTCAGAAAACTGAAATATTGGCAAAATAAATGATATTTGATCCAATATATGCCTTTTTAATTAAAGATTTAGTACACATATTAATATGTTATAATACCTTGATAAAGGTTGGCGTTCAGATAACTCAAATATTGGTAAAATAAATGATATTTTGATCCAATATATGCATTTTTAAGTAAAGATTTAGGACACATATTAATATGTTATAATACCTTGATAAAGGTTGGCTATACTCTATTCAACAGAAAGAACCAAATAGGAGATGTCTTTACAACTTACACGACAAATGTATTTCCACATACAGACCAAGCGTATGACCCATATAACAAGTTGAAGACAAGCCAAGTGAGTATGTATAAAGACCTTCATGGGCCTTGAACGTGACATCTGAATGGATGTCATTATAAGAGCGCGACGTGAGGAAGAATAGAAGACGCTAATGGCACCATGGATCTCTAACAAGAGGAAATGGATCCTCCAATCCGCTAATAGCTTCATAATTAGATACTGATTCTTCTTCGTTAAGGATTCTCTATCTTCTTATTTGTTCTTTCTTTATATCAATAAAACTGGAATTTTTGGATTTCTTTGTAGATGTACTCTTTCGTATCTACTATCTATATTTTCAAACAAATATTCCTTTGGGGTTTAAATAAATATAAATTGTTTATAGAATATTCGAAACTATTATATGATTCTTTTTATAATTAAATATATGCGTCTATAATAGTTTCGAAATTTCATAACAGATGGCGCGCATGGTCTCTCCATATCTCCCTCCTTCAATGCCTTCCTCTACTGAGGATGGGCCACATGGTCTCTCAATATCTCCCTCCTTCAATGCCTTCCTCTACTGAGGATGGGCCACATGGTCTCTCAATATCTCCCTCCTTCAATGCCTTCCTCTACTGAGGGTGGGCCACATGGTCTCTCCATATCTCCCTCCTTCAATGCCTTCCTCTACTGAGGATGGGCCACATGGTCTCTCAATATCTCCTTCCTTCAATGCCTTCCTCTACTGAGGGTGGGCCACATGGTCTCTTCACACTTCCTCCGCCATCCTCTTCATCTCCTCGTGTCGTCCAGTCCATTGTTTTAGATCGTCTGTGTATCCCTGTCGTCTCCTTCCCCTCGATCTATTCCCCTGGAGCTTATACGTATACTTGGGATAATAAAATAACAAGGGACTTGAAAAGAAGTTTATATGGAACTATGGAAAAGTTTGGAATCAAATGTTTAACTATATAGTCAAAAGCTCTCTGGTAGCATATGAACATAAATAGAAGATAGGGTATTTAAGGCAGAGGCTTGGGCGAGGAACCATCGAGGCCAAACATATCGTTAAAACATCATTTACCTCCAAGACTCTACCCACTTCTTTAAAAATATGGGACATCCAGACAAAATACACTTACCTAACTCACGTTTTCTTCTTTCGACCTTTAACGATATCCAAATATGTCAAATTTTGACCTCTATATCCAATTCGTATCATAACATTCCTTGAAATACATAGATTAGCCTTAAATAACATGACTACTATGTATGGAAAGTTCTTAAAATTAAAGATACTTCGGCCAGTAAATCTTTTTATTATCTCAACGTTTTAACAAAAATCTTTTGTCTTCGTCAGGAGAAATAAATAAAAATAAAGCATTTGGCAAGGCGTTAAACAGAAAACAATTTTTAACGCCTTGCCAAATGCTTTATTTTTATTCATTTCTCCTGATGAAGTCAAAAGATTTTGTTGAAACGTTGTGAAAAGAACTTTAACTGGCTGAAGTATCTATTTTTTACAGAAATATGAATGCAGGCCAGGCAACCTCTATCTTCAAGATAAGAAAGAATGATCCTAAGAAAGAGATCCAAAAGATCTTAAGAATATGGTACAGAGACCTTGAAATGATGATATCAAACCAGATAATCATTATTTCACTGACCTTGATAAAACCAAATCTTTCTTTAGATTGTCATTTGTCTGTCACGAACTTTCCCCAACATCTCTTTTTTTTTTATTCCGCAGGATATTCTTGGATCTTTTGGATTTTTTTTCCTTATACGACTGTAGATGATTGAAAGTAACTTGGTCAAATGTTTTCATTTTTATTCTGTGATTTCAATTTCGTGAGGATATTTTTAGATTGATGGATTTTTTTATGTAAGGTTGAAGTTAATGATGTTATCTAATTGAAAATATATTGGTCAAATATATTATATTTTATATCTGTGAATAAAATTCTGTTCTGTGATATTCTTGGATTGCATTTTGATGTAAGGTTATTGGGTGATGTATTGATTGTAAATAGCATTGTGATTTTTTTTTCTTATCTATGAATAATATTTGTTGAATTATGGTAGTTCTTAATGCTTATGGGTTTATAGAGAATATGAAGGTAGTCAATGGAGTATTTCTATTTATTTAAAAAATTCAATGCAAATATTTAGCTGTCTTATATCTAGATTAGAACTTTCCACCAGCATTCCAGTGTCTTTGATCTAAAGTTTTTTTTTAATTATTATCTCTAGTCACGTGGTACAGGACATGATAATCATGGTGGGTAGAAGTTGACGACAGCTTTTACTGTAAGTGTACCACATATCTACATATGTGAAAAGCAGTTCGACTTTGTACTTACAAATTTGCCAGAACTCCGTTTGTTTATTTGCACTCGTTGGTGGGGTTGGACTTTTACATAATTTCGGGGGTCATTGAAGCATTTTTTTATCAGAAAAAAAGTGTCCAATGCGGGATTCGATCCCGGGTCGTAGCAGTCGAAAACCAAAGGTTTAGACCCTCCTTCCACTGACCCTCTTGATGTAAAGTTCTCTGTAGAAACCGACAGCTGTTTATATCCAACTAGTTCTTCTTGGTTTTCCTAGTCTAGTTTAGATCATCTTGGCGATATTTGATCAAATGAACGCACAATATGCAAATAAGAAATGAAATCTGAAGAACAACGCAAATTGATAAAGCAAGATTTGTACGCTCCAGGATTCCAAGGTTACATTATGGGGAAGGATCATATATTTATTTTCTTTTTGATAATTCTGTTACCTACTCTACTACAATATGAATTATTGTAAATAGTTTCACGCGCAATTATAAAGATAGGATATAGCGCGTCTTATTTGCAACTAGTAATAAATAAATAATCATATATCTTTATTTCCAAAAAATATATGTAAGAATGATTATAAAAATGTATTGTTAAAATTGTTGAGGCCTCCAATTTTCACTAATATTTCTATTGTGGATTGATTTTTGAACCTATGCAAACTATTTTTCTAAAACGGTAGAACCTCTTTGTTAACGAACACCTAGTTGAAGAGACAAGGTATCCTTTAGGGAGAGGTGTTCTCATACCAGAGAATTGCTAATCGGAAAATAATGGTAATTTTGATGGTGAAATTGTCATTACAGAGAGATTTTTTCTATTAAAAGTTGTCCTATCATAAAGGTTCTACTCTATATACAGTTTTATACATGTGTAGACATGTTTTGCACTTACAGAAGAAGCAATCACCAACTTCTATCCACCATGATTATCATGGCTTGTACCATATGTACTAGGGATAAACAAATACAGTTTTATTACAGTCCTCAATCCCGATATTGTCTCATTATCAATCAAATCCAACAAGAAAGTGAAAATGATCAAAAAGGGATCTTACACATGTTGTAAATAGAATAGTACTAGCCGAATGACCCGGACAACGCCCGGGTTTTACCCGATTAAATGCTTTTATTCAAATACTATTCGTTACAATTATAAATTGGCGCCTTGGATGTCATTCTTGTATAATATATAAATGAGTTTTAAAAATTGTAAAAAAAAAAATGCATCGGCCGGGAATCGAACCCGGGGCGCCCGCCATTATAATATATAAATAAGTTTTAAAAATTGTAAAAAAAAAAAAAAATGCATCGGCCGGGAATCGAACCCGGGGCGCCCGCGTGGCAGGCGAGCATTCTACCACTGAACCAAAAGCAAACGGTGACAGAACGCATGACGCTGATAACTGTATATATTAATCACTATACGTACGTTTTAAAAAAACAATGGAACTTCTCAGATTACGAGTAACTAAGAGGATCGTTGAACGAATCGTTTGTTTTAGATAGCCACTAACCGGGATCGAATCGCACATTGGGAACTTTTTTTCTAATACAATGAAATTGTTCCAATGGCCCCGAATCTTGTAAAAGTCCAACCTTACCGATGAGTGGAATAATCAGACGAGGTACATTTGTAAGTGCAAATATCGAACAGCTTTCTACATGTGTAGACATGTGGTGCACTTATAGTAAAAGCAATCATTAACTTACTAGACGAATGGCCCGGGCAACGCCCGGGGTTTACCCGAGTGCGAATATATTTTAAAAACGTTGACTTGGGTGGTCGCTATTAACAGGGTGGTCTGTATAGACAGGTGGATGTATCACACAGCTGATAACAGGGTTGTCTAGAGTGGTCGCTATAGACAGGGTGGTCTGTATAGACAGGTGGATGTATCACACTGCTGATAACAGGGTTGCCTAAGGTGACCGCTATAGACAGGATGGTCTGTATAGACAGGCAGCTGATAACAGGGTTGTCTAGAGTGGTCGCTATAGTCAGGGTGGTCTGTATAGACAGGTTTATGAGAGAGGCAAACTTACAGGTTGTTGACGCCGCAATCCCCAGAGAGAGTGTTTTTGTTGCATCATGCTGTGACTCCTACGATGACCCAAGGTCAACAGGGGTGGAGCAGCAAACTTAAGCCTATCTCCGTCGTCGCAATGGTGGCGCTGCCTGCGAGCTATATCTACAATTCTGCAAATAACTCTAAGGATATTCAAGATATTCAAGAAATTACTTTTCGAAAACCTTTCCGGGGATATACCTAATAATATCCCAGAATTTCATGGCGATTGGATGTATGATTTTTGAATAACAGGGTTGTCTAGAGGGGGGCAGGGAGGACACGTGTTCCCTGGCAGCCAATGAGCGCGCATTCTATCCGTGAGCTTCAGACAAACAGACAAACAAACAGACAGAATAAGGCAAATATATAAGTAGATATCCACCATGATTATCATGGCCTGTATCACGTGTACTAGAGATAATTAAAAAAAAACGGCCCTATATAATTTTTACAAGGCAGTAGGTGTAAAGAGGGAGAAAAGAGAACTTGGAAGCTATTGTTCTTACACCTCAGAATGATGACGAAACATCGAGGGGCCATCGTGTTGGTCGACGATGAGATTGCGGAGCTGGTAATATGGATGGCTGTGCTGGAGCAAACCTCCTTTTTTGTGTCTGGATGCTATATTTATGGCGAACTAAATAACTTAGTCCCTATTTCTGCTCCGCGCTTATGGAATTGAAGACTTGGGGCGATGGCGTCGACCTTTCATATTAAATCTTACTTTTCCTTATTACTAATAATTGTATATAGTTGCGGAACTACTGGTTTCCTGTGCTGCTCTTTTCCTGATATTGCACCTTGTACGGAGAATCTGTATAAGACTAATGTCTTAATAAAGGCTTTGTGTGTGTGTGTGATAATTAAAAAACGAGTATCTTGTAGTAAGAACAAAATTGCTTTTAAAATCTTACCTCTTATATATATATATATAAAGGTCACCTCCTTCGTCAAAATAAACGTCAAAACTAGATGATATTTATTGACCTTTGCTGCAAACTAGCGGCCTCAGGTCGGTGACAAAGCCACACCAGCTTTGGCAAACTGAGAAGCGCTTAAGGCTAATAGCCCTCGTCAGTGCAGAGCGAGATTTATTCCATGAGATACGCAAGGGATAAAATGGAATTTTTACAATCTGCCAAAGAGGTGTTTAGCTGGAAAAGTGGATAAGCCAAATCTATGGCCAAAATATAGATTAACTTTTATTTACGGAAGGATATAAATCTAAAAAAAAAAAAAGAGGCAACCTTTATTATTTTTTAGATCAATATCTCTCGTTCCTGAAAAATTTCCCCCCATATATATACAAGTACGAATTAGCACAAGTACGAAACTTGTACGAATGAGGGGTTTCGTATAACGAGCAACTCGTGTTGGTTAACTGTGAGGAAACAGGATTCTTTGGAAAAGATTTCAAAGTAGACCTACATTACAGCGGAAGCGAATACAATACCGATCACAAGTCCATGAAAGACAGTGTCCGTCTCTTGTTATGTGTTAAAAAATGTCGCTTTGTGCTGAGAGCTTTTTAGATTTCGCCCATGTCACTGGAACGGATTATACTCGCAAACCGAGATGTACCATATTGTACATAGTTCATAAATTATAATATCCATTATAATATCTAATATTTTAGCTGTAAACAGTTTGATGCACGCCCACACATGCCAATAAAACATTTTCAACTATTTCTGTACAAAGTTCATCTTGATATTGTATATAGAAGTATATGTCCGTTGAAGAGCAGAAATTTTGCTCGAAAGCTTGCGAAAATCAAAATTAAAAGAAACCCTTTACCTTAATATTGTTTATTTTTCGAATAGTTGATAAGTACAATCGTAAAACTCAATCCACTATTATCATGGTAATCCGATAACCATTTAATCTCAATACGAGAATACAAAGAATTTTGTGTTGCATAGCAAAACCTATTTGCACATGATGCTAAAGTCAGTCATACACAATTTGCTACTTAAATTAGCGAAATATAAGAAACTAAAAACATTTCAATACACTTGAAATTGAAAACGTTCCATCCAAGTTTTCCTAGTTTGTTTTTAGCTATAAAAATATATAGGAAAGGCTTGGTTCGTCAGTCGTGAATACACGCAGCTTTTTCGCCCTTTAAATTTACAACATCTAACTTTATTCATCTGTACAGCGAAAAACTCCTCTTTCAAATTTTAAAACTCTCTCCATTCCTTTCTTTTTCTATTCTCTTCAAAAGACCAACAAAAAAGTATGTAGAACGACATTTGAAAATATCCCGCATGTGTTTCTTTTGAACGAAAAAATCAAATTTATTTTAAGGAGAAATAACGTTTATTTCTGACCTTAAAATAACTGGACACTTTTATTTTTCCGTTTATCATTACTCTTCACAATTCATCTTTTCATATTTCATTATTTCTCCTTAAAGTTCGATTTTTCTTTCAAAAGAAACATGCGGGATAATTTTCAAATGCCGTTCTACAATCATAGGCCACATTAGAGTGTATAAAAAATTCTGTAAATCATAATAATTTATACAGATTACAAGGTATATTACACTTTTATATAGAGCGAACAGCTTATAGGTAAATATATATTCCACTAAAATCTAAACGATACAGAAGAATTTCATAGTAGAAAATAAAAATTATAAATATTTATATGATTTCTTACTTCTAAAAGTAAAAGAGATAACTACATGTAAAACACTTCTAGTTTATCTCATTCTTTCAACGAATATTAGCATCAGCGGTATCATGTTAAAAGTGAAAATTCGTACAAAATAAGAGATTTAAACTTTTCGTGATGAGAATTTGAAAATATATTACAGAAATCCCACTATATATGTGCGAAAAACAATTCAAATATTTTTAGCATGTGAATTTTTAGATTGTATCTTACAATTACAAATAAACAAAATAATTCTCAGTTTTGAAATAGTCATAAAAAAATGTTAAATCTATTATTTTAATATATAAAATTAATTTATGTATTTGATAAAATATGTATGGTATATTTTCAACGTTTTTAAATGTATTAAATCTAGGATAATAATATGCAAATAGGTAAAAAGAAAAAAATATTTTTACTATATAGCATTTCTACAGTGTAATATGTAAATCACTGATAATATTATGCAAAGGTAGATATTTAATGTGTGTTAAAATAGAAATATTATATTGATATCAAAATTTAAAATGCAATATTAAAAATAGCTTACATTATCCTGGAATTTTCTGATATAAAATTGATAATTTATTAATAGAATATTAAAATATTTTTTTCGAAAAAATATATTTTATATTATATATGATGTACTTGTATATATTTTAAAATAAATATTCTAAAATAAAACGGTATCAAAAATTTAAAATGAAAAAAATAGTAAAGTCACAGAATTTTTCCGAAATTCAATAATAGTTTGATCATAGATGGGAAGAATAATTGATTAGCAAAAGACGAGCATCCCTTCACGCAAGGCTTACCTCAAGGCCGACCGTTGGTATAAATTAACAAACTGACCACCCTGACCTATTCCCCTGCGATTGGCCCAGTTAGAAAATGGCGCCCTCTGCCGCCATAAGATAACAATGATGTCACGCTTTTATTATTGTTTTGATGAATCGGAGGTGAAATTAAAATTTCTTTTTGTTAGTAATTGTTTTGTATAGTTTAAATGTCATTTGATATAAAATTTATTTTTATTTTACTTTTTTTTTTACATTCTTTGTGTTTTTTTTTTTAGTATCGTTTGGTTATTATAGTTGAGTGTTATTCCTTTTCTGTTTCGTTTGCTCTCTCCACAATTATATATTTCATTGATTATTTTAAAACTAAATTAATTAAATATATAATTATTTTATAGAAATTGTGTGTATGTAATTCTCTATAATTTTAAATGTTATACTGATTTTTCTTAATAATATGTACATGCGTGATATTTACATACTGAATTCATCATATAATCAAAGAAGCATATTTAAAAAAAAAACAACTTCAACTTGCGCTTATTACACATTAATTAATTAAAAATATAATGGTTCGTTAATCTTAAATAAGTTATTTTTACAACAACAACAAAAACCTTTATTAAGACACTATTGCCTTACAAGGGGATTCCCCTAAAAGGTTATATATGTACATGAGTAAGGAGGAAAAGCAATATAGGGGGGAAGGGGAGCAATCAGCCGTTGTCTGTGGAGTTGAATTGAACTGTTATTTTAAATATATTTTAAATAAATTGTTGTCTCATCCCGAAGATGGTCTTCTCTAATTTTCCACATGGCAATATTAATTGGAGTGTCGGTGGTCTAAACCGTTGGTTTTTGACCGCTACGACCTTGGATCGAATGCCATTGGGCACTTTTTTCTAATTAAAAAGATTCTCCAATGGCCCCCGATACTTGCAAAAGTCCAACCCCCACCAGCGAGTGCAAGTTACCAAAAGAGACTCTGGCACATTTGTAAGTACAAAAATCGAACTGATTTTCACTTGTGTAGATATTTGGTGCACTTACAGTATAAACAGTCACCAACTTATACCCACCATGATTATTATGGCCGTTTACCCGTGTACTATGGATATTAATAAATAATAAATTTTGCCAGGAGGATGATGATCTATTGTAGAAGGACATTTTAAAAATTATGCCGCATGTGTTTCTTTTAAACGAAAAATCGGAATTTATTTTAAGGAGAAATAACGATTATTTCTAACCTTAGGGATGAAGTATGAAAGGATGAATTGTGAAGAGTAATGATAAACGGAAAAATAAAGTGTCCAGGGATGGGAATGATGATCTATAAAAATAAAGGTCATCTCTCCCCCGTTAAAAGAGACGTCAAAACTAGGCGGCGTCTATTTAGCGTCTCTGTAAACTAGTGGACTCGGTTCGGTGACAAAACCTAGCCACTATACCAGCTAAACACCTTTTTGGCGGATTGATCCCGTGTGGATCTCATGAAAGCAAAGTCTGCCCTGGATTGACGAATGCCATTAGCCCGAAACCATGGTCTCTATGTGGACGCTTCTCAGTTTGCCAAAGCTGGTATTGTGGCTTTGTCAACGACCTGACTGAATTAGTTTGTGGAGACCATCAATAGATTGACGCTTAGTTTTAGTGTCTATTTTGACGGGAGAGGCTACCTTTATTTTTATATATCAATATTTGTTAAACCTTTCAGCTTTTATTCAATTTATAGTGATTTCTCGAATTAAAAAAAAATCTAAACATTTTTTAAATGAAGATTAAACAAGATGACAGAGCGCTGTTTGGGTAACTAGCATTTATTGATGGGAATAGGTTGTGATATTTTAAAAATATATCAAAATTGGAAATAAGCATACAATAAAAACAATATTAATAATATACAGAATAAATACGTTGTTATGCCTCGACAAAGGTTGGTGTTCAGCCAACCGAATTATTGGAAAATAAATCCTTCCTTCAATCCAATATATATATACCTTTTTAAATTATCTAAATATTTTATTATTAATTTTTCTATTTGCAAAACAAACAAGAACAATATTAAATACAATAAGGAAATGAAAACAATAAGACACGAATGTTTCTTACATATAACAAACCTCTACTGTCCTTACTGCGATGACAAAATATTCGGAAGTCTTGGCTCATCAGTGATGAATCCTCCCATCTATTTCGTCAATTTAATCTACCAGACCGTTTCTTAGAGCTCTAATACTGTATTGGACGATTTTTCTTATATATGCTACACTGAAGGGTGGAATATTATAAATGATATTCAAGAAAACTCTGAAGAAATTAACGTAGACACCTTCAGAGATAAGACAACCGAATTTAAAGTCATTAAACTCTCTCTCTCTCTTTCTAAAGAAACAATAAACATTAAAAATAATAAATTCCTACCACCCAGACCCCACCCCAATAGACATAACAACTTTGGAAGGAATATGCAGCAGATCAACAATCTCTACAGTAATTCTCGGAGATTTTAATGCAAAAAGTCCAACATGGGGATCTAACGCTCTAAACTCAAAGGGAGCTTGAAGACCTCATCAACGACCAAGACCTTGCCATTGAGAATTACAGGAGAGATGACCTATCTTTCAAAGATTCATGGTTTTATGGACAAGAGACCACCACCAAGAAAACTATGGTTAAAACTACAATATAGTAGTGTAGAACATATTTTTCTCTCATTATATAGTAGGTATTTAAAATATGTATAAGATAACATGTATATAAAAATGTATTTATTATTAAATTGTTAAGTGATAATCCTGTTGAAGGACTGACAAGTCCGAAAGCTTGAAAATAAAAAGTTGAACAAGAAACTTAACCCTGGAAACTTCATTTATTTTATAAAACTACAATAAGTTCAAGTACAATGCGTACAATACAGTACAATAAGTACAAGAACTTCGGAAATGATGATTGGGTTTTCTTAAGTCTGGTCATCTACGGACAATGACTTTCCAGAATGGTTGCAAGGTTTTCCCACTATGTACTAAGTGTCAACCTGCAACCTCAAAACACATTATTGGCTGTATTGAGTCATCCATTGATAAACTCTACTCTTCCCCGGCAGACACCATCAACAAGCTTTATAAGCTTGATACCTTAATATGATTGAGTGGAGATAAGAAAGAAGAAAAAGAAGACTTCGGAAATGAGTGTATATACAAGTAGTATACTCGTAGATCCATCAGCGCACAGTGAAACCTGTAAAGAGGACAGTTTTCAAAGATATGAGACATTGTGACTGTCCACACAGTCCTGAAAACGACAGTATATGTCATCAAAGCTACCGCTTTTCTAACAAAAGAAAATCTGACATGTACTCTACACTAGAAATATGACCGAGAAGAACTGTAGGAACAACTTTGTCAATAAAAAAACCAGAAGATATTGACCCATATCCACGACCGCCAAAGTCAACACAAAGTTCCTGGATTCTTCAATGTCAAGTGGTTAAAAAGACCTTCCGTATGAACAACACCCTGGGTGCTGTGGATTATCTCTTACACCTCTAATCCCGCTAATGGCAGGATAAATCCTTGGGATTTACTCCCAAATCCTTCTTTTCTTATCCTATATCTTGTTGAACTTCTTTATTCTTTCTTTAAAAGGTTTTCTTTGAATTGACTTAACGTTAGGAACTGTTCGTATTCAATGTTTCAATTGATGTTGATTTATTTTTTAAATGGTTCATAGAATATTGAGTTTTATTATTTTTGACTATGATATCTTTAAATTGATTAGTTTTATAAATATAGTTGATCGCAAATGATTCAATATCATAGAATATTGAGTTTTATTATTTTTGACTATGGTATCTTTAAATTGACTAGTTTTATAAATATAGTTGATCTTAAATGATTCAATATCATAGAATATTGAGTTTTATTATTTTTGACTATGGTATCTTTAAATTGACTAGTTTTATAAATATAGTTGATATCAAATGATTCAATATCATATAATATTGAGTTTTATTATTTTTGACTATGGTATCTTTAAATTGACTAGTTTTATAAATATAGTTGATCTCGATTGATTCACTTTCTATTGAATCATTTTTTAAAATTTTCTTGATTACATGCATATTATTTTTAAATATACCTTATTTTTATAGAATATTGTTTCATTATATTTTCTTGGTTTATATATTTGTATTATTATTAATTTTTTGGATAAAGTTCTTCAAATTAAAGATACTTCGGCCAGTAAATCTTTTTTATTGTCTCAACATTTCGACAAAAATCTTTTGTCCTCGTCAGGAACGAACAAAAATCAAAACATTTGGCAAAGCGTCAAAATTTATTCTAAGGCTACAAAGGCAGAAGTATCTACAATTTGAAGAACTATGAATTCCGGCCAGGCAGCCTCTATCTTTACGATTGTTGGATAAAATAGACATACTATGGACTTTATATGGACCGTCGTATGGGGGAGCTAGCGGTGGCAATATCAGGTCCCGACGTAGATAGACATGGGAACATGTCTCGAGTGGTTTGGGCACGTAAACGTGGTGGTTCCCATGTGGCTTGCTTGGTGCAGGTTTCAGAGATGCCATGGCGCGCTTGAAGTCCTCCAGCCACGGTTCGGTAGGCGAGCTTGCAAAGGGGGGTCCTCGAAAAATGTTCCTGGAAGGGGTAGGGGCTTCCCATAGACCAGCTCAGCGGTTGTGGTGTTGAGGGACTTTATACTGTCATAAAAGTTTGTCTTTATAGTTTGTTAAAATGCTATCACTAGGATTTTTAACCTTTATTGTCACACATATAAGCTTCTATTAGAAGAAAAAAATATATAAAGTATAAAATCAAAATATAAACAGTAGAAATGTGTTTCTTAATTTGTACAAAGTACAAGCTTTCGGATCTTTATAATCCTCCTACAGGCCTAACCTATACATAATCATTATAAAGATCAGAAAGCTTGTACTTTACACAAATAATGAAATACATTACTACTGTTTATATTCTTATTTTACATATATAAGTCTCACTTATCACCAAAAACTACGAGTTTTAAAATATATATATTTTTTATTCTTTGACAATTGACAATTAAAACAGGTTTATTAACATCTAGTCAACAGAAAAATGAGATTTTAAAATTAGAGTAAAATAAAGAATTTTTTGTGTTTATTCAATTTTTTTGAAAGCCTTTTTATTCTCAAATTACAAGTATAATCCCTTTAAATATGAAATGGAGAACAAACGCCAAAGAAAGAAAGAGATTCTAATCCTAAAAAAAAGTAGAAAGAGAGAGAGAAGTAAAAATATTATAAATATTAAAGATAAATATAAAGAAGTTAAAATATGGAATGGAGAACAAACGCCAAAAAAAAAAAAAAAAGGAAGAAAGAAGAGATCCTAAAAAAAAAGTAGAAAGAAGTAAAAATACTGAAGATATAAATAGAGATTATGTCTATCTATGTGACAGGATACCTGTCATCATAGAAAATGTTGGCTATATTCTGTGATATACGTTGGCAGAGTAGAACTATGGAAAGCTATGGCATCTTATATATGGGAGTAATCCATGGCAGTTTGTATGAGTGGGAGTTACTACATAGAGTTTACTATGGGGCATCGTGAGAAAATCCTTCTCCGTGGGATTTAGAAAAGCCCTCTACCATATATGGGCATGTACCATAATTCCTATGACACGTAACAGTCATTTATTTATTTATTTAACAGTTGGGAGAGACACGCCATATGCACAATTAGGATAATTGCGTGTATATACAATTAATACAATTGAACATTAGGAATAATGAAAATTTCGTTCGATGTCAAATTTTGCATATAGCAATTAGAAATAGTAGCTTGAAATATGTACAGTCAACACTTTCGCCTTGAAATATACATCCTGCAGAATCTATTAAACTTAATGTATTGGTCTTTATTGCAAGCAACTTGTTTTGTATTAGTCAGGTAAAGTTGGTTTTCTTCCCTTAGATCAGAAGTTAATGGACAGTTTATCAGAAGGTGTTCAGGGGTTTGTCTTTCGTTTCCACAAGTGCATGCAGGTGAATCACGTAAGTCATGTCTAATCTATATTCATTATAAAATTGTAAAAAAAGTTTGAAAAATATTTTCTCACAAAAAAAAAAGAGTTTCTTTATATTTTAAAATGTAAGATTTCAAGTGATAATTACTCTTCAACGGACTTAATAAAAAACATCGACTATATCTTACAAGAAATATTTACAAATATAAACTCGCGCAGCATAGATATTTATAAAACGACACTTGAAGTTACACCGCATGAGTTTCTTTTCAATGAAAAATCAAATTTTATTTTAAGATGAAATATTGACTATTTCTAACCTTTTTGGATGAGGTATGAAAGGATGAATTATGAAGAGTAATGATGAACGGAAAAAATAAAAGTGTCCAGGGATGGGATTCGAACCCGCAATGTTCCGCTTACCGGGCAGATGTCATGTCCACTAGGCTGTTTTCCCATCCCTGGACACTTTTATTTTTCCGTTCATCATTACCCTTTATAATTCAACCTTTCATACCTCATCCAAAAAGGTTAGAAATAGTCAATATTTCACCTTGAAATAAAATTTTGATTTTTCATTGAAAAGAAACTCATGCGGTGTAACTTCAAAGTGTCGTTTTGCAATCACAGGCCTCAGTGTATTATATAGATATTTATAACTGAATTTTTTAAAATTTTGAATGTTTAAACTTACCGTAGAAATTACATATTCATTGTGTGTGAGTTTGGTAGATAATTTTTTTTTCTTTCCTATCAAAGGTATTTAATAGTATATAGGTATATTTTAAAAATGGATTTTTTTTGTGTGTGTTGAATGTGTGTGATGTTATTGTTGTTTTTATTTCGCCTTTAACTTTTAATAATGGTTTTTTATATAATTTTTACTTTAGCTTTATGACTTTATATAATATTTACGAACGGAAAAATATGTCCAGGATAGCCTAGTGGACATGGCATCTGCCCGGTAAGTGGAACACTGTGGGTTCGTTTCCCATCCCTGGACACTTTTATTTTTCCGTTTATCATTACTCTTTACAATTCATCCTATCATACTTCATCCCTAAGGTTAGAAATAATCGTTATTTCTCCTTAAAATAAATTTCGATTTTTCGTTCAAAAGAAACACATGCGGGATAATTTTCAAATGTCGTTCTACATTTTTTTATTTGATTATTTTGTTATTGTGTGGCTATAGAATTGGGTTGTTTATTAAAATTTAATTTTATAATAAATTTTAATAATATTGTTTTTATGATAGAAATAAGTAACGCTAAGTAAAATGTTTGATGACAAGATGTTCTTAAGGAAGTGGACAGTCTTTGATTTATTACCTCAGGACTAGTTCTCCAGAAATATAAAGAAATAGAAGCCATGGATCGATTGCTGGAACGATGTAGGGAGCTGGCGTGTGAAGACGAGGAACACTGGACATGGAGCACAGGACGACCATAGAAGAGATCCAGGAGAACGCCCTAGAGCAGATGACAGGAGACAGACAAGAATGGATCAAGGCCAGGGGACCATTTTATCGAGGAGCCACCAGCCATAGAAAGACTGCTGGAAAGCTGCAGGACATCAGGGGACCATATCTGTGCACAGCCCTGACCAGGATTCAAGATAGCAAATATAAATATTTGAAAGAGGAAAAATAAAAATCAGGTAAAAATTTTCTTTTAATTTTGAATTTGCAAGTTTTCAAGCAAATATACTGCTCTTCAACTGGCTAATACTCTATGTACAATCTCTTAATGATCTTTATACAGAATAATCGGAAAACTTTTGTTATTGCCAATTATTTTGTATAAATATTATTAAGAGATTATACATATAAAGTATCAGCCCGTTGAAGATCAGTATATTTGCTCGAAAACTTGCAAATTCAAAATAAAAAGAAAATGTTTACCTGATTTTTTTATTTTTACTCTTTCAAATAATTTCTGGGTAACTATTGATAACATAATTATAAATGTCTTTGCTTTCCTTACAGTTATTATTTATTGAAGTTGTAAATAATAAATATGTAAATAAACTGACCATTCGTTATACACTTTTTATAGAAAAACTTGCAACCTCTTTTTGAAAAATAAAGTTTTTATTAGTAGTAGTAGTATTTCAATTTCCAATTATTACAATTATTTTATTTCCAAAGCGCTATATCCCGCAAGGGATACTTGCGTCAAACAAGGAGAAAAGTTTATTTACATAAGTTATTTACATTATTCAACGCATGAAAACATTAAAGATCCAGATTTTGTAGAAAGTTTAAAATATATTTACAAAATGAATTGAACTTTAAATATGATTTTTTTTTATCGGAAATCAAATCGCCAAGTTCACAAAAACTAGTTCATTCTTTATTTTATTATCTTGAAATGCTGGGCAATCGATCAGTAGATGTCTTGAAGTTTGTTCCTCAATACCACAAAAGCAACTTGAATCCTCCACTGCCTTTATTATATTTAAAAAGAACTTTTGAAATTTCCGTGGTAGTAGTATAGTATACATATTACTATGGGGGTCGGTGGAAGGATGGTCTAAACCGTTGGTTTTCGACCGCTACGACCCGGGTTCGATTCCCGCAATGGACACTTTTTTTCTGATTAAAAAAAAAAAATGCTCCAATGGCCCCCGTTTCTTGCAAAAGTCCAACCCCACCAGCGAGTGCAAGTAATCAAATGGGGCTCTGGTACATTTGTAAGTGAAAAGTCGAACTGCTTTTCACATGTGTAGACATGTGGTGCACTTACAGTAAAAGCAGTCGCCTTCTTCTACTCACCATGATTATCATGGCCTGTACAACGTGTACTAGGGATAAGAAAAAGAAAACATATTACTACCACTATAATAATTAGGCTAGCTTTCAAGTCAATAGTTATTCATCAGGGCCCAGTGAATGATGAAATGATTCATAAAATTAATAAAAAGGCATCTCTCCTGATATTTTCTTAATTTATCAACTTAATCCCAGTATAATTTGACTTTTTTACTATTTTTTCATAGAGCTATGTCACACAAGTTTTAAGATCCAATAACTGCTTTAAATCCAATAGTGCGGAAGCTTCTCCAGAACATATCTTTTCATGCTCAGAACTGACAATAGAGGACCTATTTTCCAGGCCTATAACTACCATCACAAAATTGGAGAGGAGTGGACTTCAGGAATTGGTTTAACTCTGGAGGTAAGCACCACCACCACCAAGACTCCAGTAGACTAAACTGGAGATGTTGCCTGTAAAGTTTCACCATAGAGATAGAAATAAGCCTGGCAACTCTGTATTTTACTTTTTATTCAATGATTATTTAAGAATTTGTCTTTTTCATAAAATAAAAATAGTGCTTTAAGAATTTTTTTTCATTTTTCATATAAATATGGCAATATTATATCTATAAATTATTTTCTATAAAATGAATAGAAAGTATTTGGCTTAATAATGAGTTATAATAATCTTTTGATACATTATAAAGGAAGTTATTTTATAAATAATTACGCGCTCGTTCTGATTTATGATCGGAAAATTTTATAGCTTACTATAACGTATCGTAGAAAAAAAAAGAAAAAATATCATCTTGCATTCAGAACTTCTAAAAAGCGTTAAAATTCCATGCCAAAAGATCTCACGTACATGTTAAGCAGCCAATAAATCGCGTGACCTATAAAGTCACATGACACATCGACGTGACCAAGCACGTTATCATCTTCTACCATAAAAAGAAAAATAAAATTAAAAAATTGGAATTAGGTCGGACACCCCTGGCTCACATGGCAGCCGACGAAGAAGGCATGGCTCCGGGCGCCATCTTTTTTTTTTCCCGCGCGCTATCTAATTGGTCGTATGCGTGAGAAGAATATGCCCTGAAGAAATGACCACCTCGACCTTGATAAATGCTTTAAGTAGGCTTCGCGATTTCTCCTTTTGATTTTATTTCCTTTTTATCTCACTACTCTGTGAATATTTGAATTAAAATTAATTCTCCTTCACTTTTACCTCTATTATCAATTTGAAGAAAATTATAGGAAAATATTAAACTAAAAATAAAGAATTCAATATAGAGCCTAGTTTATTAAAATATATTATATTGTCAATGTAGTGATGACGTCATTTAATTAAGATAAACAAAATGTTTATTTATAAATAAGCTAGTTAATAACACTGTTATAGTAGTGTAAGTAATAAGTATGTAAGTAATAACACTGGTTATGCAGATAAAATCAAAAATCATTTACAATAATAATTATTAAACAAGGTATATTAAACAGCAGTGAGGCCAATTCAATCCACACTAAGATTAATTTCTTTAATCAGTGATATTTTATTATTTAAATAAATTATTCACTGACAATATTTTAACAGATTATTTACTATTCTTTGAAAATATTTTAAATTTCGATATTTGTATTTTGATACATTGTAAAATTTTCTAATTGCCTCTTTGCTATTTAATTAGTTTTAATTTGGTTTTACATTAAATAGATTGCTGTGTAATTCTGAGGTTTGTCTTTCCTAATTGTCTACGTTACAATATATTAAAAGATATGAAAACTCCACCTTTGCCAGTCTCAAGCCCGGATGAAAAAGGAGGAGGGGGAGCAGTAACAAGCTCGCTAAAAAAACCTGGACTAAGCTGGCCTGGCTGATAGTACCCTGTAAGGGCTCCTAATCCAGGTATACAGGATGAGCAGCGTTTGTACTCCATGTTAGGAGTGGCTGCACATGGCGTCTGTTCCTCATGTCAGAGGCGGTCATTTATTTTGGAGATAAGTCGGCCTGCTACTGAGTAGTGCTCCCAGTCTTAATGACAAAGGCAGATGTATTCTACTTCACCCAGTCATGATGGTTGTCAAACAGACACCAATAGGGTCACAACTTGATATCCTAATATTATTGAGTGGAGATAAGAAAGAAGAAAATATATGATCACGCTGTACACAAAATCTACTAGAATAAATATCAAATAAATGTTAAAATATTATCAATCAAAATCATTTGTAAATGTAAATATTAATTCCAGATTCTGTGATTGTAGAGAAATTATACAAATATTTTTGTTTCAGTAGTTCAAATCAAAGAATTAGACAATAAAGCCATATTTTAAACGGTCATTACCTTAATCAAATTTTAAATGCTCAATTATTGATAATGATAAAATCTGAAATGCGTCTTGATCACAATGATAAGCCAAGATTCTTATATCAATATTTTAATCTTTAATTTTTCCATTGCAGTAAGGGCAGCAGAAATTGTTTAATTTCAAAAAGAATCTTACGCGTTTAAAATAGTTTCGAATTTTGATAACAGATGGCGCGCTAGTGCATCATATTATATCAATATATACTTCACCTTTAATAGAGATATTTATTTTATTTCTTAAATAGCACACAAAAAAAACTTTTTTCAATAGAATGCATACTTTTTATTTCACACATCACGATTAAAAAAAAAAAGGATGTCAGGTTAATTATCTAATATACACACAGGCGCTGTAATATAATCTACCATAAATAATGATATAAGTAAAAAGAAGAAAGAAAAAAAAACTTAAGAAAAATGTGGTAACGCGTTGATGAACCCCGCCCGTTTAGCTAAAGGAACACCTGTTCCACAGTCATGCGGAACCAAAATTACTACAATGGGGGGGTAAAGGTGAAGCAATGGGCGGGTCACGAATCCCCCTTGGAGACATTGTTTATTCTCCAAGTCACCCAACAAACCAAGAGGCAAGTGTTTGGTTTGGGGAAGTAGGCCGAAAATGTCAAGAACGGCGGACAAGGGCACATGACCTGGTTCTGTCAGAACATCACTCAGCCGCTTTTGGCTTGGAGATGAAAGGATTCAAACAAAGGATATAATGGCAACTAGTCTTTAGAGTCAATCAAATAAGATACTTCTCTTGTCTTTTTAATCATTACTTTCTTTTTACCAAAATTTCCAATTGTAATTTAAGCTTATATTTTGCCAGCTCGCAAATTCCATTTAACAAGCAAAGAAGATTATGCATCTAGTCTTTGGAGTCAATCAAAGAAGATACTTCTCTTGTCTTTTTAATTATTACTTTCTTTTTACCAAAATTTCCAATTGTAATTTAAGCTTAAATTTTGCCAACTCGCACATTCCATTTAACAAGCAAAGATGATGCATCTAGTCTTTGGAGTCAATCAAATAAGATACTTCTCTTGTCTTTTTTAATTATTACTTTCTTTTTACCAAAATTTCCTATTGTAATTTAAGCTTAAATTTTGCCAGCTCGCACATTCCATTTAACAAGCAAAGATGATGCATCTAGTCTTTGGAGTCAATCAAATAAGATACTTCTCTTGTCTTTTTTAATTATTACTTTCTTTTTACCAAAATTTCCTATTGTAATTTAAGCTTAAATTTTGCCAAGCTCACCCATGCCATTTGGCAAGCAAAGAAGATGATGCATCTAGTCTTTGGAGTTAATCAAAGAATATACTTCTCTTGTCTTTTTAATTATTGCTTTCTTTTTACCAACATTTCCTATTATAATTAAGCTTAAATTTTGCCAAGCTCACCCATGCCATTTAGCAAACAAAGAAGATGATGAACATAGTTTTAGAGAGTTTATCAAATAAGATACTTCTCTTGTCTTTTTAATTATTACTTTCTTTTTACCAATATTTCCAATTAAAATTTAAGCTTAAATTTTGCCCAGCTCGTATGCCATTTTGCAAGCTATATATCAAAGAATTCAAACAAAGATGTAACTGCACCTAATCTTTAGAGCCTTATCAAAGTAGATACTTCCCTTGTCTATTTTTTAATTATTACTTTCTAACTATGTACAACTGGCTAAATACTGTGCTAGATACATAATCCTTTACCAATGATCCATCCATGTTTAAAACTATATATTGTAACGGCAGCAGGCATGCCTACAGGATATATAATAAATTATCAGTGAGCACATTACTGATGGTACTCTGTGGAGTTGACTTATTGTAATATATATCCACATGTAAACTTATGTCTGATGTTAGCGTAAAGGATATAAAGACTTTTCTTTTTTAAACTTATTCCTTTTTCACTTGTACTAATCTATATTCCTGTCTCAACACTACTAATTATTGTTAATTAAGAAAAGGAACTGATTGTTCTCAATTGCTTGAATAGAAGTTTATGCCAAATCCTTTCTTTCTTCTTTCCCTCTACTTGATACATTATAAATAACATTGCTTATTAATCTTCTTATTACTGTTATTCTTCTATATACCCTCTTATACTTGGAGAATCTGTATAAGACTAAAATATCTTAATAAATCTTTTATTTTTGTTGTTTATAGTGACTTTCTATCCACCAAAATTTCCAATTATAAATAGAGCTTCAAATTTGGCCCAATTCGCGCGATATTTGTCAAGATTTAGCTCGATGATCAACTGATTCAAACAAAGAAAATGATGGCATACTCTTTAGAAAATGTTTATCTTTTCAATATTTATTTTAGCCACTGAAAAAAAAAGTCCTGTTTTAATTTAAGATTCAATTTTGGCCAGCTCGCACGATATTTTTCAATCTATAGATCAAAGATGTGTGATAACACCTAATATTTAGAGTGTCAAATAAGGTACTTCCCTTGTTTTTTTAATAATTACTTTCTTTACACCAAAATTTTCCATAATAATTTATGCTACACATTTGACCCAGTGCTATTTCGTAAGCTTTAGTTTATCAAAGTTCTTTAAACAGAGAAGAAGATACATATTCTCTATCATCTATCATAAAATATATTCCTTAAGATATCAAAATGAGCAAACAAACAAAAAGAAATTATGTAAATAAAATCAGAGAAGGCATTTCCTATTTTTCACTAAGTGAGAAGCAAGCATAAATACATTTTTATATATTCTGAACAAAGAATAATAAAATTCAATCTTTAAATTAATTTGAGTTCAGAAAACGTAATATATAAAAAAAGAACTCATAAAGTTGACTTTGATAAAATAATAATCCACTTAAAAAATGAATATATAATGGAAATAAAATAAAGAACGGTAGCAGAAGATGAAGTTTAAAACATGCCTCCATTAGATACTGGCCTACTTGAAGCAATTCTAATTGTAGCGCCTTCTGTAATTAGCCTTTGATTTTATACCAAAAGACAATGGGGCTGATGATGCAGACGATACCTCAATGGCGCCTAAATCGACCCTAGTCATGCTACGCCATCTTGCGGCTTCTTACAATGGACCTACAAACGACATTCTTTCTTTCTCTCTTTTTTTTTATTGAGTGAAAGAATATAGGACGATTGGAAAAGAATGTTATCTTTAATGCAATCCTTAATTCTTCTTTTTTTATTATTATTATTATTTAGGTCAATATATTTAATTTTTAATTTATGATCACTGATTATTTTTTATGTTTTTTTCTTTTCTTTCTTTTTCCATTCTCTCTCTTTAATGAAAATAAAAATGAAAATACTTTTTGATTTTTTAAAATTTAATATAATCGTATTTTTAGAGCTTTGAAAATAGTTTATGAATTTCTGAAATACAGTCGACCCTCGATAATTTGAATCTCTCGATAATTTGAAAATGTTTCCAGGTCCCTTGAAAAATATTCGATAAGTTGAATAAAATCAATATTAATTGATCACCTCGGTAATTTGAAGTTGAAGGAATATTATATTGCCACATATGAACATTTTTGAATAACTGTACAAATGTTTAAAATAATAAATCACGAATTTTGTGATAAAACTCTTGTTTATTTGATTTCTTTTCATCCCTCCCTCTTGGTTGTTTAAACTCCTGTTATCTTGAACTCTTGATAAATTGAAATATTTCTCTGGGCCTTTGAGTTTCAAATGATCGAGAGTCGACTATGTATGATTCATGAATAGTTCAGATGCATATATTACATAGTTTTTAGATATATAAATTAAAAATTAGATAAATTCAGGTTCTTGGAATATGTTCAGATGTCGCCAACTACCCAGGCTATTCTTCAGTTTATAAATATCTTTTGGTTTTATTGGTAAATAGAATAACCCGGCTTCGCTCGGGATCTTCCCAAGTAAATGAATGTCCATATGCAATATTGTATTAAAAACAAAATAAATTTTAATATTATCAATAGTATAAACAATTCGATCATTAATAGCTTGTTTTATTTGTGCTTTCACAAACCTAACTCTATATCATGTCTCAAAATTTCATCGGGATACGTCAAATATTGAGAAAACGTTTGATGAACAAACAGAATATGCAAAATTGGTAGTTATCTGTTTAATTTGAATATTCCGAGATCTATCTCCCTCTGATGTACGTCAGTGATTCTTTTCAGGCCCGATTTAATATGGTATCAAAGATTTATCAGAGGATAGGTCAAATATTGTAGAAACGTTTGATGAACAAACAGAATATGCAAAATTGGTAGTTACCTGTTTAATATACATATTCCGAGATATATATCTCTCTCGAAACTAGGTCAGTGATTCCTTATAGGTTCGATTTAATATGGTATAAAAGTTTTATCAGGGGATAGGTCTAATATTGTAGAAGCGTTTTATGAACAAACGGAATATGCAAAATTGGTAGTTATCGGTTTAATTTGCAAATTCCGAGATCTATCTCTCTCAAAAATACGTGAGTAATTCTTTCCAGGTCAGATTCATTAAGGTATCAAAGTTTTATCAGGATGGGTAAAAAATTGTTGACGTTTGATGAACAAACAAAATATGCAAAATTAGTAGTTATCTGTTTAATTTGCATATTCCGAGATATATCTATTTCTCTTTCGAAACTATGAAAATTACTTCTTCCCCAGACCTAATTCTATATGGTATCAAAAATTTGAATCGGGATAGGGGTCAAATATTGTAGAAACGTTTGATGAACAAACAGAATATGCAAAATTAGTAGTTATCTGTTCAATTTGCATATTCCAAGATCTATCTATCTCGAAACAATGAAAATGACTTGTTCTAGACCTGATTCAATATGGTATCAAAGTTTCATCGGGATAGAGGTAGAATATTGTAGAATATTTTGATGAACAAACAGAATATGCAAAATTGGTAGTTATCTGTTTAATTTGCATATTCCGAGTTCTATCTCGAAACAATGAAAATGACTTGATGTAGACCTGATTCAATATGGTATAAAGGTTTCATCGGGATAGGGGTAAAATATTGTAGAATATTTTGATGAACAAACAGAATATTGGTAGTTATCGTTTTATAATTTGCATATTCAGAAATTCTATCTTCCTCGAAACTAGGTCATTGATTCTTTACAGGCTCAATTTAATATGCATCAAAATTCTATTAGAATAGGTCAAATATGAGTATTTTGGAAGCGTATAGGTGATACAAATATATACCCACTACCTATACACAAACATTTCATTTTTATTTCTGTAGATAACTTATCTTTTTCTCACTTCAAATAAAACACAATTGAATAGGCAACCAGTAGTGTATGTGGAACAAGTGAGGATGCTTGCATTACTTTATATCAACACAATGGCTAAAGCATAATGGAACTAAAGCGAAAATTAATGTGCAAGAAAAAAACAGGCTAATTTGATCATCCTAATGATAAGAGGCTCTCATGCATAGCAAAGTGGGTTGTGGATTGTGTTGGAATGATTATTCTATTACCCTAGCACGTTTATTGTTGGCTGGTCTCAAGATATGGTAGATTTGTGGGAGTGGTGTGTAAGGTATTAAAATGTTGTTTTAGGATTGTGTAAATTAGGTCTTGAACACCTTCTACTCAAGTTCACTAAATGGTATTTATACAAAGAAGCATTATACAGTCTTAATACCAATAGAAATAATCGAGTATTAATCTGCAACAATTAATGGCAATTTGTTTCTTTTTTATAAAAATTATTAATAAAACAACATAAAATAAGTGAAATATATAGATATTAGATAATAAAAAAGACATACGAGTATATTGAATTGAATAAAAGATTTATTTGCCAATATTTTGGTTGGCTGAACGCCAACCTTTATCAAGGCATTACATTTTTGTATAAACCTAGAGACATATACACAAAAATGTATTATTCAATTTCAATTTAATAAACAGATTTTGAAAACATCGTTTGGTTGCTAAAATAACCATTTCCAGTGGAAAACCAAAGAGTAATCTAAAATCGAATTAAATAGGGTTAAATAAGCCTTTAAAATTCAACACTGTAAAGATAGCTGTTGGGGAAAAATTTATGGTGTCGTAGAGAAAGATCCTTTATTACTTAAAGGTATAAAACAAAAAAAAGACAAAAGATCAAATTATATGTACATCAGCAGCTCACACCAGCCTTGCCCTATCAAATAACCGCTAGCCTACTAACAATCCAACAAAGCTGCGCTATATAGACAGATATGTCAATTTGCATAGACAATACTAAAACTCTATGCAAATATCTGAATATCAAATATCGTAGAAATATCTGAAATTGTAAATTTCAACAATAGCAAACAAATATTTAAAATACAAACATTAGTTCTACAAGGAAATTTTTCTTTTTATACATATCGTTTTTTTTACATATCTCTAGTTTTGGTGCAAGAAAGCCCTTCTACAGAAGTAAATATTTGCATTGAATAGAAAAATAATTAAAATCAAATAAAATGCTTAGAATGTTTATAGCATTTAAATAACTGTAAACATTCTAAGTATTTTATTTTAATTCTTATTCTAATGGTGGTTCAAATGTAAATATTTACTTCTGTAGAAATACATTTGAAAATTATCCCGCATGTGTTTCTTTTGAACTAAAAAATCGAAATTTATCAAGTTTATCATTATTCTTCACAATTTATCCTTTCATCAATTATCAATTATTTTATTTCCAAAGCGCTATATCCCGCAAGGGATACTTGCGCCAAACAAGGAGAAAAGTTTATTTACATAAGTATTTACATTATTCAATGCATGAAAACTTTAGAGATCCAGATTTTGTAGAAAGTTTAGAATGTATTTACAAAATGAATTTAACTTTAAATATGATTTTTATCGGAAATCAAATCGTTAAGTTCACAAACAACTTTCATACTTCATCCCTAAGGTTAAGAAATAATCGTTATTTCTCCTTAAAATAAATTTCAATTTTTCGTTCAAAAGAAACACATGCTGGATTATTTTCAAATGTCGTTCTACAATCATAAGCCGCATTATATTTTATTATAAATTTATTCCTGTTAAAATTCTTTCTTGCCAGAGAAAGCTAGAGATAACGTAAAATGAATGATTTGTAAAAAAAGAAAATTTTCCCTGTAGGCAGTAATGTTTGTATTTTAAAATTGATTCAATGGATTATTAGTCGAATTGTGAAAACAAATATTTATTCAATGGGTATGATATTGCCACGTGGAAAATTAGGGAAGATAAACTTCAGGTCGGACTGACCCAGGCCATCAAGGACCCCGTCATTGCCTAGAGGAGGACTCTATCACGGTGGGGAAGAACACCTGGCTGATTGTATATAGTTCTCTTGATCTTTTTCATGTATATATTGACAAAGAAATCAATAAAAGTGTTCTATATGTATTCTTTCATTTTATGTGTATAGATGGCGCGTTATTGCTTTGTGTTAATTTATGCCTAACTGGCCTTGTCTTTATTGTTTGCGGAAGAGCATTGCTCGATGCAAATATTTGAATGTAATTCTACTGTCATATAAGCTTATGCCCGTAGTTTTCTTGAAAACCATTTCTGAGATTCCATCCTTCAGTGCTGCGTATATAAGCAGAATCGTCCAATACAGTATTAGAGCTCTGAGAAGCAGTCTGGTGGATTAAATTGGCGGAACCGCTGGGAGGGTTCACCACTGGTGAGCCAAGCCCTCCCAATATATTTTTTCATCACAGTAAGGGCAGTAGAAGTTCGTATTATGTATAAAAGAAACATTCGTGCTTTTAAATCCTTTCATTTTATATGTATAGATGGCGCGTTATTGGTTTGTGTTAAAAGTGTTCTAATTGTAAAAAAATAACAATTTATTTCAGGCAAGAACAAACTATGAATGATAAACAAAAGTTAAGCAAAAAGGGAAGTTTACAGAGTAGCATAGTATAAACATCAAAAATGATACTCTGTTAATAAAATAATACATACTTTGCGACAATACTCTAAGCTATTTTTCATTTAACACCCCCCCCTATAATTTCTTTCGATGCTTCCACCATTTTGAATCATCCATAATAACGATAGAAATGGCTGTCAAAAAGTGATCTATGACTGAACTAAAGGAAGGCGGTTCAAATTTGATTAAGGTTGACGTCAGAATGCCGCGTGAAGAAAAATGAGGTAATTTATCTATGACCGCATGACCGCCACTTGGTTGCATTCTTTCGTCTGATAGCCCTTTGGGCACCAATGGGAACCCCATAGCATGCATGATTCGTTTGGTCGTATAATATTATTGGTTATAGAACAGAAATTGAGTAAATTTTTACAGATTTTCTATAATACTCGAGAATTTTTTTTCTATAATGCATAGTTTAATAGTATTCTATGTATATAAATGTTAAGAATAATTTGTTTGCTGTTAGATAAAGGGTTGATAAGACAAAGGATCGATAAGATAAGATAGAATTTATAAAGTTAATCCTATATTAGTGATTTAAAAGAATAAATATGTTAACTACGCATATTTACAACAAAACTATACAACAAAACTGAAAGTCTTTCTAAAAACGATGATAACCAAAAGTATATATATCAATGAATAAAAATAAAATATATATTTTTTAAAATATAGAAATATTTGAGTTTTTAGATTATATAATATATTTATTTTTGAATATTTCAATATATTGTTTATTTTTATTTAAAAAGAATTCATATTTTAAATTTTAATTTCATGTTGATGTTTTTGTTCATTCTGATAGATAGTGTACAATTTTTTTACCTTCGTGTCTCATTTATAAACTTAATTGTCATTTAACGATAAAATTTGTAACAAATAAATTTACTGGCAATGTGTTTCTTTTCAATAATATTGTAACAAATAAATTTATTGGCAATGTGTTTCTTTTCAATAATATTGTAACAAATAAATTTATTGGCAATGTGTTTCTTTTCAATAATATTGTAACAAATAAATTTATTGGCAATGTGTTTCTTTTCAATAATATTGTAACAAATAAATTTACTGGCAATGTGTTTCTTTTCAATAATATTGTAACAAATAAATGTACTGGCAATGTGTTTCTTTTCAATAATATTGTAACAAATAAATTTACTGGCAATGTGTTTCTTTCCAATAATATTGTAACAAATAAATGTACTGGCAATGTATTTCTTTTCAATAATATTGTAACCAATAAATTTACTGGCAATGTGTTTCTTTCCAATAATATTGTAACAAATAAATGTACTGGCAATGTATTTCTTTTCAATAATATTGTAACCAATAAATTTACTGGCAATGTGTTTCTTTTCAATAATATTGTAACAAATAAATTTACTGGCAATGTGTTTCTTTTCAATAATATTGTAACAAATAAATTTACTGGCAATGTGTTTCTTTTCAATAATATTGTAACAAATAAATTTACTGGCAATGTGTTTCTTTTCAATAATATTGTAACAAATAAATTTACTGGCAATGTGTTTCTTTTCAATAATATTGTAACAAATAAATTTACTGGCAATGTGTTTCTTTTCAATAATATTGTAACAAATAAATTTACTGGCAATGTGTTTCTTTTCAATAATATTGTAACAAATAAATTTACTGGCCATGTGTCATTTATTCGTGTCATTTAAAAAGAAAATTCGTCTGTATATTAAATCTGTGAAATACAATTTAAATCAAACTTTATTTATGTGAAAAGTATTATTCAAATATTGTCTAGAAGTTTATAAATGTCGCTAAAAGGTTAAAAAAAAAGTATATTTCATAATTATACATTTTATAGAAATATTTTAGTTTTTTTCAGGTTGGATTTATAAGGTACGTTCATTAAATTCCCAGAAATTTTTAATTAAAAAAAACTGACCGTGGACCAAAAAAGGAGCACGTATTTACAATTCGTGAACATTAAGTCTTTAAAACACCACAAGCGTTCATGAAATATCCTTATGTTCTAATAATATATTTTAATTTTTGTTTGCTATAAGCGTGTTAACGGCCATTTTATGATGCCTGAAATTTCTGAACAACAAATATGCATTCGTTTTTCTGTAAAAAATTAAAATTCAAGTTAGAAAAACGTTATTAACGAGACATGCCTAAAGAAAATCTCGTTTGTCTTCAATAAAGGTCACTGTAATATCTTTCAGAGTCATTGTATGAACCCCTATATACATGCTAAAAGGTACAACTTCCTCAAGTTTTGTTCATGAGTGTATCTTTCAGAGTTATTGTCTGAATCCCGATATACATGCTAAAAGGTACAACTTCCTCAAGTTTTGTTCATGAGTGTATCTTTCAGAGTTATTGTCTGAATCACGATATACAAGCTAAAAGGTACAACCTTCTTAAGTTTTGCCCATGGGTGTATCTTTCAGAGTTATTGTCTGAATTCCGATAAAAATGATAAAAGGTACAACTTCCTTAAGTTTTGTCCATGGGTGTGTCTTTCAGAGTTATTGTCTGAGTCCCGATATACATGGTGAAAGGTACAACTTCCTTAAGTTTTGTTCATTAGTGTATCTTACAGAGTTATTGTCTGAATCCTGATATAAATTCTAAAATGTACAGCTTCCTTAAAGTTTGTCCATGAGTGTATTTTTCAGAGTTATTGTCTGAATCCCGATATACATGCTGAAAGGTACAACTTCCTTAAGTTTTGTCCATGAGTGTACGAGTTCATGAGTATCTTTCAGACTCGTATCTTTCAGAGTTATTGTCTCAATCCTGATATACATGCTAAAAGGTACAACGTCCTTAAGTTTTGTTCATGAGTGTCCAAGAATGAAACCTAATGTTCCACATCTGAATGCTAAGATAGACGTGAGTGTACTGTAGGAGGTATATATAGGTTAGGAAGGCTCTATAAAAAGAAGAAGAAACTGTAATTTGATAATAATCCACCAAGCCGTCAAGAAAGCAGCGCCACCCAACAAACTCTGTGATAGATGGTCTGCTTCAATCAACTTTCATCAAGACAATTTGTCAGCGAGGTGTGAGTTTGAAAGCTCTTCCCCCATATTTACATACCTAAACAATTTACATCCCTAATCCTCGGCTTATCTCAAATCCGGGAGAACCTAAATAGGAATGTTCTAAGTGGCTTAGTGGTGAAAATATAGAACGGCGTTTTAGGTAATCCGCTTTGTTCGTGTTTACCTTGCTAGCTATTAGAGCTGATGGAATACAGTAAGAACGCCTCTTTAGCAACCAGTTGAAGTTAACGATCGCGCCTCTTTAGCGACCATGTCAATTTTACGACTGTGCCTCTTAAACGACCCTATCAAGTTAACGATCACGCCTCTTTAACGATTATGCCAAGTTAATGATCATGCCTCTTTAGCAACCATGTCAAATTAAAGATATCACGCCTCTTTAACGACCATGTAAATTTAAAGATCTTGCCTCTTTAACGACCATGCCAATTTAACGATCGTGCCTCTTTAACGACCATGTAAAGATAATTATCACAACTCTTAAACTACGTAAAGATGTTCAAAGGTGTTGCGAGGACTCTTCCAGGAGTTGTTGGTGTTGAGACGCTTAAAACGTTCTCTGTGTGTTTGTCTGGTGATCTCCTCGTATACCCCACTCTTATCAACGCTGGAATAAGTACTGGTTTTGTTACAAAGTTGTCCTAAAAGTTCGTAAACACTTGCAAAAAAATGTAAATACCAATATTATTCTCCGTTATGTATAATGTCTTTGTATTATGTATAAAGTAATTGTATTATGTATTCGCCTGATAATATTATTCGCAAAGTAATAAGAAAAACGTTTTAAGAAAACCACGAACTTTTGGAACAACCTTATATAACTTAATTGTTACGATGTACTAGAGCGCCATCTGTTATCAAATTATAAAACTATTTTAGAGGCGTAATATTCTTTATTGTGTTTTATTTACGTCCTCTCTTCCTTTTAATATATGGAATTTTTTTCCAGGAGGAAATTAATCTAAAAAAGCAATGATCGCCTCTCCTGTCAAAATAGATGTCAAAATCTAAACGCCATCTATTGACCATCACCGCAAACTAGCGGCCTCAGGTCGGTGACAAAGCCACAACATCAGTTTTTGGCAAACTGAGAAGCGTCAACCTAGAGACCATGGTTTCAGGCTAATGGCCCTTTTCATCTCAAGGAATACTTTATTCTATGAGATCCACAAGGGATCTAATGGTATCTGCATAATCCGCCAAAGAAATGTTTAACTGGCAAAGTAGCTAAGTCAAAGCTATGACCAAAATATAGATGGAAATTTATGCGGGAGAATATTAATCTATAAAAACAGAGAAGTCGCATCTTTCCCGTCAAAATAGACACACACACAAAACCCTTCATTAGGTATCAAGCCCCATACAGGATTCTCCCAGTATAACAATGGTTTTAATTGAACATAAATCAAGTACAATATACAATACAGTATTAACATGATTCAAAAAAAAAAAGAAAACTATTTACACATGTTTCTCATCCTTCTCGCCTTCTCACAAAATTTGTATAAATCTATTGTGTCTACTTTCCACCGTTTCTGACAGCAGGGCATAGAGTGATAAATGATTAGCGCTCGTATTATTAAAAAGTAATTTCCTTTCTTCATATAGATGATTGCAGGTAAATATATCGCCACGTGGAAAATTAGGGAAGACCAACTTCGGGATGAGACAACAATTTATTTCAGGTAAGAACAAACTATTAATGGTAAACAAAAGATAAGCCACGAGGGAAATTTACAGAGTAGCAAAATATGAACATAAAAATGACCACTCTGTTAATAAAAATAATAAAATTAATAAATACTTTGTTACAATATAGTGAGTTAGTTCTGACTCAAAATTATCCCTGCACAATACACTTACGAGACATTTTCTGATTTCATAGTTATTATATGGTCTTCAATAAAAATGTAAACAAGATTCTTAATTCAATTAAGAAGTTTCAGTAGATGAGTTTCTTTTAAAAAGCTTATCGTTATTGCTTGAGTTTCTTCTGAAACTTCTTAATTGATATACCTTACTGGAAGAGTCTTTAACCTTTAAGATTCTTAATTGCGCAATGCATCGTTTGATCGGAAGTGGGAAGTCACTAGTTAAACAAAATTCTACCCATAAACGTCAAAACTAAACGCCAACTATTGAGCATCGCCGCAAACCTTTGACATTTGACGTTTATTTTGATGGGAGAGGCAACATTTGCTTGTATAAATCCTTCCTTTTTGTTGTATCTTTGTGTATATGCGTTTCTGTGTAAGTTAAATTACATAAGGCTCTAATAATTTTTTACTTTTGTGTGTAAACTCGTAAAATTATATTATATCCTAGTGCCAATATTACACTACATTAGTGGAATATATACTATTAGTGTGCCTTCTACAAGCTTCGGTAAGCTTTTTAAGGCATAACTCATAGTTAGGTGTCTCCGAGCAACCCGCCGCAGAGGAGGGCCAAGGAGAGGGCTGGAGAGGCGACGGCGAGGCCGTGGGCGCCCCGGGGGAGAAGAGGGCTAGTGCACGCCGTTTTGAGGGAACCAAGGCAGCGCCAAGCACAACTAAAGCGCTGCAGGCTTCAAAAATAGTCAAGAAATCATTTCGGGGATCAAGATCAGGCGATCGAGACCCAGATCTCAGGAGGTCTGGCTTTACATTAGTGGAAATAGAAAGTGTTTTATCCAAAAGGAATTTAAGAAAATATGGAATTTGGTTCAAATTAACTAATTGTAGCGTGTAATGAAAGATTAAAAATGTATATTGTAAACGTATAAAAACAATAAAATTAAAATTAATTTGTTTTGTTTTAATCATTTAATATTTGTAATTAATACAAAGTAATGCCATGCCATCTATATATATCAAATGAATACATTAAGACGCGAATTTTTTTATTCAAACATCAATCAAACTTATACTGTCCTTACTGTGATGAAAAAATATTGGGAGGGCTTGACTCATCAGTAATGAACCCTCCCAGCGATTTGGCCAATTTAATCAACAAACAACAACAACAAAAATACTTTTATTAGGGCCCATTGCCCTGTATGGATTCGCCATACAACAACAAAATAATACAGTAATTTTTTCTCCCTTTCCCCATGTGCACGTAAGCCTTTGTTTGAAAAGGGATTTATTTACACATCTGTTCTAAAACTTTCCTCACTACTTCTTTTGTGTATGAATCTATTTACAATTGATCTGTAGAAATTATAGAGTTCTATTGCTATATTTTTTCTTTTCTGAAATAGTTCTCAGCGTCTTCAGTGGGTTGCTAAATCTCCAGGTGTTTTTAAGAGTTTTTTTTTCTCTTTCTTCACCTAAATATTTGCATTCTATGATATAGTGGGTGATTTCATCAGATATCATATTTCAACAAATCCTGCAGTGAATATTTTCCTTTTTGATGATGAGAATATGACTTTCTCTATCTAGAGTTGAAGTAATTCTAGTCCGTGCAATGAAGGCTATTATCTTCGATGACAGATTCCATGACAAGTATCGTTCTGGCATAAATGAATTACAGAGAAGTTTATAGTTTGAAAAAACTTTCGAATTGTCGAGTCTAGCGAAGTCTTGTCGAATAAGCTGTTCTATTTTTGTTTTCATAATCTTAGGAAGTTATTTTTTAATTGTATCATAGTTCGGTGGGAGGTTCAGCCATGACTGACCACAACAGTTGATTATATCATTAACGGTTTTGTATACTCCTATAGAGTTTTTTGACATTTGATGTATTTCTTTCAGTCTGTTCCTGCATAATTTGGTTGTCTGTAATCGTCCATTTCCAGTATTCTGTTTACATACCAGTGGCCAATTTAATCTACCAGACCGCTTCTTCAGAACTCTAATACTGTATTGGATCATTCTGTTTATATATGCTACACTGAAGGGTGTCATCTCAGAAATGGTATTCAAGAAAACTATGGATATAAGCTTTTAAGACAGTAATTTATGCCTAACTGTCCTTGTACTTATTATTTTTGGAAGAATATTGCTCGATGCAAATATTTATATGTAACTGTCCTAAAGTTTTCCATAGTTTTCCTAAATACAATTTCCGAGATTCCACTATTCAGTGTAGCATATATAAGCAGAATGATCCAATACAGTTTTAGAGCTCTAAAGAAACGGTCTGGTAGATTAAATTGGCAAAACCACTGGGAGAGTTCACCACTGATGAGTCAAGCTTTCCCAATATTTTTAGTCGCAGTAAGGATAGTAGAATTTTGATTGATATTTGAAAGAAACATTCGCGTCTTAATGTTTAAAATATTAATTTGTAATGCATACACATTTGTAAGTGTTATCAGGGATTCATAATCAAAAATTCATTTACCGTTGGTTAAAAGGAACGTTTATTTATATACAAGTATATACTTGTACATGTAAATTATCTTGTTCTTTTTTAGCCATACAAAACTATAGCAAGTTAGACATATATAGTATTATTCCTATTTAAAGCATTTACTCTTTTTTTTTTCATTCACATTTCATAGATAAATTTAGTTTTTTTCATTTAATATAAGAAATAAATAAAATATATGCTATAATTATATTATAATATATACAACATTTTTTTTCAGCTGCTACACATGTTAATTCATGATAAAAATCTATGTCAAATTTCATGGTATTCTACCCGTTCCTTTTGGATGTAACATTTTCTCTTCCCACTAGTTTAATCTATGAATGTAGATTAATTTTAAATTAATAAATTATACCTATTTCTTAACCCCCCCACCCTCCTCTTCAATATTAGACAATTCGTAAATTATAGAGCTTATAAATATAATCAAATCTTCTTGGATTTAATACAAATGAAAAAAAAAGTCAAAAAACATTTTATAATTATCACAGACAACGTGAATGGTATAGCAGAAGACGAATGAAGCCCTAGATAGGAAGGCTTAGGTAAAATATTGCTTTTATCTCGTCGTTCCAGACAAACTTCAATTAAAGAAAAAGTTGAATTAGTCTGGGAAGATTGTATTGATTGAGACGTCGTTAATTTCTTAGATTGGCGCAAAGTTATTATAGCGCTGCTGTCGCCATTCATACGTAATCGTTTGGTTTTAAAAGACGATTGAATAAAAACAACAAAGTAAAATGTAAATTTCGCCATTTTTATAGTAAAATAATAAAAAAAACTGGTTATTCATATATTGAACTACAAATATTTATTATAAATATAAAACTATAAAACCTAAATGATATAATTGTTATATAAATTGTTTATATTTTCAATGTGAAAATTCGAAATTATTATAGACGCGTATGATTCTTTTAAAAATTAAACAATTTCGACTGTTTGAGTCAGAAGGCGATCCATCAATTAAGTTTATATAAAAGGACGTACCTGGATCTGTGAAGAAAGAAAAATCTCAAAACATTTCGAGAGATTGCTCCCTCTTTATCAATTTATTGCATATAAATGCATATATAAGTGCAATAAATTGATAAAGAGGGAGCAATCTCTCGAAATATTTTGAGATTTTTTTTCCTTTACAGATCCAGGTACGTCCTTTTATATAAATTTCTACTAGGTCTATAATAGTTTCGAATTTTCATAATAGATGGCGCGCTAATGCATTATAATATTTTCAATGTAATAGCAATATTATTGTTTAATATATATATGTCATAATATATTCTCTTCCAGGATTAATAAAACAAACCAACAGCCAACGAGAGAGAGATGAGCAGCTAAAGCGAGACACTTTAGACAACTATCTCACGACCATTTTGACCACATTCCTGAGGGGGGGGCCGTCACCACCTGGCGACTATCCTGGTTAGCCCCCCCGGTTGTGTACACAGGGAAAACAGTCGTTCAGCTGATAACGTCTCGCTCGCTACCTCTTTCTCTCTCGTCTGGCTGCCTGGATGATTGCTCTAACAACTCGTCGTGTGATTATTTCTCACCTCACCACATCATTACCACTATAATATCTCAGAAAAAGTCGACAGGATAAGACCTGGCCGGGAAGCGAATCCCTCATATACCGGAGTATGAAGAAACAAGAAGCCAAGCCACGATGATCGACCAAACCCAACTCAACTGTAACCACTCCTCTTCGAGCCCTCAACCCCTTCTTCGCCAACCTTTGAACCGTGATCCCGAAGAAGTATTCACCTACGACGGAGATGGAGCTGCCACGCACTTCTTCCAGCACTAGATCTACTCAAGAACGATCGCCGTGCCAGAGCAGGACACCTCCCGCCATCATGGACAAGACTCCGCCATCTCCCTACCGCTACTGTGATGTACAACACTGGTACGCACAGTGTCACAGACAGAACTCTCCCGAAGCTCAATGAACTTACCTGCGCCCTAAACCAACATAACTCGTGAGTGTAATTGTCTTAACTCCTACCATTCATTCTTTAAATAAGTCATTCCTTGTAGATTGTCCCAATATTTCCATAATTAGCTCAATATGTGTGAATATGTAAAAATATTTAATATTTCCATTTATCTCTCCACCCCTATTAACAGTGATCTTATTATCCATATTATATCTAGCTATGTGAAACCCATTTAATTAGTTACCTTACCAGTAGATGTAACAATCGTCATTTTAATTAAATAATTTCCATTTTAACGTAACTCTTTAAAAAAAAGGAATTCTACCTATTAACGCTTTACGATTTTTACTATTAACAATAGATTTTTCATAATCAAATTATTTATAAAAATATGCCTCCAGCACCTAAACTTTTGTATAGACCTCTCCTACTTGTAAGCACGGCTCACGAAAAATAATTTCTTTCCCTAATCGATTCAAAATTCACCCTGTAATTCAGGCGTCGAAGAATTCCAACCACCACGTGAGCCTTGCTTACAACCAACCCTTGGTGACTCTTATCTATCTTCCCCTGAATGCCTCTCTCATTCTTACAACTTTGTTAACCTTATACCAGCTCAGGACCTTTTATAGAATTATTGATTAATCAATTATCGAACTTCTATATCGTCATTTCAAAATACTAACCTTCGCCCTTCATTTATGATAATATATTTCGTAGTTCATCTCTAGCATATCCACCGACCCACACCATCTAGCCAATGGTGTGTTCGTCACAGGGTGCAGATTGACTAACTGCTAGATATTTATCAACCCCTTTTTGTTCGCACTTGAACAATCTGCATCGAGCGACACAGTTCACTCCTTCTTCTTGCGCCACACGTTCGCCACACAGACCCTGTCTTCAAATCTATGTTTGTCCATTGTCCAAACCAGCACGATATAGCTTACCTCCGATATTTCCCACGGAGGTACGTTAAACATCGTCGCTGATTTTGTCCGGTCCGTCATCATTTCGCGCAGACATGGGTTTTACTTTCAACCCACCGCGAAATCATCGCCTTGCACAAGCTCCCACGACGGTTCAAACACCTCGTGTCCGAGCAGCTTGTCACTTGTAACGGACAACGCAGTCCTCGTCCCAATTTTTGGCACTGTGCGCGCATACTTTCCGCAAATTAAATATAAGTCCGTTCGACTTCCTCACGGGACTTTTCCCCTCGGACTCGCTACACAAGTAACTACATAGATAAGTTAGATTGGCCCAGGGCAAGTCTCCCCTCGCTCTGTTCGCCGAGGTTCTAACATTGTATGTAGTTTTATATTTACCTCAGTCCTGAGCTCACACAATTGGCAACCTCAATCTCATTTCTCGTACTCTACACTTATAGCATAGAAAGCCCATGGCAAGTTTCCCCTTGCCATGTCCGCCTGAAAAATATCTTAAAGTGTAGAGTTCCCCAGTCTTAATGATCTTCAGAATTTCACCATATGTATGTGACTCTTCTTCTCGTTGTTCACACTCCTCCATATCACTTCCCTTATAGTACATTAGATTTTGTTGTATATAGCCTTTTATAACCTGGATATTTTCAAAGATTTCCTTAAATGTCAAACTCCCCGGTGTTGTAAAACTGCTTGTAAATATTATTTACTTGTGTACTATACAATATTTTATTTACATAAAACTATGTCACCATTACCTTAACTAATTTTAACTGTAAAATTATTTTCTCTATTCCTGGCTTCTCCAGCTTTAAATATACTTAAACCATGTTCAGCCTTCTTCAACGGGGGCCATATGTCATAATATATGCTCTTCCAGGATTAATAAAACAAACCAACAGCCAACGAGAGAGAGCTGGGCAGCTAAAGCGAGACACTTTAGACAACTAACTCACGACCATTTTGACCACATTCCTGAGGGGGGGGCCGTTACCACCTGGCGACTATCCTGGTTAGCCCCCCGGTTGTGTACACAGGGAAAACAGTCGTTCAGCTGATAACGTCTCGCTCGCTACCTCTTTCTCTCTCGTCTGGCTGCCTGGATGATTGCTCTAACAACTCGTCGTGTGATTATTTCTCACCTCACCACATCATTACCACTATAATATCTCATATATAGTTATATTATTTTTTACTATTTGAGCTTAATGTTATATAAACTTTGATTTTAAATTGTATATATACATCTAGATGAGATTTGTGTATGTTGGGAATCTTTTATGGTTCAGATGATGAAACAACAAATAACAAGTTTACTTACAGCTGAAATGGTTTTAAGAATTAGGCAATTTTACCTTTTATGAAAGTACGTATTTTAAATTTATTATTTTCAAAGAGAGAGAGAGAGAGAGAGGAAAAAAACTTTTAACAATTACACTTCTCGTTTTTATATTAGAGTGTTGTCAGTCTAAAAGTATTTTAAGATCATTGATTTATTATTTTAAAACATTGTCTTTCTTTTTTTTTTCAATAGTGTATTACTTCAGTGGAGCACAAATCTCTTAAATTTTCTAATTGCCTTTGAATAAATAAATAGTAAAAGCGATTAGAAAAGATTTCGCACACACACACAAGCAAACTCTTAATCAGCTTGATTTAAATTTTAGTTAGATTAAAATATATATAATTATGTTATTTTTATTTACCAGTTGCAAACAAGACACGCTATATCCGATCTGGATAATTACGCGTGAAACTATTTACAATAATTATAGTAGAGTAGGTAACAGAATTATCAAAAAAGAAAATAAACAATTAAGAAAAAGAGCATTGAAAAATTATACATTAAACAAATAAGCAACAACATAAGCAGATAGAAGAAATCAAATATAATGATGTTGATGAAGGGATTGTATTAGAAAGCTTCTACAATTCAATTTAATAAAAAAAATAGTTGTAGAGGTATACATTTCGTTCTTTTGGTTTATATAAAACATATCATAGAGAATTGGAGACATTGTCTCTTGAATTATTCCACGCTTCAACAAAATGCTCTTCTTACTTCCCTTTTTAAAATAATTAATAAAACGCAGAGAACAATTTTTAACGCCTTACCAAATACTTGACGAAGACAAAAGATTTTTGTTGAAACGTTGTGAAAATAAAAAAACTCTAACTAACCGAAGTGTATATTTTTCATTGAAATAAAAATCAAGTTATCGAAATGGAAATTTTGAATGGAGGATGTTTATCTGTTGACATAATTGGCGGTATAAATGATTTAGCCACTTTGTCAGTTAAACACCTCTTTGACATCTTAACATGATTTCTGTCGTGTCGCTCCGAGCCACGAAACCATTCTAATATTCTTCTTCTTTCTTATCTCCACTCAATCATTCATGACTGGGTGAAGTAGAATGCGTCTGCCTTTGTCATTAAGACTGAGAGCACTACTAAGTGGCAGGCTGACTTAGCTCCAAAAGAAATGGCCGCCTCTGACATGAGGAACAGACGCCATGTGCAGCCGCTCCTAACATGGAGTACAAACGCTGCTCATCCTGTATCCCTGGATTAGGAGCGCTTACAGGGTACTATCAGCTGGGCCAGCTGAGCCCAGGTTTTTTTTAGCGAGCTTGTTACTGCTCCCCCTTCTCCCATTTCATCCGGGCTTGGAACCGGCAAAGGCGGAGTTTTACTTGAAACAAATATTATTTATTTGTCAAGCTGAAATCTACAGTAGCAAAGGAAGTTTAAGGCAACAAGACTTCTCTATTCCTAAGGCTGGACTGCCCAACTTTATTCATACGTCCTATTTATAGCACAAATACATTAAACTATGTAAATTGTACACAAAGAGCAAATATGCAAAGACACAACAATTTCGTTTTATCCCTAAACTGACGAAGGCCATTAGCCCGAAACCATGATCTCCAGGTAGGTGCTTCTCAGTTTGATGGTGTTGTAGCTTTGTCGCCGACCCGAGGATTGAAGAGCAGTTCCAAAATACCTTTATTAGATGTCGTTCAAAAAGAACAACGTAGTTTATGATATCATGAAAGTAGAAGTTGTCTAACCGACATTCATAGTTCTTAAAAATAGACAATTCAGCCAGTTAAAGTTTTATTTTCTCAACTTTTCAACAAAATTCTTCTATCTTCGTCAGGAGAAATAAATAAAAATAAATTATTTGGCAAGGCGTTAAAAATTAATAACGCCCTTACAACCTCAGAACAATTTTTAACGCCTTGCCCATAATGTTTTATTTTATTTATTTCTCCTGACGAAAACAAAAGATTTTTGTTGCAACGTTGAGAAAATAAAAAACTCCAACTGGCCGAAGTGTCTACTTTTAAATAAATAGCATATAATATTACCAATGAATAATATGTAACAGGTTCTTCACATATATAATTGTATTCACATATTTACAAGGTTAAAGGCTTATGCGGGGTCTTGAATTCGGAGTGTTCTCTCTTCTAAGATGGGCTGTTATCCTTTTTTTTCTAGGAAAGTGTTTTATTATGCATTTGTCTACGTTTGTTTTCAGTTAGTATAAGAGTTACCTTGGCTTTGCTTTCCTGGGTTGAAGACACTAATTAGAGAGTTTCATTGTTTTTTTATTATTATTTCGTATAGGCCAAACTTTGTAAATAAGAATAATCAACAGATAGTGGATCTATTTTTTGCTAGATGGCCTAAAGATATCAAAAACAATCAGTTTTATGTAGGAAGTTCATTTTCATTATTCGTATAAGTAAATTCTCTTGTAATGTGTGAACATAAATATTATAATATGCAAAACAGCGCTTTCTAAGATGAGTTTCTTGTTCTATTATATATACATCTCAAGCTTTCGGTTATCACAAATCCTTCCCCAGGAGGATAAGTACAAGTATAACATATACCCCTGTTATTGTTGTTGTTGTGTCCAATGAAGAGCCTCAGATGTCCCCATGCATCTCTATCACAGCAATATCCACTATCTTGGGTGTGTAAAGCTGCTGTTCTGGGTCCATGTGGCTCTTTACGTTGTTGTTGTCGTGTCCAATGAAAATCCTCAGATGTCTCCATACATCTCTATCATAGCAATGTCCTCTATCTTAGGTGTGTAAAGCTGCTGTTCTGGGTCTATGTCAATTTTCTGCAAGGCTGCGGCCATTGCTGGGCATAAGAATATACTCCTGCAAAAAAACTTGAGATTAATATACAATAAACTCAACCTCTGAAGCGCTGTTTTGCTTATTACTTATATGTATTTTTATTATCATATACTTTTAAGGATATTTCACAACCGGTATCGATCAGAGTTGGTTAGTATGTCGGACATATAAGAGATGTCCAGGAAAGTTAACATTAAGGCCATCCTAAGGTCGTAGCCATATGGGCCATGTGACCTATGACCCCCAATTTGTACTGGGTGGGTTCACTTTTTCCTGATCCCCTGTCTTAAATGGAACAAGTCCTGGATGGTCCAGAAACTGAAGATTTCATAGTAAGATGACCTGATAAAACTTGAGATTTGAAAATACAATGATTTTTTTAAAAAGCCTGTAAATGAGATAGAGAGATTGAGATTGAAACTACTTTATTCCAATATTCATATATGGTTATATATGAGGTTACATACGGAATAAATATAGATATGAATAAATATGATTATACAATGATAAATATATTAACACAAAGCAATAACGCGCCATCTATACATATAAAATGAAAGAATTTAAAAGCACGAATGTTTATTTTATACAAAATACAAACTTCTACTGTCCTTCCTACGATAAAAAAAAATATATTGGGAGGGCTTGGTTCATCAGTGGTGAACCCTCCCAGTAGTTTCGCCCATTTAATTCACCAGACCGCTTCTCAGAGCTCTAATACTGTATTGGACGATTCTGCTTATATATGCTGCACTGAAGGGTGGAATCTCGGAAATGGGTTTCAAGAAAACTATGGACATAAGCTTATAGGACAGTAATTTCATCACTGTAAAGACAGTAGAAGTTTGTATTTTATATAAAAGAAATATTCGTGCTCAATTCCTTTTATTTTATGATAAATATCTACTTATATAATTGCCTTATTCTGTCTGTGTGAAGTTCACTGTGTGAAGTTCACGGATAGATTTTGGTCAGAATGGATAAAATAAAAAAAGTGTCAAGGGATGGGAATCGAACCCACGACCTTCCGCTTACCGGGCAGATGCCATGACCACTAGGCCACATGACCACAATTTATAATTGTAACAAATAGTATTTGAATCAAAACATTCAATCGGGTAAAACACGGGCGTTGCCCGGGTCATTCGGCTAGTATAAAATAATTGATAAATATATATACCATCTAGTAAAGCTCATGTGAGCCTGGTTAGGATATGCCTTTTTTTCGTTTTTAATATATATATAAAATATAATGAATAGCGCAATAGTAAAATAAGAGTTCTATGAAATAAAAGAACACTTCGGCCAGAAAATTGTTTTTATTTTCTCAACGTTTTGACACAAAATTCTGTTGTCCTCGTCACGAAAAATAAAAATTGAATCAAGTTGAGAAAATAAAACATTTTCTGATAGAAGTATCTTTTATTTTAAAGAAATAAAAATACCGGTCTCTGGAAACCTTTATCTTCAAGATAATAGTAAAATAGCCTCTCCATAAAACCAAAAACCTAATAACATTAGAAAATAGAAGTAACAAAACCGAAGAATTTACTGCAAAATGACTTTGAATCCATAGTAACAGAGCATTCCAAAGGAAGATAGTAAAATATATTCTCCACAAAACCAAAAACCTAATAACATTAGAAAATAGAAGTATCAAAACCGAAGATTTTGCTGAAAAATGGTCTTGCATTCATAGTAACAGAGCGTTCCAAAGGAAGATAGTAGAATAGCCTCTCCATAAAACTAAAAATCTAATAACATTAGAAAATAGAAGTAACAAAACCGAAGAATTTGCTGCAAAATGACTTTGAATCCATAGTAACAGAGTATTCCAAAGAAAGATAGTAAAATATCTTCTCCATAAAACCACAAAAATCTGATTAATTAGAAAATAGAGGTATCAAAACCGAAGATTTTTCTGAAAAATGACCTTGCATCCATAGTAACAGAGCGTTCCAAAATTCTAAACGAAGATTTCTTGATAACATTGTGAAAATAGAAGTCTTAAAACTATAGATATTTATGTTAAATGTAGAAGTACCAATAGAATGAAATGGTCTTCCTAAAGCAGAGAACTAAAACATTGGAAAATAGAGGTCTGAAAACCGAAGATTTTGCTTCAAAATGACCTGGCGTTCATAGTACACACACAAAGCTTTATAAAGACCACCGGTCTTATACAGATTCACCACAGGAAAAAAGCACAGATGGAGCTCCTATACTCCAGGCAGCACCGCACCCAACAACAGCCTCCAGGTCCGACGCATGTCCAATAGCCACACGTTCCTTCGGGCATACGTTCATAGTAATAGAGCGTTCCAAAATTCTAAAGGAAGATTTATTGATAGCATTGTGAAAATATAAGTCCCAAAACTAAAGATATTGCTGTTAAATGAAAAAGAATCAATAGAGTGAAATGTGTATAGGGCCTCCCTAAAGCCAAAAAAGCTATTAACATTGGAAAATAGAAGTCTAAACATCGAAGAATTTTCTTTAGAATGTCCTGATGTCATTAGCAAATTAGCTTTCCAAAATTTCACAAGATTATTCTATATCATTGGAATACAAATAGAGGTTTAAAAACTAAGGTAATTTATCTTAAATGAAAATAGGTGTTGATTGTAAAATATCGCTTCCCAACACATTTTTCATCGGAAAAATAAAAATCTAAAAATACACACACACACACATGAAGCATTTATTAAGACCCCATTGGTCTTACACAGATTCTACAGAGTGTAGACAATAATGATCAGGATGAGTGGAGTTTTATAAGTACAAAATTACATGAAATGCAATAAAAAGCATGGTCTAATAAAAGAAGAAGAAAAGTTTTGAAGATTAATTATCATTATTATAATGGAAAGATTAATTTATCAGATCCGCCATAACTCTTCTGAAGAAATTATATACAGATAAATTGTCTATCAGACTTGATAGAAGAGAGTGTACGGTGAAGTTCAGGCGGCCTATCTCAGAAACAAGAGTTTCTCTTTCTGTCTAAAAATCTAAAAATAGGACAATTTTATTCCAAAATGGCCTGGTGTTGACACATCAAGGTTTAAACCTTTATTTTTTTCCGGTAAAAAAATTGGTATTGGGAAGCGATATTTCACTATTGACATCTCTTTTTAATTAGCATGAATAATCTTCTTTTTTCAGACCGCAAATTTCCCAATGATATAAAATAAACTTCTTGTGAAATTTTGGAATTCTATTTTGATAATGACATCAGAAAATATTTCGAAGCAAATTCCTTGGTTTTCAGACCTCTATTATCCAATGTTATAGTTCTTGACTTTAAAAGGGCCATTTCACTTTATTAATAAACGTGGCTGACTTTTCTTGATTAATCAATAATGTGGATTTGGTCAATTCTGGAATAATAAAAAAAAATGAACGACTAGTTGATATTTATTCCGACAGATGGCGCAATCCGTCAGCATAATTTAGTTGTACAATCAAGATATGGCTTTGTTTCTTAATTTATTGGGAAGTGTTTTTTTATATTCTTTAAAAAAGGTTTTGAAAATTCATTAAAAAAAGGTTAATCGCTTTTGGTCTTTTGGCATTCGTCACACAAAATATTGAAAATATTTCTTTTATATATATGAATATATTAAAAATAAAGAAGGCATCTCCTGGCCACGAGCACGTGTGCTTTTTTAGATGACAGAGCGCCATCTGGTGGAACAGAAATCAACTATTCATTGATTTAGCCTGTTCCCTGATATTTGGCCAACCCAATTTCTTAATAAATCAAGGAAAGCCATCCACGATTAAATAGATGGCGCTCTGCCATCTAAAAAGCACATGTGCTCGTGGTCAGGAAATGCCTTCTTTATTTTTAATATCAATACCTGACCCACTTTTATTTTTTTCTATTGTTTTTTTTTATATGAATATATCTTTTTAAAACGACATTTGAAATACTATCCCGCATGTGTTTCTTTTCAAGGAAAAATCAAAATTTATTTCAAGGAGAAATAACGATTATTTCTAACCTTTTGGATGAGGTATGAAAGGGTGAATTGTGAAGAATAATCATAAACGGAAAAATAAAACCCTGGACACTTTTATTTTTTCGTTTATCATTATTCTTCACAATTCACCCTTTCATACCTCATCCAAAAGGTTAGAAATAATCGTTATTTCTCCTTGAAATAAATTTTGATTTTTCGTTTAAAAGAAACACATGCGGGATAGTATTTCAAATGTCGTTTGACAATCATAAGCCGCATTATATTATATTGTAATATATATTTTAAAAAATGAGATTTTTTGTCAATTAATAAAGTCAAATAAGTAAAATAAATTATTGTTTAAAAAATTTGATTTTTTAATTAGAGTTCACTATACATTGATCCGATTTCTTCACATTCCGAATCGTCACTATGGCTCTTGATTGAAGCTGAATAAACTTTGACCATATTCTTTTTCCTATTATAGCTTGAAGATGAATCCGTAGACGAATATTCTCTTAATAATTTCGTTTTATTCAAGTATTTTTTAAGTAAAAATCGACAATTTGAAAGTCTTTTTAATGGTCGTTTCTTCTTTAAAATCGAATCATTAGAACATACATCATAAGAATGATATGATGGTGATGTAGTTTTACAAGATGTATAACTTGCTTCTTTATTTAAAGAAATTTTGCACGATTTTGGCTTTCGTTTATCTTTTGTATTTTTACCTTTTTGTTTATATGTAATTTTAAAAGGTAAATTTGAAAAAGAATTTGATTCGGAACATGAACATTGAGTAAGATAAGGTTGAAGGGTTGTTTTCTGTTGTGGATCGAAAATGATTGAGTTATGATCAAATTTGATTCCAAGAAGATGACTAAATGTAGATGAATTTGAAAATCGACTTGAAGATGCAGGTGAAGGTGGTAAATAAATAGTTGTTATTTTAGAATGTAAAAGATCTTCAATTGCTAACCATGGTTTAAACATATGATCACATGGATTTAAAAGTCGACATTCCCAATGACATTTGATCTTTTGACCGATAAAATCAGTGATTGATTCACGTTTCTGAAGTTGACAGTATTTACTTCCAGTAGTGTAAGTATGATCAGTTGAATGGTAGGAATGAGATCCGTTCATTTTCTTTGATATCCAACCTTTACCCTATGGGAAGGGCATAAAGCCCCCCCAAAAATATATATATAAATTTATGAGTATTCTTTAATTGTTAAGACACTAATTCGAAAATAGAAAATATTTGAACAAAAAGGGAATTTTTTTTTATGGAATTAGAGAGAGAGAGAGAGAGAGATTGAGATTGAAACTGATTTATTATAACGTCCATATAAGATTATATAAGGTTAAATACATAAATATGATTATATAATGATAAATATAGGGAAATATATATAAATAGATAAAAAAAATATATAAATAACATATATATAAAATATATACAAGGTCTTCATTGGTGGTGCCCACCGCGGGAAAGACTCCGCCACCGGTGGACTGCGAGAGTTCTTTCCCACAGAGTGGGCAGGTCGAGGTGTTGGCTGGCGTTGCCCACCTCAAGACCAAGATGGTACTTGTAGATGGTAGCCTTCGCCACACTTGTTAGCTTCACTGCCTCGGGATGGAGGCCGACGCCGAAGAGCCAGGCCTGCAAATCCAGGGGCATTTCGCAGGAGGCGAACACCTCCCGGAGCAGGGGTCGCACGGCTCGGCAACTCCAATATCTGAGGGTCAGCGACCCGTCGCTGGACCCACAGGCGGCACAGTTGGCAAGTCTCGAGGCAGGATGGTCAGGATGGGGTAGGGCGTGGAGGGCTAGCCGTAGGGCGACATCTGCGTCGTGCCCCGAGAAGCAGTTTCGACGCAGGTCGGCCCAGGGGATGGAGCGGGGCACAACCACGGCGAGGGTCCACCGGGCAGCCAGCTCTGCAGTAGGATGGGCCTGGAGCCGTGCCGAGTCCAATGCCCGGCGCGCCCTCTGTCTGGGTAGGCGGGTGATGGGGGTCGCCGATCCCCGCAGGACGATGGTCTCCGCCTCGTACTCCGCATGATAGCTGGAGCTGGCGTTTTCCCGCAGGAGACGTTGGCAAAAGGCCCCCAGATGCTGCACGTCCAGGAGCGCGGCCCGCGTTGAGCGCGCAAGTGCAGGGGCGCCATCGGAGAAGTCCCCGACAGTCGCCTGTAGCCAGCGCCCGGGAGCCAGCAGAGAGAGATAGTAAAATTATGAAAATTAATTCATTTCCTGATTGTGAAACTGAAATTTGCTGATAATTTAAGCCATCTATCGGAAAAACTATCAAATAATCGTTTAATAAAAATTTAATTTCACAGAATATTGATTAAAATACTCTTTCTGTATAATGATTGGTTCTTGATTTATTGAAAAATGTTATTTAGACAATATTCTGGAAAATTTGGAAAACGAGTATTCAATACTAGACGAATGGCCCGGGCAACGCCCGGGGTTTACCCGAGTGCGAATATATTTTAAAAACGTTGACTTGGGTGGTCATAGCGCCCGATTTTAAATACGTATTACGATGCTATTTACATGTTATATATATTTTTTAATATTATTATTATTTAATATTAATTTTTATTATAATAATAATTATTATATATATTTATATATATTATATAATAAATATTTTAATAATAATTATTTTAATATTATTTAATATATAAATAGTTTAAAAAATCAAACATAGATGGCGTTACCTCCCCATTGCTTTCATCCCCGTCTAGCGGCGCTGCATGCGAGTTAAGTCTATATATCTGCAAATAACTCTAAGGAATTTCAAGATATTCAAGAAATTATTTTTCGGACACCTTTCCGGGGATATACCTAATAATATCCCAGAATTTCATGGCGATTGGATGTATGGTTTTTGAATAACAGGGTTGTCTAGAGGGGGGCAGGGAGGCCACGTGTTCGCTGGCGGCCAATGGGAGCGCATTCTATCCGTGAGCTTCAGACAAAGCTTCAGACAAACAGACAAAGCTTCAGACAGAATAAGGCAAATATATAAGTAGATTTATTCCGATAGGTGGTGCAAGTTATCAGCAATTATGAAGCCTAAATCTACGGTCATCTACGAACAATGACTTTTCAGAATGGTTGCAAGGTTTTGCCACTATGTACTAAGTGTCAACCTGCAACCCCAAAACACATTATTGACTGTATTGACTCATCCATTGATGAGCTCTACTCTTCCCCGTCAAACACCATCAACAAGCTTTACAAGCTTGATACCTTAATATGATTGAGTGGAGATAAGAAAGAAGAAGAAGATGAAGTCTAAAATACCTCCGTTGAGCGATTCATCTGATTATGCTTCAATCTCAGATCTGGATCTTAAATTACTATTGGGTCATAGTTTGTTTCATCTTAGAAATATGGCAGAATAAACAAAATGATGAGGAGCATTTAAACCTTATGAATACAATATCAAAACACGTGGCGCCATCTATGAACCAAATATTTAACTATTTTACACATCAATTTAAGCTTCAATCGTTACAGATGTTTACCTTGATAAAGGTTTTTTTCAGGGCTGCTTACCGAAGTATAAATATAGTAAAAAATAGTTTTAAATTCTTATACTAATTAAAGTAGTCAGTTTATTTATTAAAGAATTTATAATGAGAGATTAAAATACAAACATTAGGCCTCCAGGGAAAGTTTCTTTTTTAAAAATTGCTTATTTATAGATCTTTCTAGCTTTCAGGAAAGAAAGCCCTTCTACAGGAGAAAATATTGACATCTAGTCAACAGTAGGGAGAGAGGTTACAGTTAAAAATATTTACGTGGATAAAGATCAGCCATTTATGTTGTTTTTGTTGTGTTCAATGAAGAGCCTTAGATGTATCCATACATCTCTATCACAGCAGTCGCAATGTCCTCTATCTTTGTTGCGTAAAGCTGCTGCTCTGGGTCCATGTAGCCATTTATGTTGTTGTCGTCGTGTCCAATGAAGGGCCTCAGATGTCTCCATACATCTCTATCACAGCAGTCCTTCTCTATCTTAGATGTGTAAAGATGCTGCTCTGGATCCATGTAGCCATTTATGTTGTTGTTGTGTCCAATGAAGAGTCTTAGCTATCGCCATACATCTCTATCACAGCAGTAGCAATGTCCTCTATCTTGGGTTTTTAAAGTTGCTGCTCTGGGTCTATGTCAATTAGCGAAAGAAGTCGTACTATATTACCCTTACATTAAGAATCTGTATTTGTAAATAATCATACAGGAACCAAAACTCTTGGCCGAACAAAAATATATATTTTCCAATTTCAATATCATTCCTAAAGTAAAATTTTGAGCAAAACAGGTTGAAAATTTGGCATCTATCAGCTTCCTCGATCAGAAGTAAGGCGTTGTTGCGGTGTTATTGTTCCATTCGTTTTGCATGGATTTGAAGAAATCATTGTCATGGTCGTTTGTGTAGACGGAAGGATTTTGTTTGTTCCAGTCGCCATTGGAGGTTGGAGGACATTGGTATTGATTCCAAAATATCCTGGTCTCGTCTGGAATCCTGTGTTTGGATACTGGTTACCTGCTCCTCCATAGTAATCATATGTTCTCTGAGGGAACTGTGGATTTGGGTACTGGAAAAATGATGGAAAATTTGGATAAAATGATGGAACACCAAATACTGGTTGAACTTGTTCTGGACTTTTTACGTTTGTACCAGATTCTAGTTTCCTTTCTGATGAAGCCGTTGTATTCTGAATTTGTGGTGGAACTGTTGGTATAGGTGCTGGTACTGTTTGTGGTAATCTTGTTTTTGATTCTTTTAATGAAAGTTTGTCTATGATTGGTTGTGGGCTTTCTGGTGTTGTTACTGGAGGTGTTGAAACCTGAGTTTTTTCTGTAGGACGATTTTTTGATGCTTGAGATTGTTTTTTGTTTGGAGGTTTCCAACCATCTTGTGCCATTCTTCTAGCAACTCTTTGAAGAACGCCTCGTAATTCTCCAGCTGAACAATATAGGATATTCAAATCTGTTTTATCATGATCACCTGAAGATGTTGATTGTCTTCTAAGATATGAAGCTTGTTTTACGGCATGCATAAAACCTTTATTTTTTGCATGAACACTATAATCAAGTGATGAATCACTCATATTCTTTATTATAGGAAAATGGCTTTTACCTCTTCGCGAATGTTCACGGAAATCAAAATAGGAATCATGTCGTCGATGTGATCGAGATTTACAACAATGTCTTGCAACATTATAAGATCGTCTTAACTGGTTGCAACGACGGGAATATTCAGATCCAATTGAACATTGTGTTATAAGTGAAAGCTGTGAAGAGGTTCTTGATTTGTGACGATGATTTGTACGGGATTTAGAATGTCGATGATGCTTATGACAATGACATTCATCCTTACTCTGTATCGATGAATCCTGGCGCTCTTTTAGAAACTGATTTAACGATGCATAATGTCTCATTAACAACTTTTCAGTCATTTTTTCACATTCATTATCCACACTTTTCAATTTTGATCCTTCACTTTTTGATTTTTTCTTCTTTTTTGAACTATTCTCATCAGTAAAATCTTCACCAAAATTTGATTTGCCTTTTTCCCAATCATTTTTACGATTTCGATGACGGTTTCCAGAAGTAGTATCAAGACTTTCTTGTTTATCTGTTTCACGTTTCTCTTTATGAAGACTCATCTCGTTTTTCAAAGAGAATTATTTTCTTGAAAAGACGAATTTAAAAAATGGTATCAAGTCTTAGAAAGACAATTTATTATTCTGTATCATGCTAAATAAAAATCTTAAGGAATTTTAAAACGTTAGTAATAGCATGTCAGCTCGGGATTCAGAGCTGTAATGAAACTGCTTCAACGTGCATGCGTGATGCATGGGCAATAACGGTTAGAGGAGAGAAAGTGAAGAAAGGTTTTCTTATTTCTATTATTATTATCGCCCACAAGTATACACACACATGATATAGACCATGATAATCATAGTGGATAGTAGTTTTAGCAACTGATTTAACTGTAATCACACTAAATGTCTAAACAAGTAGAAAGCATCTATATATAAATTCATTTGCCGTTCATCGATTTAAAAATTTGTAAGAATTATATTTGTCAATGTGTTTCTTTTTACATAAATCATAAAATATTATGTAATGCATCAGCGCGCCTACAGACCTAATAAGCTTATGTCCATAGTTTCCCTAAACACCCCAAAGTTATCTTTCTTAGTAAATGTGCAAGGTATATAAGAAAACCAATCCAATACAATAGTAGAGCGGTGTGGAGATTAATTTGGTGAAACCGCTAAGAGACTTCACCACTGATAAGCCAAGCCCGTTCATTCAATAACTTTTATTATTGCAGTAAAGTCTGTAGAGATAATATTTGATGAAAATTTTGAACTATTTTTGATGCGTGTATTATTATTTTTAAAATAAATAAATTTTCTACTTCCCTTACTGTAATGATAAAATGATAAGGGCAGTAGAAAATTGATTTTAAAAAGAATCATATGCATCAAAAATAGTTCAAAATTTTCATAAAATATTATCTCTACAGACTTTACTATAATAATAAAATTTATTGAATGGGATGGCCTGGCTCATCAATGGAGAACAACTCTCTCAGCAGTTTCACCAAATGTAGCCGTTGTGCCGCTCTGATCCTTTCCTCGAGCCTTCGTAACGTGCGGCCTCTAAAACCACTGGCCAAATCTTGTAGCCGTTGTGCCTCTCTAATCCTTTCCTTGAGCCTTCGTAACGTGCGGCTTCTAGAACCACTGGCCAAATCTTGTAGCCGTTGGGCCGCTCTGTTCCTTTCCTTGAGCCTTCGTAACGTGCGGCCTCTAAAACCACTGGCCAAATCTTGTAGCCGTTGTACCGCTCCGATCCTTTCCTTGAGCCTTCGTAACCTGCAGCCTCTAACACCACTGGCCAAATCTTGTAGCCGTTGTACCGCTCTGATCCTTTCCTTGAGCCTTCGTAACGAGCAGCCTCTAAAACCACTGGCTAAATCTTGTAGCCGTTGTGCCATTTTGATCCTTTCCTTGAGTCTTCGTAACGTGCAGCCTCTAAAACCACTGGCCAAATCTTGTATCCGTTGTACCGCTTTGATCCTTTCCTTGAGTCTTCGTAACATGCGGCCTCTAAAACCACTGGCCAAATCTTGTAGCCGTTGTACCGATCTAATCCTTTCCTTGAGTCTTCGTAACGTGCAGCCTCTAGAACCACTGGCCAAATCTTGTAGCCGTTGTGCCGCTCTGATCCTTTCCTTGAGTCTTCGTAACGTGCAGCCTCTAAAACCACTGGCCAAATCTTGTAGCCGTGGTGCTGTCTTGATCCTTTCCTTGAGCCTTCGTAACGAGCAGCCTCTAAAACCACTGGCTAAATCTTGTAGCCGTTGTGCCATTTTGATCCTTTCCTTGAGTCTTCGTAACGTGCAGCCTCTAAAACCACTGGCCAAATCTTGTATCCGTTGTACCGCTTTGATCCTTTCCTTGAGTCTTCGTAACATGCGGCCTCTAAAACCACTGGCCAAATCTTGTAGCCGTTGTACCGCTCTGATGCTTTCCTTGAGCCTTCGTAACATGCGGCCTCTAAAACCACTGGCCAAATCTTGTAGCCGTTGTACCGCTCTGATCATTTCCTTGAGCCTTCGTAACATGCGGCCTCTAAAACCACTGGCCAAATCTTGTAGCCGTTGTACCGCTCTTGATCCTTTCCTTGAGAGAGAGAGTCTTCGTAACATGCGGCCATCATAAACCCTTTCATAGTATATTATGAGATCGAAGCCGCCCCTGTACTGATGAGGGACATAGCCCGAAACCATAGTATTACCATTGTTAGAATTTTGTCTGAATTCTTACCAAAACTGGTATTGTGGCTCATTCTTTATCATCAATAGTAAAGATTTTACTAACGTGATGAACAAGATCATCGTTCTTATGTATAATTGAAAAGAGATATGCCTCTCTTTTGATACATGAATAATGTATTTGTTGATTTTTAACGAGGCTATGTAAATTTCTTTTGAGCAATGTTGTGCAGTTGTAACATACTTTCATGAATAAAAATACCTCAAGATCACCCTTAGTTTAGTTTTAATGTATAACTCATAGTAATTTGTTTGAGAGAAACAAATCAAAATAATAAATTTTAGAATATTCATAGTTTTTATGACAAAAATATAAATATAAACAGTAGCAATGTGTTTTTTTATTCGTGTAAAATACAGTAGACTTTCCTATAACGCGAGTTTTTACAACGCGATTTCGTACAACGCGATAAAAAAAAATTGCGACAAATTTATTTATACAAAGCGAATTTTCGTATAACGCGTTATAAAATAAAACAATTTACCCTAACAACATTCGCGTTATACAAGTTTTATTTCGTACAACGCGAATTCCTATAACGCGATTTCATACAACACGGAACACATTATTCGCGTTATGGGAGAGTTTACTGTACAAGCTTTCAGATCTTTATAATCCTTCTACAGACATAGCTATAAGTTAAATCATTCTTTCAACTTAGAGTTATGTCTTTTTGAAAATAGAGCAATCCATAAATAAATCTTTAAATAAAAAGTGATATATTGAATCAAAATATCATTTATTTTACCAATATATCAGTTGGCTGAACGCCAACCTTTATCAAGGTATTATAACATTTTAAAGTGTGTCAACAACAAACTCATGTGACGTTATGTGGCTCTGAGTTTGTTGTTGACACACTTTAAAATGTTATAACACCTTGTGTAGAAGGATGTATGTAGAAGGATTATAAAGATCCGAAAGCTTGTACTTTGCACAAATAAAGAAATACATTTGCTACTGTTATATTCTTATTTTATACTTTATAAAAAAATTATCTTTTGATGGAATAAAATTTTATTTATATCGTCTCAGTTTACAGGTGTTACATTCGAGCGCAGCTAACCTTGTCTTGGTTATTTACATATGGCGAGTTGGTGGAGTAGAAATGGTCCTTCAGAACTTGCAGGAGGACATCTCTCTAACTTTTCAAATGATTTATACATTTATATAGACGTCATTTGGTTGCCAACTTCACAGAATTGCTTTAAAAAAATGCAAAATATTTATTTAAATATATAAAATATTTTTGGTCGCAGTGGTACAGCCTGCTCCATACTGACAAGCGCCAAAAGCGCGAAACGCATTCGTGGATGGCTTTTCTTGGTTTATCAAGAAATTGGGTTGGCCAAATATCAGGGAACAGGTTAAATCAATGTTTAGTTGATTTCTGTTCCACCAGATGGCGCTCTGCTATCTAAAAAGCACATGTGCTCCTGGTCAGGATATGCCTTCTTTATTTTTAATATAATAAAATGTTTAACTAGGGTTAAATACTTTTAATTTTCATATCTCTCTACATCAAAACTTCATTAAAATCAAAAATAATATTTAAAATAGTTATTAACAAATATACTCGGTCTATTATTCATTACCAGTTGCAAAAGACACTCTATATCTGATGTGAATAATTGCCCATGAATAAGTACAAAATATTTCAATATTTAATAAATGATTAAAATTAATCGCATAACTTTGATTATATTTATAATGGTCATATAGTATTAAAGAGTTAATTTTCAAAAAATAATTGAAACTATAATACAATATAATGCGGCTTATGATTGTAGAACGACATTTGAAAATTATCCCGCATGTGTTTCTTTTGAACGAAAAATCAAATTGGATTCCCATCCCTGGACACTTGATTTTTCCTTTTATCATTACTCTTCACAATTCATCCTTTCATGCTTCATCCCTAAGGTTAGAAATAATCGTTATTTCTCCTTAAAATAAATTTCGATTTTTCGTTCAAAAGAAACATTTGCGGGATAATTTTCAAATGTCATTCTACAATTGAAACTATTTACAATAGTTCATACAATGTGTGTATGGTAGTGTCTAAAAATTGACTTTTTTAAATAAAATTCATAAAGAAAAAAAAGTTTGATGTCATAATTATAACTATTTACAATAAATTGTACAAAATTTAAGGTAAAATCGCGGTTCAAAGATATAATGTTGATTAATTATCCATTTTTCACCGATTTATTATTTATTAAATAAAGATTTTTGACCATTTTTATGGTTCGTTAATATATAGCCTGTATCAAATAACGAAGGTTAAGGATTCGTGTGAAGTTGAAATACAGGAAAAAAAATAATATGCCACCGATTGTAATTAAATCGACGATCGGACCAACCTGCGAGAAACTATGCATAATCGAAGCCTCCTTAATAACGAAGATCCTAGACAAATGTGGAATCGAGTATAAACTTGAGGAAACGGTTCAATCAAAGAAGAGAACTCGCGGCTCACAATCGGATGACTCAAGATCGCCAACTAGGAGCGAGCGTAATCTGAAGACGCCTAGAATGGACATCGACGAACAAAGTCCCGCCACTGGAGTTTCTCAACAAATGAACGCAGCTCACCCACCGCAAGACGATGAAGAAAATAACGACAACGATGGCCCATGGACCACAGTCACTAACGTGAAAAAAACGAGAATTCCTCCTGTTATTGCAGAAAATGTAGCAGATTGGAAGCTTCTTTGCCAAGAACTAAAAGACTTGTGCATGGAACCATTCCAAGTCACGATTTCTGGCAAAAAGCACATAATTAAATCGAAAAACATAGGCGACTTCAAAAAAATCAGGGAGTATGTACAGAAAAATAATGGAGGATATTCCTACAGACTACAGGAGGAAAAACCACTGAAAGTGGTATTGAAGGGGGTAACAACAGCCTTCAAAGACGAAGACGTCGTAACTGAACTGGTCTCAATGGGCTTCACTGAGGTCATTGTCAAAAGACTCCATAGACAATCGACCAAAATACCGATGAATATAGTCCTAGTAGAGCTACCGAGAAATGAACAAAATAAACGAATCTATGGAATAACCGAAATACTTTACCAAAAAATAGTCCTGGAATCATTCAGGACTACAAAACGAGTGACCCAATGCTTTAACTGCCAGGGTTTTGGGCATGGCCAGCTAAACTGCTTTTTGAAGCCCAAATGCGTCAAGTGTGCTGAAGAACACCATTCGAAGGATTATCCAAGAAAGTCGAAACAGCTCCCACCAAAGTGCGCTAACTGTGGAGAGGCGCACACAGCCAATTACCGCAGATGCCCAAATTTTCCGAAGCCACAACAACAGCAGCTAAAGCCTCCCAGACAAAACTCCCCTAACACCATACCTCAAGCAAGCTCCACTAAAACAGAAGAAGCAACTGTTGAAAAACAAAAGGCAAGTTACGCTGAAACTGCAAAAAAGAAAACTACTCGTTCTGACACCAGGAAACTGTGCGAAAAGTTTTTAGAAATTATCAAAACTTACTTACAATGAAAGGCAAATTACCTTTTAAAATCGTTTTCTGGAATTGCAACGGAATCAAACTCAAAAAAAGAAGAATTCCTACAGTTTTTAGAAGAAACAAAATTCTCAAAGAAGATCTCAACCAGCCTAATATAGAAGAGATTTATCAAGACTCTGCGACAAGACTATTCTCGCTATTTCAAAAATCATCAAATCCAACTATACAAGAAATTGTTCAAAATCAAGGTGACCTCAGCCACCGAATCCGACGACCTGGACCCAATGGCTAGCTGACAGCCAAACACCCAACAACTGCCCTCCTGTAAGGTTCGGGGGGCCACTCCAGAATTACAACTCGCCATGTGTAAATAATCTGGACAAGGTGACTCGCGAGCTGTGCTCGAATGTAACACCTGCAAATTGAGATGAAATAAATAAATAAATAACGAAGGTTAACAGTCTGAAATACCATTATAATTAGTTTCTTCTTGATTTATTAGAAAAAGGTGCTTGACTAATTTGCAAATCTAAAACAATTCTATACTTATTCCTTTTAAAATTTCAAGATGACTGCACATCTAAATGAAATTTATGATTACTAAACACGCATACACGTCAATATAAAATTATATTTTCATACTTATGAGATATTTGATTAATCATAACTGAATGTTAAAAGGATAAATTCTTATTCTAAAAATAATAATCTGTGAACATTTTTTTTAATACTGGGCAACACTGTAATATAAAAATAATAGAGATAGCCTAAAAAACATAAAAGAATGTTTTGTTTACCTTTTTAAATGTGTGTGTATTTCTTTGTTAGTGAATAATAAACTTCTGTGTGTTTTTCATATAAAAACTGTTTTCTTTAACTTAAAACCCAACACTGAATTCTTAAATCATCAAACAAAAAAAGATAAGTCATTTTTAATCCAGTTGAGTTGCTTTAGAAATCAAATAAGTGTTTAAGATTCTTTTTAAATTCAGTTAGAGGTTCAACGATGTAAAGTGATGATGAAACATCGGTATCTGTTTTATGGGAAATTTTCAAAGAAGCCTTATTGTTAATCATATCCTTATTTTCGACTGAAATTGTATTTGAAGAAGTTGCACAGGATATTTTGTGCATCAATATTTCTTCATCGTCAGTATCTTCCAAATCATATATAGATGTTGAATAATATTCAGTGGATTTACTTCCACTTTCTAAATTTTTCATTTCTTCCAGAATTGATGCAATTAGTGAACAATCTTTTGATATTTCGTATTCTTCAGTAGAACTTCCAACTAACCACGAAGATGATTTTTTAAGACCTTCAGGTAATATAGAAAGACTTCTTGACGTATCTAAATAACTTTTAGATGCTTTTTTACTGAACATTGGAAAACTTGCTGCGTTTTTAAGCCGAGTTAATGATGTTTTGTAATCTATATCAAAAGATTTATATTTATAATACGATTTTGTTTCTTCCTTTTTATCCTTTTGTATTGAATTTTCTTCGAAATATTCTTTGTACTTTTCTTCAAATTCTTTTTGTTTTAAGTCAACTGGTTCTATTTTTTTCTTTATATCTAATAATTCATTTACATTTTTAGCATTATCACTTGATTTGACTTGGTAATATTTCAAATTTTTATCAACGTAGTCGTAAGTATTTTTGATACATATGGATTCTTCTTTAAATGCATCTTCGTATCTGCAAAATGATCCTTCACCTTTGGAACTTGGTTCTTTTATTTTATCTGCATCGTGTAAATAACGTTTATCTGTTAAATCGGATATTCTACGTTTTAAATATGGTAATAGTTTTCCTTTATGGTATTTACCCTTTAATTTTCCCTTTTTGTAAAATCCTTCTATTTTATCATATTTTTGTTCTTCTTTTTTAGAATATATAATTTGTTTTTCTTTGTAAGGCGTTTCATATTTAGTCTTTGAATCACTCTTTTCTCCTTTATCATATTCTTTTTCTTTTTTCATGGTCATGTCATATTCATTTGTGATTTTCTTTTTATATTCTATTTCATTTGACATATCGTCTTTTGCTTTTTTCTGTTTGTGGAATTTTTCATCTTTTTTATCATGTTTTGATTCTTTCATTTCTGATTTAGAAAGATGTTCATAGACGTCTTGTGAATATTTATCCATTCTGAAAGAATCTCTGAATGTAGATTGATCTTCATCTTCTTTTTTATCTTGTAATTTGTCTATATCTTCTTCAACTTCGCTTACTGGAAATTCTGATGGCATTGTGTATTGTTCTTTTGAAGAATTATATACAAAACTGGATTTAAATGAATCTGTTTGATCAGGAGTTATTATTGATAGTTTCCTTGTTTTAGCTTCCTTTTCTTCTTTATCACAAAGGCGGTCTAGAAGATTGTTTGAGTTCGGATATCGATTCAAATCTCTAATAGTTTTCTTATCTTGAGGTTTAGAATGGCGTACACAATAGTTACTACATGGATAACTTAGAGAGGAATAAGTAAAAGGTACTCTGGTCTTCAATGATACATCATGTGGATGTACTGGAATATAAAATCCATGAGATTGAATGACATGTGGATCTGGAAACTGTCGAGGAAGTTGGGTTTTCAAATCCCATTCATCTAGTTCATTTATTTTAGTTTTGGGTCGTTTTGGACGCGTGGTTCTAAGATGATCTGGGCAATTTTTATAGAGACCTATTAGATACTCTGTCTTTTTTTGTTCTTCCTTTTGGATAGCTTCATTTAATGGACAATCAGGAAAATTATGGATTTCAGCCCATGGTTTACATACACCTGGTGAATTATCTAAGAGTTCAATTATCCATTTTTTAAAAAGATCTAATTCATAACTGTTATCAAGTGTTTTTAATCTGGGACATAGTAATTCTTTGAAATTTCTGGTAAACACAAGTTTTTCTGCTTTATTCTTCGGATATTCATCGCAGGATGAAGAATTTTCAGATATAGAATCGGAGTGGGATGACATTCGAACAAATTGGCTTAAAAAATTTTTGAATTTTATCAAATTTGACCAGTGCTACTAGTTCAAAAACTGCATCACTGATTTTTATATTTATTTATGATGACAAACTTATATAACTTTCTACTATTTCAAAAGAAATAGAAAATTTTTTGATGGTTATATAAAAGAAGACATGATGTTTGTTTAATAAAAAACTAATTGTTAATATAGTTGAAGTTTTTTGAAGCTTCATAAAGCATTTAGTTCTTTTTTTAAATGTTTTTATATTTGGATGTAGTCTCTCAGAACTAGCTCCCATATTTACTAACCCTAATCAAGGGTAAAGTGTTTACAAACTATCAAGAAGATATTTTGATTATAGGTTAAGTTAGGTTCTTATATTAGGTTTATTAAACATGGAGACCTTCCATATATTCAAATAATTTCATATAATCAACTTGATTGAATGAATATTATATTCTTCTCAAACTTTCAAGTTGTCCTAAAAATATCATTATATAAAGAAAGTAGGAAGTTGTTTTATTTGGAAGAGTTTTTCAAAACTACGTTAAATGGTTTTATTTTTATAAAAAATTGCGGGTAAATTTGACCTTTTCCATAAAATATAATTTCTTGTATCAATATTAAGGTGAAAAAATCAGACTTCTCTCCAGGAATAAGTTTCTTTTTGAAAAATTCAATTTAAATCTCTAGCTTTCGGGCATTGTTTACACTTGGTTATCTCGTATGTCTTCAATAAAGGTCACTGTAATATCTTTCAGAGTTATTGTCTGAATCCTGATATACATGCTAAAAGATACAACTTCCTTAATTTTTGTCCATGAGTGTATCTTTCAGAGTTATTGTCTGAATCCTGATATACATGCTAAAAGGTACAACTTCCTTAAGTTTTGTCCATGAGTGTATCTTTCAGAGTTATTGTCTGAATCCTGATATACATGCTAAAAGGTACAACTTTCTTAAGTTTTGTCCATGAGTGTATCTTTCAGAGTTATTGTCTGAATCCTGATATGCATGCTAAAAGGTACAACTTCCTTAAGTTTTGTCCATGAGTGTATCTTTCAGAGTTATTGTCTGAATCCTGATATACATGCTAAAAGGTACAACTTTCTTAAGTTTTGTCCATGAGTGTATCTTTCAGAGTTATTGTCTGAATCCTGATATACATGCTAAAAGGTACAACTTTCTTAAGTTTTGTCCATGAGTGTATCTTTCAGAGTTATTGTCTGAATCCTGATATACATGCTAAAAGGTACAACTTTCTTAAGTTTTGTCCATGAGTATACGTTTGAATATTAGTATGAAAATAAAGTAAGTAGAGGAGCTTCTTTATACACGTTTATTCTCGCTAGCTTTCGAACCTACAAGGTTCTACATCTGGCATGGATAGCTTTTACACTAACAAAAGTACTGCAACACAGGGACCTTATATACACCTAGGAGGAAATTTACATACTTAAGCTAATGGATAAAAATAGAATATATGACGCCGACGTTAAAATTGGAATATTTACATATAAAAAACTGAAAACAAGATTTGTAAAATTATGAATATATGTAAAACCAGCCAACATTGTTGCGACAAATGAGTAAAAGTCCAAGGGCATAACCAGGGGCCCCACTCAATGTCACAACCAATGGGTAGGGGATAGGGGGGGGGATTGGGGGGGGAAGGAAGTGGGGGGGGGGGGGGTTGGGTGGGAGGAGTAGTATCTACTATTAATAAAGGACTTTGTATATATCGAGAAGGTCTATTTTGCGATTAATACTGTTGGTTTGTGAGGAAATAATGGATTCTAAGCATAGTCTATTGTGTTTGTGGTTGATATGTCTGTATTTAATGTGTGGATGTTCAAGATCAAAACTGTGGCCTGTTTGTGCGATATGGGTGTAGACTAGGGATTTTGTATCTTTGTTATGAATATTGCGATTATGTTCTGAAATTCTGATACGTGTGGTTCTGCCTGTTTCCCCGACATATGATGCTGGGCAATTATTGCACTGTAGGGAATAGATGGCGCCAGTAGAGTCTATAGGGAGGGTAGGTCTATCTGATTTGGTGATGCTATTTCTGAGGATGGTGGTTAGGTTGGGAGGACTGTTGTATAAAACTTTGATGCCATATGGGCGCAATATGCGGGATATTGAAACTGCTTTGGGGGAATATGGAAGCCAACATGTGGATCTATAGATTGTAGTAGTTGTATGGACACATGGATCAAACATGTGTTTGTCTATAAAGGGCAAGGGGTAACCTGCAGCCATAAGGTTCAAACGGATTCTAGATTTTTCGATGGTTTTAAATATGGGCAATGAGCAATGGGTGAAGATTCTCTTGGATAGGGTCTTAACTGTATTTATTTTATATGCTATGGGGCTACTGGAGGAGAAGTGTGTGTATTGGGGGGGAATGTTCTTTTTGTGAAAAACTGTGGTTTGAAAGGTGTGTGGTGTGCGTATGACTAAAATGTCTAAAAAGGGTAAAGCGGAGCTCGATTCGGTTTCATAAGTAAATTTTATATTTGGGTTGAAGTCGTGTAAGGTACTATGGATGCGTTGGAGGCTGTTTGAGTTAATGATACAAAAAACATCATCCACATATCTCCTCCAGTAGTGTATGTCAGAGGGGAGGGTTTGGTTGATCCATGTGTCCAGCGAATTCATGACTATTTCTGCAATTATTGATGAGAGAGGACTACCCATAGGGGTGCCTCTGATTTGTTTGTAACAGTGCGTGTTAAATGTGAAGGAACTAACGGTCAAACAGAGGGAGGTTAGTTGTAGTATGGTGGAAGATGTCTGTGTGTCTATGTTAGATGTAGTGAGGAATAGTTGTAATTTATCTGTAATGAGGGTATGTGGTAGGGAAAGGTACAGAGATGTGACGTCAAAGGACGCCATGATGTGTTGTGGTGGCGGAGTTAGGGCTGTGATGTTTTCTATAAATGTGGGGGGGTGAGTGATGCTGTATATGTTCGGGTTTTGCTTCATGAGAGGGGACAAAAGGCTTACCAGATATTTGGACCAATCATCGCTTATCACCAATCCCCGGCATATTCAGTCTATCAGATAGACCTACCCTCCCTATAGACTCCACTGGCGCCATCTATTCCCTACAGTGCAATAATTGCCCAGCATCATATGTCGGGGAAACAGGCAGAACCACACGTATCAGAATTTCAGAACATAATCGCAATATTCATAACAAAGATACAAAATCCCTAGTCTACACCCATATCGCACAAACAGGCCACAGTTTTGATCTTGAACATCCACACATTAAATACAGACATATCAACCACAAACACAATAGACTATGCTTAGAATCCATTATTTCCTCACAAACCAACAGTATTAATCGCAAAATAGACCTTCCCGATATATACAAAGTCCTTTATTAATAGTAGATACTAAGTTTTGTCCATGAGTGTATGTACTTGGTTATCCTGTGTGTCTTTAATAAAGGTCACTGTAATATCTTTCAGAGTTATTGTCTGAAACCCGATAAACATGCTAAAAGGTATAACTCCATTAAGTTTTGTCCATGAGTGTATATACTTGGTTATTTCGTGTGTCTTCAATAAAGGTCACTGTAATATCGTTCAGAGTTATTGTCTGAATCCCGATAAACATGCTAAAAGGTACAACTTCCTCAAGTTGTGTCCATGAGTGTATCTTTCAGAGTTATTGTCTGAATCCCGATATACATGCTAAAAGGTACAACTTCCTTAAGTTTTGTCCATGAGTGTATGTACTTAACTATTTTAAAAAGAGGTTAATTTTTATTCAATAAATGTTCTATTTCTAAAGATGTTTCCATTGTTGTTTTTGATTTGGATATATTTTTTATCTTTTGTATTTTTTCTTAAATAAATCTGCTCCAACTTCGGATGACTTTTTCTCGAAAAATACGCTTCTGCTTTCCACGAAATGTTTTTCTGTCGGCGAATCCTGAAAAATATTCGATATACTATCAATTTCATAGATTCCTTGCGAATTTCCGGTTGTTGGTGTTGAACAAGGAGTTGAAAGTTTTGAAGAAGTATTTGGCGTTTGTAAACCTGATTCAACCAAGAATGAATCTTTATAATCAAATTGTTTTTGATGATCTTTAAAATCAGACGAAGTTTGAATAGATAAAACTCTGTTTACATTTTTTCCAGGACATTTTATTCTTATTTCAAGAAAATTATCGCAAGATGTTCTTTCTTTTGGATAGTTTTTGATTCTCTCTTCTTCGTCAAAGATAGAATTAATGTAAGCTTCTCGAAGATCTTTTGACGTTTTCTTGATTAGATTAAAATATTCTTTTTTATTTGATGTAGTATCTCCACTTTCTTTGATCAATGCAGACGAAGTTATTGACGATCTTTTGGATGATAAAGAATTTGAGAAGAATAATCTTTCTTTAGTATTTTTCTCAAATTGAGGAATGCAATGGCTGGTGTTGTATTTTCGAGTTTCCTGAAGGATATCTTCCATATTTAAAGGATTTTCGAAGTAATTTTGTTCTATTAAATTTTTGGGTGTTACAAGATCTTCGAAATTAGGGTTATTTTCTATCTGTTTGTACTTATTTATATCATGATATGGTATATTAACATTGTTTGATGAATGGATAACATTTTCTTTTTCATTTATATCGTTTTGAGGTTTAATCATGTAGGTATTTTGTGATCGATTATTTTCGTATTTCTTATTTGTATTGAATTCTGGATCATCGATGTAGTATAGGTTATTATTTTGTTCGATTTGTTTGCTTGAAGATCTTGTTTTTTCGGTTGATTGTTGTTGATTAGTAAGTTTAATACATTTCCAGCTCATATGGTAACTTACATCTGGAAAGAATATAACTTGTGATTGACTTTTAAGCGAATTTTTGCTTATTGGTATCTTTATCGGTTCAATTTTGGATTCTAAAATTGGTGTTAGGTGACGCAATGATTGTTTCTGAAGAACTTTCTGTAAATCTTTGGTATATCTTGAATCTTCGCAATCATATTTCTCATAATCAAAATTATCATTCAAGTTATTAATACGACAGGCATCTTGTAATCTTTTTACTAAACTTGACTTGCTGACAACCTCAACCATTTCTCGTCGTCTGTTTTTTAAATCAGAATTCTCGTTGGTATAAAAAGTTATGTTTTTGTTTCTTTCGAAATCAATATTTGGTTCTTCTTCTTTCAATACATTCTTAAATTTTGACGCTAAAAACGATGTTTTCGAAATTGTTGATATGAATTGAGGTATTTTTTGATTATCCTGCTTATATTTATTTTCTTCTTCGATGTCATTTAGTTTTTTATTTTTTAGAGAACTCTTTTTCTTGGTTAGATAAGCATGTTTAATAAGATTTTGGTTACTATATTCTCTTTCTAGGCAAGATTCAATATTCATTTCTGATTTCCGCCGATTTTTTCTGTTCGTATTTGAATCATTTAGTACGAAAGCAACAGAAAGAGTTTTCTTTGGAAGAATGGTTATTTTATTTATGGAATTATTTGATGGATTGGAAACTGATAAATAAATATTGGAAGGTAAGGTCATTAAGAGGTCAATATCACTGGAATCTGAGTTTGATTCTGTCATTGCTGTAGGAAGGAAAGGTTGATGAGGAATTTTAACATGAGGTTATCTCTGAAACTGCATCTTGGACTGTGGTTTGATGTTGCTCTTCTCCTCACGAGGCTACTCGCGTGAAGGGCTTCGTTGAAATATAGCTATTTATTTTCCTCTTCTTGGAAATGTAAACTATTTAATAGCATGTGTATAATTTTCTTACAACATAAACCTTAGATTATTAAAACATGGAATCAGTAAACATGAGGGCAATCACTTCGCTTAATTTCTTACTTTATTTTTCATATAACATTTTTGTAAACAAAAAAAGGTGATGATGATAAATTCAATGAATATTTACACAATCATAGAAAAATTATATTAAACCTTTATATAAACATATATTTTCTAACTAAATTAAACAGCTATATGTTTCTTTTTAAATTAAACTGTTTTCTAGATTTTAAAAAATAATAGGAAGGTCCCTAGTTTATCAAGTGGGGAATACTCCTCCAAATGATTTCGCAAGTTTAATCTACCATACCTCTCTACTATTATATTGGCCTGTTTTCTGCTTTTATATCCAGTACTAAAGAGAAACTATTGGAAGATGTATATATATTAAAAATAAAAAAGGTATATCCTGACCAGAAGCACATGTGCTTTTCAGAAGGCAGAGCGCCATCTAACTCCGCCTTTGCCGGTCCCAAGCTCGCTAAAAAACCTGGGCTCAGCTGGCCATGCTGATAGTACCCTGTAAGGGCTCCTAATCCAGGGATACAGGATGAGCAGTGTTTGTACTCCATATTAGGAGCAGCTGCACATTGCGTCTGTTCCTCATGTCAGAGGCGGCCATTTCTTTCGGAGCTAAATCGGCCTGCCACTGAGTAGTGCTCCCAGTCTTAATGACAAAGGCATTCTACTTCACCCAGTCATGATGGTTGTCAAAGCTTGATACCTAATGTGATTGAGTGGAGATAAGAAAGAAGAAGAGCGCCATCTGGTGGAACAGAAATCACTGGAATTAAAAATATTTTTGGTCGCAGTGGTACAGTCTACTCAACGCTGACGAGCGCCAACAGCCCGAAACGCGTTCGTGGATGGCTTTTCTTGATTTATCAAGAAATTGGGTTGGCCAAATATCAGGGAACAGGCTAAATCAATGATTAGTTGATTTCTGTTCCACCAGATGGCGCTCTGCCTTCTGAAAAAGCACATGTGCTCCTGTTCAGGATATGTATTTTTTATTTTTTTTATTTTTAATATCAACACCTGACCTTTTAATTTTTTCTATTGTTTTTCATATATATAAGTTCGTAAACACTTACCAAAAATTGAAATACCAATATTATTCGCCGTTATGTATAATGTCTTTGTATTATGTATAAAGTAATTGCATTATGTATTCGCCGTAATATTATTATTCGCCAAGTAATAAGAAAAACAAAGTTTTAAGAAAAACACGGACTTTTGGAATAACCTTATAAAATGGTACAAAGGGCCGAGTAGTCTTAATATAAATTTTGGGTGACGCTATTGTCATACCTTGATGGAATTAGGATTCTGTAAAGACGACCCGCGTCAACTCGCTTTCATGATGTCGACCTTGGTGTTTTCTAATCAGCATCGAAGAAGTCAGCCATGTTTATGAGGTTCATGATCTCAGAGAAGGCTTCTACTAAACTGGATACCAGGGCTTTGGAAGACTCATTGGAAATGTTCAAATAACTGAGTACCACGCACCTTCTTGACACGCGGGAATTGCGGTGGTCTGCAGCTGGCAATATATCTCTTCAGGAGAATGAGTAACTCCGCCTTTGCCGGTCCCAAGCCCAGTTGAAAAAGGAGGAGAGGGAGCAGTAACAAGCTCGCTAAAAAACCTGGGTTCAGCTGGCCCGGCTGATAGTACCCTGTAAAGGCTCCTAATCCAGGGACACAGGATGAGCAGCGTTTGTACTCCATGTTAGGAGCGGCTGCACATGGCGTCTGTTCCTCGTGTCAGAGGCGGCCATTTCTTTTGGAGCTAAGTCGGCCTGCCACTGAGTAGTGCTCCCAGTCTTAATGACAAAGGCAGACGCATTCTACTTACCCAGTCATGATGGTTGTCAAATATTGATACCCTAATATGATTGAGTGGAGATAAGAAAGAAGAAGGAGAATGAGTGACACAAAAATGGAAAACGTCATGAAATATCGCCAGTCAGCGAGGTCAACAATGGAAACCCTGCCTGACGATAGGATTTGCTGCCAATGAACAAAGACCCTTGGGGCTAGGATGTACAGTTGTCCAAGAAGATGCAATGATGGCAAACTTTAGCCGTGGTAGAAGTCTCTTTGACCAGAGACATGACGTTTGTCAAGAGAAGCAGATGTCAATTCCATGTGATCTTTGAAAAACAGCAAAGATAAATTCTTTTCTGAAGAAAAGTAATGTCATACGCGTAATACTATTCCGTTATTCGTAATATTAGTATTAGTAGTAATATTATTTTAAATGCCTGTCAGAAGTTCTAGCACGCGACAGCTTGTTAGAAATAGTCGTATTTGTTTCTTCCATAAGTATACAAAAGTTCTGGTTAAGTGTTAATGGTTTTTATCTGCTTGTTGTCTGAAATAGCAGGAGTAGCGTTTTTATTTTACTATAGTGGATGAATGTCCAGAGGAGTTTATTTACCTACAGACCCAAAGTTTTGAGCCTGAACAACGCTTCTAGCACGTTCTCGTTTTTCTTCATCTTGCTTGCTCTGAGCCATGTTGAACTTTCTATGGGATGGAAGGGTATTCTAGAACATAAAATACTTTTCAGATGAAGCAGAAATAGAATATTCCATTATTTCTGCTTAGCTTTTTTAGAAGATGGCACAGCAGTATTGAGGAGTGATTAGATGGATCTGACATGAACATAAGAAATATTTAGGGAGAGAACGGCTTATTTCAGTCTTTGAAGACTTAATAGACTATTTTCAGAAATGTCCTCCAATTAGTCCTCCAGAATTATATCCCTTCAACAATAGGTGGCGCGTTGTGGTAAAGGGAACAGTGTATATACTATAAGACAACTTAGAAAAGAACGATTATTCTCTTGTACTTGATACATTCAGATGAGCTAGAATGAGATAGCTTGACACCATCATGAAGATTCATCTTTTCCCACTATGTACTAAGTGCAATTCTCAACCTGCAACTCCCAAAACACATTATTGACTGTATTGACTCATCCTTTGATGAGCTCTACTCATCCCCAGAAGACACCATCAAAGGTCTCAAGCTTTACAAGCTTGAAACCCTAATATGATTGAGTGGAGATAAGAAAGAAGAAGATGAAGATTCATGAACGTATCACAACGTGCAACATCCCAGCAGAGCTGAAATTGGTGGGGATCCTCCAGCTTCATCAGTTTCTACATGAGTTAAACGATTTGCCTGTAGAGTCTGAAGGCTGTGACAATATCATGGTTTGTTACAATAGCAAAACATTGTCAAGATGATTATTCTTCGTCTTCTACTTAACAATGTTTTACTATTGTAACAAACAATGACATTGTCACAGCCCTCAGATTCTACAGATAGTTTCAGTCATGTAGAAACTGATGAAGCTGGAGAATCCCCATCAATTTCAGCTCTGCTGGGATGATTTCTTCGTCTTCTAATTCAAATGGAAAACTATGAGAGCAATGTCTAAAATTTCAAACTCCTCATCAAATTTACTTGTCAGCGCATTGAACACGGGAGAAGTATACCAAGATCCTCCTTTCATTTTCGTTAAGTATTTTATGCAATTTATTTTCCTAGTTTTTTCATAAGCGCTATAAATAGCTAAAAGTAGCCTGGCTAAAATAATAGCAAAATTCCATTTGGTTATATTGATCTACCTTGTCAGACGCAGGCATGGTTCAGAGATATGTCTGTTTCTGACTTGTGCTGGTATATGTTTGTATTCAGGTTTTTTGCCTACTTTTGTTTTTAGTAACTGTTTATATACAGGCTCTTTTCACCAGTTCGTCCTGGAAAGTATTTTTTGGCTTATACCTATCTTGGTGAAACTGATATCGCTTTCCTCCTTCCTGGTCCATGATTTCGACCCAGGCTTGTTTTTATGTCTCCATCAGTTGCACAAAGGGCATGAGAAATGCTGATGACATCAGTGGCTGCAGATGACGATTGGCCTCAGTCAAAGCCATTCAAGGCGAATGAGTTTGAAATTCCCATTAAAAATTCGTTCCTTGTAAGGCATTTAAATTGTTTAAGTTTAAGCAGGAGTATACGTCCAGACATACTTGCAGCTTGAGAAAAATTTACACGCCAGAATTTTTTTTTTTTTGAAACCTTTGTTGTTTTTCTATGAAAAAAGTTTACCCTCACATTTTTAAATGCCTCTGAAAAAATTGAAGTGGTAATTCTGGTTACATGACTATCTTAACTGCCAGTTATTATTTATGAGCATCAGAATATTTCAAATCAGCTTTAAAATGTAAAACTATTTATTTAATGAGTTATTAAATAAAGTTAATAACTTGAAAATTTATTGGAATAAATATGGTTTAAAACTATATATAGGTTTAGCAATTTTGAGACATTTTACACTTTAATGACAGAATTTTTAATTTTAATCGATATTTTCAATTCTTAAAAATATTTTAACAGTTATAATATCGATATTTTAGTTTTATCGAAATAATTTACTTTAATTTATATTGGACTATTTTAGACATTTTTATATCCTTTTAATCAAGCATTATAAATAAAGCATTTGAGATTTTATAAACAAAGTAATCCCTGTTTAATAGGGAGCGTTAATTTTTTCTGCTATATTCTCATTACAAGAATCTTACAAGCTTAACCATTATCCATTTCATAAATGATTTTTAAAATAGATTTTCATATGTTCAAAGTAAACATAACTTAAGTTAGACTTCCCTCGAGTGTGTGTGTGTGTGCTTCAATATTATTCAAGAATATAGGAACTATAATATTACCATTGAAAAGCTAATAAATGTATTTAATTTTGAATTATAGTATATTAACTAGAACAATTAGTTTGTCACACACATGCGATGGAGAAATAATAAATCAAATTGCTAACTTGGATGGTGTTTTCATTCTACATAAAAAAAGACAACACTTTTGAAAGTAGCTGAAGGTGTTGGATAACTGAATGCTACGACAGCTAGCGCCACACTGGACCTATCATCATCACAACTGTTTTGTTTACCTTCTTCTCTATATTACAATAACTGTTCGCTACCATAACTTTGTCTTTTCTTGCTAAATGGATAATAAAGATTATTATCATATAATCCTCAACGTCCTCATGCCTTCCTACAAGCTGTAAGTACCTAAATCTTACAACAATTAGATTATGAGACTGAATATTGCATGAAATTCAACTAACGAGTTAAGACAAAGAAAAAAGGCTTAGCAAAAATGGCGTCACTCCCGAGCCACGATGTAACCCTAAATAAGCTCGACGGCTATAACTACTCACTATGGTCTTTCAAAATTGAAATGCTCTTGCAAAAGGAAGATCTTTGGGAAGTTGTCACCGAAAATATTCCAGATGAACCTAAAATCGAATGGAAAAAGAAAGACTCAAAAGCTAGAGCTATCATTAATCTAAGCATCGCCGACTCACAAATAGTGCATGTCAAAAACCTACTAACAGCCAAAGCTACCTGGGACACTCTTAAAAATATCTATGAAAGAAAAACACTCTCAGGAAAAATTTATTTGCTAAGGAAGCTATACAGCTTAAAACTTGAAGAAGACAAAGACATGCAACAGCATATCACTACCATGATGGAACTAATTGACAAACTGCGAACCATTGGCGAAACACTAAAGGACTCTCACATCACGGCTATACTGCTTTGCTCGCTCCCAAAGAGCTACTCAAATCTCATCACGATGTTGGAATCAAGGCCCGATGACGAGCTAACGCTTGAATTTACCAAGAACAAACTCCTTGATGAACACACACGCAGAGTAGAAAGCTCGAAAGACGAAAGCACCGCATCAAAAGCCTTAAAAAGCCTCCACAGAGCTTCAAGCCACAGAAGAGAAAAAGAGAAGAAATTCTGTTCTTTCTGCCACAAACCAAACCACTCCAAAGAAGAATGTTGGCACTATCAAAAGCGAAACAACAGCAACAAAGAGTACAAATATGAAAACTTCAGAAGAGAAAACGTACCAAAGTACACAAATCAGTCGAGTGTCACCCAAGAACAATCAACAAATCAGAGAACAACAAAAGGACCTAACCCAAAAGCTCTCAATTGCACTCAACGAGAAGCAAGTGTACACAACTGGTTCGTCGACTCTGGAGCCACATCTCATATGGCGTACGATGAAAGCTTCTTCACTGAACTTAACAGAGAACAAACACAAAATGTTGTGGTTGCTAATGGCAATAAGCTGCAGGTCAAAGGGATAGGACAAGGAGAAATAAAAGTCATCACACCCCAAGGAAAGACTGACACCTTACTTCTCACAAAAGTTCTCTACATCCCGGAACTAACAGACAACCTTCTGTCAGTGAGTGCGGCCACCTCCAACGGATGTAAAGTGACGTTCAACAGAGATTGGTGTACCATCGTAAGAGACAACACAACCCTCGCGAACGGTATACTTGACAATGGAATATACCGACTCCACCTGGATGACAACCCCCAAACTCGCACATTCAAAGCAAATGTTGCAAAACAAAACCACTGCAAGAACAAAAATTGCCTCATGCTCTGGCACGACAGACTAGGACACAGAAATATAGAATCAATTAAGAAAATTCAAAATGAGAACCTAGCAAGAGGACTAAGTCTAAATAACTGTTCGCACAGCACAGACTGCGTTCAGTGCATTCAAGGTAAACTCACCGAAACCCCATTTCCAAAGAAGACAGAGTACAGAGCAACTGAAACGCTTCAACTTGTCCACAGTGATATCTGCGGTCCATTACCAACCAACTCTCTCAGCGGTAAGAGATACTTCATCACCTTCACTGATGACTACAGCAGATACACGAAGACTTACCTCCTGAAAGGAAAAGACGAAGCCTATGAAAAAATAAAAGACTACGTCATCTCAGCACACACGGAATTTGGAAAAAATATCCAAACCATGCGGACAGACAACGGTCGTGAGTACGTAAACCGACAAGTCGAAGATTTCCTGAACCAAAGCGGAATCAAACATCAGCAAACAGTCCCCTACTCACCAGCCCAGAACGGAGTAGCCGAAAGGAAAAATCGATCACTAATGGAGATGACAAGATGCATGCTGTTTGACTCAGGACTCCCACAATCTCTATGGGCGGAAGCGGTTACCACAGCTAATTACCTACACAACCGAATACCCTCGAAAGCTACAGACAAGACTCCTTTTGAACTATGGACCAACAGGAAGCCCAGTCTGAAGCATCTAAAAAGATTCGGATGTAAAGCCTTCGCCTATATTCCCAAGATAAAAAGAAACAAGTTGGATAGCAAAGTTATCGAAGGGATCTTTCTTGGATACGATGATCGAAGCAAAGGATACAGAATCCTGCACGATACAGACAACATCACAATCAGCAGATCCGTAAAATTTATAGAAAAAGAAAATGAGTTTCACCTCGCTTCCACAAAAACAACTTCACCACAAGTACTAAGTACAGATCTAACTTCCTCCAATCATATTGGAAATGCAGAGGAAAGTCAGGAACCAGGAACACAACCCGAAAACCTTGAGGACTCAGAAACCGAGGATTACCTTCAACCCGGTACAAGCACAGGAACACAAGTGGTCACACAAAGAAGATCCACGAGACCAACAAAGGGAATACCTCCCATAAGAAATGACTACATGCTGTACAAAACTGAAGCTCAAGACATTCAGACACCCACCAGCTACTCGGAAGTCCTACAATTACCAAAAATAGAAAGAGAAAAATGGCTACAAGCAATGAACGAAGAACTAAATTCTCTTGAGAAGAACAATGTATGGGAACTAACGCCTCTACCTAAGGACAAAAAGATCATAGGATGTAAATGGACCTATAAACAAAAACTCAATTCCAAAGGAGAAATAGAGCGGTACAAAGCCAGACTCGTAGCAAAAGGGTTCAATCAGAAATTTGGCCGAGACTACGAAGAAACCTTTGCACCAATTGTGAAGCATTCTACAATTAGAGCCTTCCTAGCTGCATCAGTCTACAAAGGGATGCAAGTGATCCACCTCGATGTGAAGACAGCGTTCCTACACGGCGACCTAGATAAAGAACTCTACATGGAACTCCCAGAAGGACTCCATACAAAACAAACAAACAAAGTCTGCAAACTAAAGAAGGCAATTTACGGTCTAAAACAAGCTGGAAGATCTTGGAACACAAAAATTGCAAGCACTATAATTAAAAATAACTTCAAACAGAGCATTGTAGACCCATGCCTATTCACCAAGAATGAAGAAAACCATTCCATCTACTTGATTCTATATGTGGATGACATGCTCCTCGCAAGCGATTCCGAGATAATCATCCAAAACACTGTAAAAACTCTCGAAAAAGAATTCGAAATAAAGAACCTTGGAGACCCCACTCAATTCATTGGTATAGAAATCTCAAGGAACAGGGAAGGTGAACTCCTTCTGAGCCAAAAGAATAAAATCCAAGAATTAGTTGAAAGGTACAATCTTCAAGAAGCGAAACCTACTTTCACTCCCATGGAAAGCGGATATCCCGGTATATCTGATGAAAAACTTCTACCAAACAACGTCCAATACCAACAACTGATAGGCTCACTATTGTACCTAAGCGTAGTATCCAGACCAGATATCGCAGCTCCAGTCTGCATACTCAGCAGCAGAAACCAGAATCCTAGAAATTGTGACTGGAATGCAGCAAAAAGAATCGTAAGATATCTAAAAACTACTAAAGAACTCGAGCTACGCATATCTAACCAAAAACCTCCCACGCTGGAAGCATACAGCGATGCCACATGGGCAAGCGACAACACCGACAGAAAATCACTAAGCGGAAACTTGTTCCTACTGGGATCAAACCCCATCTCATGGATGACTGGAAAACAAGGTTGCGTATCTCTCTCATCCACCGAAGCGGAACTTATCTCCGCAGCTGAAGCCTCACAAGAACTGTTATGGCTTCTCGACTTGCTAAATGATCTCGAACTGGAACAGAAAGCTCCAATCTACTTCCACCAAGACAATCAATCATGTCTCAAGATATGTTCATCCGAAAAAGTGTCTTCTAGAACCAAGCACATCGCAACCAAGATCCATCACCTGAAGGATCTTCAGAAGAAGACAGTGATAAAAATGGTCTACTGCCCAACTGGCGACATGAAGGCGGACATTCTGACCAAGCCGCTACCAAGGCCGACATTTGAGAAGTTACGCTACAACCTCGTGATGTCTCCACATTCATGCCGGGGATTTGTTGGATAACTGAATGCTACGACAGCTAGCGCCACACTGGACCTATCATCATCACAACTGTTTTGTTTACCTTCTTCTCTATATTACAATAACTGTTCGCTACCATAACTTTGTCTTTTCTTGCTAAATGGATAATAAAGATTATTATCATATAATCCTCAACGTCCTCATGCCTTCCTACAAGCTGTAAGTACCTAAATCTTACAACAGAAGGTTTAGCTGGAAAACTTCTTGTAGAGAGAATATAGGAATATTTAAACACCATATTAAACAGTGGTTTACTTGAAAAAATCTCAAAAGCTTTATATCTAATGCTTGATTAAAACTATATAAAATGTCTAAAAATTAGACCAATGCCAATTAAAATCAAAGTATTTCGATAAAAACTAAAAATAGCTATAGTGTATAATTGTTGTTGTGTCCAATGAAGAGCTTCGGATGTCTCCATGCATCTCTATCACTGAAGTTGCAATGTCCACTATCTTGGGTGTGTAAAGCTGCTGCTCTGGGTGCATGCGTATTATTGTCAGATGATTTATATTTTTAAAAAAGAAAAAAGAAAAAAATATCGATTAAAAAAGAAAATTCTGGTATTAAAGTGGAAAAATCTGTTAATAAAATGTAAATTGGCATTAAAGTTAAATGTTGTCTTTCTAGTGCTAAATCCATATTTAAAAAAAAAATATTTTATAAATAAAAAAAACATAATTGATTGTATGCCTATAAAAAAAAATATTTTACAAAATTCAGCAACCTCTTTTTTTTTTCCAACCTTTTTGACTATCCCTTCTTCAGCTCTCAACACTTTAAAATTATTATAAATTTAAATTTAGCGTTAGCACCAGAAGAGTTAGTCCAAAATTAGCAGTGCATTTTATTTGTTATTTTGTAAATTTTGAGATCGACAGACACTGTATTTTTAACATGAATAAAAAAATAATTTATTTTAATTTTAATAAAATTCAATTTAAATTTATTTTTTTAGAGAACTGGTTACCCTGCAAATTGTTTACTAACTTTCGAACTTCGAAAATCGATTAAGTTTCAATTTTACCATATATTTATTAGAAAAAAAAAATAATAATAAAATTGTGTATCTATATATATTATAGATGTACGTAAAAATCAGCCAATTTTCTAGAAATATTTAGTAAGAACTTTTTTTTAAAATTATTTTTCATTCTCTCACACTTATGATTTTTTTCTCGTTTTAAACTGTCAAACGATTTTCGTAAATATTTATTTTGCACAGATTTTGTAGATAGAGAGAGTTTCAATACAGCCAATCTTCGATTTAAAGTAGTCTGCTGGGAGTCTTCTCAACTATTGAGTACATAAATACTTCTATTTTATTATATACTCTTCATTTTATTTTTAAATGCAGTAAGAAATTTGAGTTAAATTACAATCCATCAAATATAAAATTTTATAAATTTATACTTTGTGTAAAAAATAAATAAAGATATAATAATTTCATAATATATTTTTAAAATATGTTTAATTCAGATCACAAAGTTTCATTTTGGTTATGTTAGGTCCTTATAATTTTTTTTTTAAGTATCTTAGTACATGTGGTACAGGCCATGATAATCATGGTGGGTAAAAGTTGGTGACTGCCTTTACTACTAAGTACACTACATATCTACACATGTGAAAAGCAGTTCAACTTTTGCACTTACAAGTGTTCCATAGCTCTGTTTAGTTAATTATATTTACTGGTGGGATTGGACTTATGCAAGAATCGGGGGCCATTGAAGCAAATTTTAAATTAGAAAAAGTGCCCAATGCAGGATTCGATCCTGTGTCATAGCTGTCAAAAACCAATGGTTTAGACTGCTCATCCACCAATCCTCATAGGTCCATATAATCATCTTCTTTCTTATCTCCACTCAATCATATTAGGGTATCCAGCTTGTAAAGCTTGTTGATGGTGTGGGTGAAGTAGAATGCATCTGCTTTTATCATTAAGACTGGGAGCACTACTCAGTAGCAAGCCAACTTAGCTCCAAAAGAAATGGCCGCCTCTGACATGAGGAACAATCACCATGTACAGCCGCTCCTAACATGGAATACAGACTCATCCTGTATCCCTGGATCAGGAGCTCTTACAGGGTACTATCAGCCAGGCCAGCTGAGCCCAGGTTTTTATCAAGCTTATTGTTGCTACCCCTCCTCCTTTTTCATCCGGGATTGGGACCGGCAAAGGCGGAGTTTGGTCCATATATATATATATATTTTTTTGTTTATCCCTAGTACACGGGGTACAGGCCATGGTGAGTAGAAGTAGGCGACTGCTTTTACTGTAAGTGCACCACATGTCTACACATGTGAAAAGCAGTTCGACTTTGCACTTACAAATGTGCCAGAGCCCCGTTTGGTTACTTGCACTCACTGGTGGAGTTGGACTTTTGCAAGAATCGGGGGCCATTGGAGCATTTTTTTTTTATCAGAAAAAAGTGACCAATGCAGGAATCAAACCCGGGTCATAGCGGTCGAAAACCAACAGTTTAGACCATTCTTCCACCGATCCCCGGTCCATATAATAAAAGAAGAGAATGTGCTATATCCAATAGATGAGGAAATGGGGCAGTAAGGAAGTAGAGCTACTGTGTTCCAAGTTCCCCAGATTTAATTAAAGGGACTAAAGATCCATCAGCAGTGAACTCTCCCAGTAATTTCACCCATTTATTCTACCAGACCCCTCTCTACTATTGTATTGGTTTGTTTCACTTTTATAACTGGCGTGATAAACACAAGGTAATAAGACCAAATCCAAATAAATAAATAGTGTGTGACGTTTCAATAACAGCGTTGTTACCATCTTCAGACAAAAGTACTGAATGGTGGCTGAAAAAATTTGTCTGAAGATGGTAACAACGCTGTTACCGAAACGTCACACATTATTTATTTATTTGGATTTGGTCTTATTACCTTGTGTTTATAATCTATAATCCAAATTGTGTCTTATAACTGATGTAATCTTAATTGATGACAATTTTTTGGAGAACTATAAAAATGAATGGTTGTCTCTCCTGTCAAAATAGATACCAAAACTAATCACCATCTATTGACCATCTCTATAAACTAGCTGGATGGGGTTGGTGACAAAACCACAACACCAGATTTGTCAAACTGAGAAGAACTCATCAGGAGACCATGGTTTGTGCTAATGGCTCATCATTCGAAGGTGGGCTTTTATTTCATGAGATCCACAGGAATTCAAATGAAATCTTCACAGTTTATGCTTCTCAGTTTACCAAGGCTGGTGTTATGACTTTATCACTAACCTGAGTTCACTAGTTTGCAGAGACCGTAAATAAATTGTGTCTTTTTTTTTATGGGAGTGACAACCTTTAGTTTTATTTGATTGTGATTTTTAATATTTTTTAAAAATAAAATTGTAATGTTAATTGTTATATCAATATTATATAAGAGGTTAATTTATTAATAAAGAATTTATAGTCTTCTCTTCTTTCTTATCTCCACTCACACAATCATATCAGGGTATCTAGCCTGGGAAGCTTGAGACTTTTGATGGTGTTTTGATAACCATCATGACTGGGTGAAGTAGAATGCATCTGCCTTTGTCATTAAGACTGGGAGCACTACTCAGTGGCAGGCCAACTTAGCTCTAAAAGAAATGGCCGCCTCTGACATGAGGAACGGACGCCATGTGCAGCCGCTCCTAACATGGAGTACAGACATCCTGTATCCCTAGATTAGGAGTCTTTACAGGGTACTATCAGCCGGGCCAGCTGAACTCAGGTTTTTTAGTGAGCTTGTTACTGCTCCCCTTCCTCCTTTTTCATCCGGGATTGGGACCGGGCATGTAGAAAATGATAACTTGGACAACAGTCATCATTGATGATTGCAGAACATAATAACTTAAATAACTCCCATTAGTTATAGATGATGATAACTTAGACAACTGTGCAGTAATTGATGAAACAATGGTGTCCAGGAGCCATGGAGGGTTGGCCAGAATCCACCATCAGCATCCTGGCCCATGAGCTGGAGAAGACAGAAGTCTACCATGAACTCATGGGGATCCTACAGGTACCGTACTATCACTGATTTCTTAACCTATACACACTCCATTACCCTATCAACACCTAAACCTGCCATACATGTTAATCAGTTTCTGCTGAATATTTATCCATTATAATAATTTTTGTGGATGGCTTTTCTTGATTTATCAAGAAATTGGGTTGGCCAAATATCGGGGAACAGGCTAAATCAATGTTTAGTTGATTTCTGTTCCACTAGATGGCGCTCTGCCTTCTGTAAAGCACATGTGCTCCTGGTCAGGATATGCAATTTTTAATATTGAATATGTATATATGTAAAAGAAACATTCACGTTTTATAATGTTTTCATTTGGTATATATAGATGTCGCATTATTGCTTTATATTAATATATAAATTTAATAAAATAGCTGTACAAATTAAAATGAAAGGATTTAAAACCACGAATGTTTCTTTTATACATAATACAAACTTTTTTATATGTATAGATGGCGCGTTATTGCTTTGTGTTAATTTATGCCTAACTGGCCTTGTCTTTATTGTTTGCGGAAGAGCATTGCTCTATGCAAATATTTGAATGTAATTCTACTGTCCTATAAGCTTATGTCCATAGTTTACTTGAAAACCATTTCTAAGATTCCATTCTTCAGTGCTGCGTATATAAGCAGAATCGTCCAATACAGTATTAGAGCTCTGAGAAACGGTCTGGTGGATTAAATTGGCGAAACCGCTGGGAGGGTTTACCACTGATGAGCCAAGCCCTCCCAATATATATTTTTTTCATCGCAGTAAGGGCAGTATAAGTTTGTATTATGTATAAAAGAAGCATTCGCGCTTTTAAATCCTTTTATTTTATATGTATAGATGGCGCGTTATTGCTTTGTGTTAAAATAGCTGTACATATACTCTAAATTTTTAGCCATTAAGCACCAATTTCTTTTTGTTTTCCAAATGAAATAAACTTTTTACTCTCCTTACTGTGACCCCTTCCAGATGTTTCACCAATTTGATCCAACAAAAAAATAAAAATTGTTAACTTAATGGTTTTATTTTCTATAAAGTAGAACATACTCCATGAGAGGACACTCACGCTAGAGGACATCTCTCTATAAAGGACAGTTTTCGTTGTCAAAATTACAATTTTTACTGATAAGGCACACAATTTGGATTATAGATTATAGACATAAGGTAATAAGACCAATTATTTATTTATTTGGATTTGGTCTTATTACCTTGTGTTTACCATTTTTACTATTTAGTGATTCTCTGGTAAGAGGACGCCTCTCCATAAAGGATAATTTGGCTTTGCAATTTGGTGGTGGTGTCTTGTCCATGGAGCAGATCAGATCAGTCCATGCACCCTGATCACAATACCAGCCAACAAAGGTGCCTTGTTCGTATGGATTTTGCTACTCCATGGAATGGGGAGGTACCATTGCCCCGTTAATCAGCCACATTTCAGAGTTTCCTGTTCACGGTTACCGTAGCGGCTCACGACACCGTACTACAGGGCAGTCCCTTACTTGTGCTGCTTCTCCCGTCCGCCACGTAGAAGAGGACTTCTGGGCAGGGGCAATTAGCTATTTTTCTTTATAGGGAGGTTCTACTGTATATATATATAGATGACACATTATTATCTTAAATATATATTTTTAATTACCCTTAGTACACGTGGTACAGGCCATGATAATCATGGTGGGTAATAGTTGGCGAATTTTATGTTGTTGTTGTTAGAACTGCAGTTAAAATAATTGGGACTTTGTGGAGTTTCGAATTAGGATGTTATAACATACAAGTTGTGGGCTTATAAAAAAGACTGTTATAACAAGGTTCCACTGTATATAGCTGCCAATTTAGGCCAAGGCAACACTATGATATTTTGTATAATAGAATATTTATAATTTTATTTTTACATTTTATTGATTTAAAAATAAAAAGGCATATCCTAACTGCTTGTGGTGACCACACTTTGCTTCAGCGAGTACGAACTGGGACAAAGTTTCACTAAACATACAGGCAGTAGTATGGCAGCCTCACTACGCCTCGGCAAGCACGAGCTGGGAGAACACCTCACTACGCATGCACTGGCATCATCCAGGACTCTTAGCACGCTTTTTTTTTCTAAAATAATTTATTTATTTGAAGCTTCGAAATATATAGAGAGGAAAGTAGTGATGGCCGCTGGAAGAAAGCCTTGTTCGAACAATGTACGTGCTAAGAGTCCCAGATGCCACCCCTGCATGCGTAGTGTGGTGTTCTCCCAGCTCGTGCTTGCCGAGGCGTAGTGAGGCCACCACACTACTGCCCGTGTGTGTAGTGAAGTTTTGTCCCAGTTCCCGCTCGCTGAAGCAAAGTGTGGTCGCCACATGCTCACAGGAGCATTTTATTTCATACTTTTTTTCGCTAATTTTTGATTTTACTGATATATCTTATTCATCACATTTCTCACATGCCCTATTTATTATTATTTTTTTTTTATATGTAAATAAAATGGAATTCTCTCTCTTTGTGGATCAAAGTCTTTCCTTATTTTCCCTACACTACATTTTGTGTTTGTTAGCGTAATGTATTAGAGAAATTTCTATATGCATATCTCTGTTGATTAGCCCTGATTGACCAGACACTACTTGTCTCATAGGATATGAAGGATTACTCACAGAGAGAATACTGCAGGAAGGGGGTCGGTGGAAGTAGGGTCTGAACTGTTGGTTTTCAACCGCTACGACCCGGGTTTGAATCCCGCATTGGACACTTTTTCTAATTAAAAACAAATGCTCCAATGCCCCACCGATTCTTGCAAAAGTCCAACTCCACCAGCGAGTGCAAGTAATCAAACGGGCCTCAGGCACATTTGTAAGTGCAAAGTCGAAATGCTTTTCACATGTGGTGTACTTACAGTAAAAGCAGTCGCCTACTTCTACCCATCCATGATTATCATGGCCTATACCACGTGTACTAGGGATAAGAAAAAAAAAGTTAATAATAATAATGCAGTAAGAGACTCTTGTGATATATCTGGCAATGTGGTTGTTGTTCCCAGGATATGGTGTCTGACCCAGCTATCACTGCTGATACCCTGGAAGACCACATCCGCAAGCTCATCTTCAAAACTGGTACCCACCTACTTTTATAGCGCCCTCCTCTTTTGTTACAATTTGTAAGAACTACAAGAAAATAAGACCAAATCCAAATAAATTAATAGTGTGTGACGTTTCGGTAACAGCATCAGACAAAAGAATTTAAAAAATGATGATGGTGACAACGCTGTTGCCTAAACGCCACACACTATTTATTTATTTGGTCTTATTTTCTTGTAGCTATAATCTATAATCCAAATTGGGCCTTATCAAATTTTTAAGAACATTGGTAAAACCCAACCTTTTTTTTTTTTTTTTTTTTTCATTTTGAACAATCTCACAAGGTAAACAAGAACATATACAAATACAATAAGGCACAATTTGGAATATCTCTATATATATAAAAATGAATGTTTGTATGTTTGTCTGTCTGTATGTCCGGTATACAAATTCGCAATAGTTCACTAATTCAAACCAAAATTTCCATACATAGGTAAAAAAATACGGAGAAGACGATAGGCTATTTTAAAAAATATATAAATCAATTATTAAAACTATATATTTTTAGTCAGAAAATGATGATGACGATATTGCTGTATCATGTTTGATTATCAGATACAAAATTATATCGGGAAAAATTCCAAAAAGCAGAGACCACGGGTGAAACCAGTTCATTATTTTGTATACAGGAACAAAATTCTAACAGAAAAACATTCATTCGAGCAGAAAACAAAAGCCAGATCATCTTTCTATAAAAATATCGCTTCTCAGACACAAAGTTTGGAGCGGGACGTTTCACAAAAGTGACATCCACGGCGCCAATTTATAATTGTAACGAATAGTATTTGAATAGGGTACATTTAATAGGGTAAAACCCGGGCGTTGCCCGGGTCATTCGGCTAGTAGATAATAAACACAAGATAACCAAATCAAAATTAATAAATAAAGTGTGATGTTTCAGTAACAACACTGTTACCAAAAGGTCACACACTATTTATTTATTTGGATTTGGTCTCTTATTACCTTGTATTTATCCAAATACAGTAAAATCTTTCTAAAAAAAAAATAGGAATAATAGTGAATCTCATATATAATGGACACCTAAAATAATTTCCATTTATTATAAAGAAAATAAAGTCTTCAGGGCTACGTTTCTTGTTCAAATTTTATTCTCTAGCTTTTGGACCTATCAGTCCTTCCACAGGAGTCCTTCCATTTATAATACAGTAGAACATACTCCAGGAGAGGACACTCCTGCTAGAAGACACCTCTCTACAAAAGGCTATTTTTATTGCCAAAATTACCATCATTACTAATTAGCAAGTCTCCAATGTAAGAGACAATATAGTTTTTACCTCTTATTTTAACAGGAGAAATATATCCTGCCAAAACAAAATTCCCGCCAAATATGTTTTTTTTTTTTTTTTAAATGACCGAGACACTTCCTGATGCGAGTGCCAAATTGTAATGTGTGTTGCCACCAGACTACAAGCAGAAGCTCCAGAATGCCATCTACCAGTATCTACTGAAGCATCCAGACATCCGAGAACCTGTCAAACAAGAGAAGGAACCTCTGGACTTTGTTCAGAAAGCCCAGGTAATCAAAGCGCTGGGGAGCAAAGACCGGGAAACAAAGACTTGTTATGGAAGACGAAGCACAAGTTGGGGAGAAGAACTTCTTTTATAAGAGAACCTGTGTTTCTTCTAATTCTTCTATAGTAAATAGGGAGATTATGGGGGGGGTCGGTGGAAGGATGGTATAGACCGTTTGTTTTCAACCGCTACGACCCGGGTTCGATTCCCGGATTGAGCACTTTTTTCTGTTTAAAAAAAATGCCCCAATGGCCCCCGATTCTTGCAAAAGTTCAACCCTACCAGTGAGTGCAAGTAATCAAACGGGGCTCTGGCAAATTTGTAAGTGCAAAGTCGAACTGCTTTTCACATGTGTAGACATGTGGTGCACTTACAGTAAAAGCAGTCGCCTACCTCTACCCACCATGATTATCATGGCCTGTACCATGTGTACTGGGGATAAACAAAATAAAAGATTATTGTCTCTTAAGACTGTTATTCCTCACACCAATTGCCAATAGACAACAGCTGTCCACAATAAGGGGACACCTTACCCATCATATACAATCACAGAATTTCTTCTAATTGCAACTTGGTAAAAATTATATAGACCCTGAGCAAAGAATCAACTTATTATGGCACTGGCCATTCTTGTACTCATGAAATCATGGTATAGAGGTTGTGTTCTTGTCTTAAACCTGGTGTTGTGAGCCGCTTATTTTGAGAGATATGCCGAGGTGATTGAATAAATTCATTGTTTTTAACTCCGCCTTTGCCGGTCCCAAGCCCGGATGAAAAAGGAAGAGGGGGAGCAGTATCAAGCTCACTAAAAAACCTGGGCTCAGCTGGCCCGGCTGATAGTACCCTGTAAGAGCTCCTAATCCAGGTATACAGGATGAGCAGCATCTGTACTCCATGTTAGGAGCGGCTGCACATGGCGTCTATTCCTCATGACAGAGATGGCCATTTCTTTTGGAGCTAAGTCAGCCTACCACTGAGTAGTGCTCCCAGTCTTAATGACAAAGGCAGACACATTCTACTTCAGCAATAAGAAAGAAGAAGATTATTTTTAAAAAGGAAGAGGTGCTCAGGACCTCGTGCCAATACTGATAGTCCAGATCTGACATGTTTCTGAATGATGGCACTTCATGTAGGTCCTGCTACTTTCAAGTCCTACTCAGTCCTTGATGGATGTAGCTGTGAACTGGAAGAAGTTAATCTACTCCCACCACTAACATACTCCATAAGAGGACACTCACACTAGAAGATATCTCTCTGTAAAGGACAGTTTTCATTACCAAAATTACCCTTTTTACTAATTAGCAGTTCTGTGGTAAGAGAACACTTCTTTATAAAGGACATTTTGGCTCTGTTACTTGGTTTTGTCTTTTACATAGAGGTAAACACAAGGTAATAAGACAAAATCCAAATAAATAAATAGTGTGTATATTTCGGTAACAGCGTTGTTGCCCTCTTCAGACAAAACTGTTACCGAAATGTCACACACTATTTATTTATTTGGATTTGGTCTTATTACCTTGTGTTTATAATCTATAATCCAAATTGTGCCTTATCATTACAGAGAGGTAGTTCTACTATAACTTCTATTGACCTTCCTCATATCCCTGTGCAGACTAACTGGGAAAGGAGGATCTTCAAGAGCCTGAACAACATGTGCAATGACCTGGGGATTGCTCTCTCCAGAAAGGTGCAGTTTCCCCATCTCTCCAACCTCAAAGTTCTACTTTGGTCTTGTTCTCCTAGAGGCCGGTGTCGGAGCAGAAGGAACTGGAGGCTAAATGGACGGAGTTGGGGACTGAAGACATGGGTGGGTGGACTTCTTATGTCTTGCTGTGTTGTTGTTTCTTATCACCTTGTGTAAATATTACACACATTCCATGCTCTCTTCTCTCAGCCATCTAAAAAGCTCATGTGAGGATGATCAGGATATGCCTTTTTTGATTTTAATACCAACCCCTAACCTTTTTACAGTATTTTTTTGTTTTTTTTACATACAGTAAAACCTCCCTATAAAGGACATCTAATTTCAAAGCCAAACTGTCCTTTAGGAAGAAGTGTCCTCTTACAAGAGAGTTGCTAAATTATAAAAATGGTAATTTTTGCAAATGAAAACTACCCTTTGTAGAGAGGTGTCCACTTAAGGGAGGTTCTACTGTATATATATAATTATTTTTTAAATGACTATCAAAAAATAATCTTTGATTGAATTCAATCATTGGAATATCATAAGAATAGCCTCATTTATAACATCAACCCATGTCTTAAGTTCTAATTGTTTTAACTGTGGATAAAGCCAGTCCTAAGTGAGATGTTTGCTATAACAAAGTTTGACTGAAATTTGAAAGGGGATTCATTGGTCAGGAATGGAAAAAAAAAAAGTTTTATAAATCTGAGTTGATAAAGCACAATTTGGATTATAATACAAGAAAATAAGACCTAATCCAAATAATTTATTAGTGTGTGATGTTTCAGCAACAGCATTGTCACCATCATCAGACAAAAGAATGTATGGATTCTTTTGTCTGATGATGGTGACAATGCTGTTGCCGAAACGTCACACACTAATAAATTATTTGGATTAGGTCTTATTTTCTAAATCTGAGTTGGTTAAATTAGAGTCTATCTACTACTGTATTTGGATGTAATGAAATTGTTTTGTTCTCTGTCTATCAACAACAACAACAACAAAAGCCTTTATTTAGGGTCACTGACCCTATACAGGATTCACCAGAGGTATGCATAAGAACAAAGCAGTGAGACAAAGGAAACAACGATATAGACAGAAGAAAAAGTAAAAAAAAAAAAAGAAGAAAAAAAAATAAGAAAGAGAAAGAGGGAAGCAAGAAAAAATAACACAAAAAGAGTAGCAGTAAGAAAGTGAGGAGTGAGTGTCACTTGGCCTTCTTCTGAGATATGGACTTGTGGAAACCATAAAACGCTGTAGCAATATACTTATTCTGGGTCATATTGTCAATTATTGATGGAAGTGAAGCACGACTCTGTCTATCACTGAAATGTCTTTGATGGTTGTCAGATCTGAGCCGGTTCCGGCCGGTTTATTCTCCTCGGGATTTCCTGGAGGTGCTGATGTCTGTGCGTAACCCCAATCTGAGCCAGGTGTCCATCGGAGTGGATCACTGGTAGGTTCTCTCAATGATGTCTACAGTCTCCTCTCATGAGAAACCATAGCTTGAAAACATGGTTAAACCCGGTCATCTCCTGGAGGTATATTTGTCAAACCTGCTACTGATCTGAATGTACATCTTTACATACTGCATACTTTACATATCCCAAGTTTTCCCACTATGTACCAAGTGCAATTCTCAGCCTGCAACCCCAAGACATATTATTGACTGTATTGACTCATCCATTGATGAGCTCTACTCTTCCCCCGTAAGACACCATCAAAAATCTCAAGTTTTACAAGCTTGATACCTTAGTGTGATTGAGTGGAGATAAGAAAGAAGAAGACATATCCCAAGTACACGGGTTACAGGCTATGATAATCATGGTGGATAGTTAGCATTGCTTTTTACTGTTAGTGTGTCGTGTATCTATACATGTGAAAAGAAGTTTAACTTTTATCTTACAAAAGTATACCAGAATCCCCATTTGGTTACTTGCGCTCACTGGTGTGGTTGGACTTCTGAAAGAATCGGAGGCCATCTGTTTCAGTTGAAAGACTCATCTTGGCCTGACATGATAGTCTCTCATTTAGGTTGGCTGAATAAATTTGGCTCACATGTCTTTTGGGGTGATTTCTCCTCCCCCAAGGATAAGAGAGTGTCCTCCTTTATTACAAGAATGAAGTCAAAAGCTTATCCTTGGCTTTCATTCGGTCATCTTTTGTGTTAACTATCCCACTCGAATGTTGCCAGTCCTCTACCAGAGTTGTACTCATACTGGGAAGTACCAATGTAATATACTAACAATGCCCCATGACTGGAGTCAGTTTATTCAACCGCAATTGTCCGGTGTTCCAGTGGAGCGGCCACTGAATGGGGACACATCAAGGTTCCCCTCACAGTGAAGAATGCTGCGGCCTTGGTGAGGTCATTTACTTCTTGGAGCAATAGCATCGAGTAGAGGTCCATGTGTGGACAATGTACATGGAGCAATAACATTGAGTAGGTGCATGTGTGGACAATGTATATGGAGCAATAACATTGAGTAGAGGTCCATGTGTGGACAATGTACATGGAACAATAACATTGAGTAGAGGTCCATGTGTGGACAATGTACATGGAACAATAACATTGAGTAGAGGTCCATGTGTGGACAATGTACATAGAACAATAACATTGAGTAGAGGTCCATGTGTGGACAATGTACATGGAACAATAACATTGAGTAGGTCCATGTGTGGACAATGTACATGGAACAATAACAATGAGTAGGTTCATGTGTGGACAATGTACATGGAACAATAACATTGAGTAGAGGTCCATGTGTGGACAATGTACATGGAGCAATAACATTGAGTAGAGGTCCATGTGTGGACAATGTACATAGAACAATAACATTGAGTAGAGGTCCATGTGTAGACAATGTACATGGAACAATAACAATGAGTAGGTTCATGTGTAGACAATGTACATGGAACAATAACATTGAGTAGAGGTCCATGTGTGGACAATGTACATGGAGCAATAACATTGAGTAGAGGTCCATGTGTGGACAATGTATATGGAGCAATAACATTGAGTAGAGGTCCATGTGTGGACAATGTACATAGAACAATAACATTGAGTAGAGGTCCATGTGTGGACAATGTACATGGAGCAATAACATTGAGTAGAGGTCCATGTGTGGACAATGTACATGGAGCAATAACATTGAGTAGAGGTCCATGTGTGGACAATGTACATGGAGCAATAACATTGAGTAGAGGTCCATGTGTGGACAATGTACATGGAACAATAACATTGAGTAGGTCCATGTGTGGACAATGTACATGGAACAATAACATTGAGTAGAGATCTATGTGTGGACAATGTACATAGAACAATAACATTGAGTAGAGGTCTATGTGTGGACAATGTACATAGAACAATAACATTGAGTAGAGGTCCATGTGTGGACAATGTACACAGAACAATAACATCGAGTAGAGGTCCATGTGTGGACAATGTATATGGAGCAATAACATTGAGTAGAGGTCCATGTGTGGACAATGTACATGGAGCAATAACATTGAGTAGAGGTCCATGTGTGGACAATGTACATGGAGCAATAACATTGAGTAGAGGTCCATGTGTGGACAATGTACATGGAGTAATAACATCGAGTAGAGGTCCATGTGTGGACAATGTACATGGAACAATAACATTGAGTAGAGGTCCATGTGTGGACAATGTACATGGAACAATAACATTGAGTAGGTTTGTGTGTGGACAATGTACATGGAACAATAACAATGAGTAGAGGACCATGTGTAGATAATGTACATGGAACAATAACAATGAGTAGGTTCATGTGTGGACAATGTACATGGAACAATAACATTGAGTAGAGGTCCATGTGTGGACAATGTACATGGAACAATAACAATGAGTAGAGGTCCATGTGTGGACAATGTACATGGAGCAATAACATTGAGTAGAGGTCCATGTGTGGACAATGTACATGGAGCAATAACATTGAGTAGAGGTCCATGTGTGGACAATGTACATGGAACAATAACAATGAGTAGGTTCATGTGTGGACAATGTACATGGAACAATAACATTGAGTAGAGGTCCATGTGTGGACAATGTACATGGAACAATAACATTGAGTAGAGGTCCATGTGTGGACAATGTACATGGAGCAATAACATTGAATAGAGGTCCATGTGTGGACAATGTATATGGAGCAATAACATTGAGTAGAGGTCCATGTGTGGACAATGTACATGGAACAATAACATTGAGTAGAGGTCCATGTGTGGACAATGTACATGGAGCAATAACATTGAGTAGAGGTCCATGTGTGGACAATGTACATGGAGCAATAACATTGAGTAGAGGTCCATGTGTGGACAATGTACATGGAGCAATAACATTGAGTAGAGGTCCATGTGTGGACAATGTACATGGAGCAATAACATTGAGTAGAGGTCCATGTGTGGACAATGTACATGGAGCAATAACATTGAGTAGAGGTCCATGTGTGGACAATGTACATGGAGCAATAACATTGAGTAGAGGTCCATGTGTGGACAATGTACATGGAGTAATAACATCGAGTAGAGGTCCATGTGTGGACAATGTACATGGAACAATAACATTGAGTAGAGGTCCATGTGTGGACAATGTACATGGAACAATAACATTGAGTAGGTTTGTGTGTGGACAATGTACATGGAACAATAACAATGAGTAGAGGACCATGTGTAGATAATGTACATGGAACAATAACAAAGAGTAGGTTCATGTGTGGACAATGTACATGGAACAATAACATTGAGTAGAGGTCCATGTGTGGACAATGTACATGGAACAATAACAATGAGTAGAGGTCCATGCGTGGACAATGTACATGGAGCAATAACATTGAGTAGAGGTCCATGTGTGGACAATGTACATGGAGCAATAACATTGAGTAGAGGTCCATGTGTGGACAATGTACATGGAACAATAACAATGAGTAGGTTCATGTGTGGACAATGTACATGGAACAATAACATTGAGTAGAGGTCCATGTGTGGACAATGTACATGGAACAATAACATTGAGTAGAGGTCCATGTGTGGACAATGTACATGGAGCAATAACATTGAATAGAGGTCCATGTGTGGACAATGTATATGGAGCAATAACATTGAGTAGAGGTCCATGTGTGGACAATGTACATGGAACAATAACATTGAGTAGAGGTCCATGTGTGGACAATGTACATGGAGCAATAACATTGAGTAGAGGTCCATGTGTGGACAATGTACATGGAGCAATAACATTGAGTAGAGGTCCATGTGTGGACAATGTACATGGAGCAATAACATTGAGTAGAGGTCCTTGTGTGGACAATGTACATGGAGCAATAACATTGAGTAGAGGTCCATGTGTGGACAATGTACATGGAGCAATAACATTGAGTAGAGGTCCATGTGTGGACAATGTACATGGAGCAATAACATTGAGTAGAGGTCCATGTGTGGACAATGTACATGGAGCAATAACATTGAGTAGAGGTCCATGTGTGGACAATGTACATGGAGCAATAACATTGAGTAGAGGTCCATGTGTGGACAATGTACATGGAGCAATAACATTGAGTAGAGGTCCATGTGTGGACAATGTACATGGAGCAATAACATTGAGTAGAGGTCCATGTGTGGACAATGTACATGGAGCAATAACATTGAGTAGAGGTCCATGTGTGGACAATGTACATGGAGCAATAACATTGAGTAGAGGTCCATGTGTGGACAATGTACATGGAACAATAACATTGAGTAGAGGTCCATGTGTGGACAATGTACATGGAGCAATAACATTGAGTAGAGGTCCATGTGTGGACAATGTACATGGAGCAATAACATTGAGTAGAGGTCCATGTGTGGACAATGTACATAGAACAATAACATTGAGTAGAGGTCCATGTGTGGACAATGTACATAGAACAATAACATCGAGTAGAGGTCCATGTGTGGACAATGTACATGGAGCAATAACATTGAGTAGAGGTCCATGTGTGGACAATGTACATGGAACAATAACATTGAGTAGAGGTCCATGTGTGGACAATGTACATGGAACAATAACATTGAGTAGAGGTCCATGTGTGGACAATGTACATAGAACAATAACATTGAGTAGAGGTCCATGTGTGGACAATGTACATGGAGCAATAACATTGAGTAGAGGTCCATGTGTGGACAATGTACATGGAACAATAACAAAGAGTAGGTTTGTGTGGACAATGTACATGGAACAATAACATTGAGAGAAGTCCATGTGTGGACAATGTACATGGAGCAATAACATTGAGTAGAGGTCCATGTGTGGACAATGTACATGGAACAATAACAATGAGTAGGTTCATGTGTGGACAATGTACATGGAACAATAACATTGAGTAGAGGTCCATGTGTGGACAATGTACATGGAACAATAACATTGAGTAGAGGTCCATGTGTGGACAATGTACATGGAACAATAACAATGAGTAGGTTCATGTGTGGACAATGTAAATGGAACAATAACATTGAGTAGAGGTCCATGTGTGGACGATGTACATGGAACAATAACATTGAGTAGAGGTCCATGTGTGGACAATGTACATGGAACAATAACATTGAGTAGAGGTCCATGTGTGGACAATGTACATGGAACAATAACAATGAGTAGGTTCATGTGTGGACGATGTACATGGAACAATAACATTGAGTAGAGGTCCATGTGTGGACAATGTACATGGAACAATAACAATGAGTAGGTTCATGTGTGGACAATGTACATGGAACAATAACATTGAGTAGAGGTCCATGTGTGGACAATGTACATGGAACAATAACAATGAGTAGGTTCATGTGTGGACAATGTACATGGAACAATAACATTGAGTAGAGGTCCATGTGTGGACAATGTACATGGAACAATAACAATGAGTAGGTTCATGTGTGGACAATGTACATGGAACAATAACAATGAGTAGGTTTGTGTGGACAATGTACATGGAACAATAACAATGAGTAGGTTCATGTGTGGACAATGTACATGGAACAATAACAAAGAGTAGGTTTGTGTGGACAATGTACATGGAACAATAACAATGAGTAGGTTCATGTGTGGACAATGTACATGGAACAATAACATTGAGTAGAGGTCCATGTGTGGACAATGTACATGGAACAATAACAATGAGTAGGTTCATGTGTGGACAATGTACATGGAACAATAACAATGAGTAGGTTCATGTGTGGACAATGTACATGGAACAATAACAATGAGTAGGTTCATGTGTGGACAATGTACATGGAACAATAACAATGAGTAGGTTCATGTGTGGACAATGTACATGGAACAATAACAATGAGTAGGTTTATGTGTGGACAATGTACATGGAACAATAACAATGAGTAGGTTCATGTGTGGACAATGTACATGGAACAATAACAATGAGTAGGTTCATGTGTGGACAATGTACATGGAACAATAACAATGAGTAGGTTCATGTGTGGACAATGTACATGGAACAATAACAATGAGTAGGTGCATGTGTGGACAATGTAAATGGAACAATAACAATGAGTAGGTTCATGTGTGGACAATGTACATGGAACAATAACAATGAGTAGGTTCATGTGTGGACAATGTACATGGAACAATAACAATGAGTAGGTGCATGTGTGGACAATGTAAATGGAACAATAACAATGAGTAGGTTCATGTGTAGACAATGTACATGGAATAATAACATTGAGTAGAGGTCCATGTGTAGACAATGTACATAGACAATAACAAAGAGTAGGTTTGTGTGTGGACAATGTACATGGAGTAATAACAATGAGTAGAGGCCCATGTGTAGACAATGTACATGGAATAATAACATTGAGTAGAGGTCCATATGTGGACAATGTACATAGAACAATAACAATGAGTAGGTTTGTGTGGACAATGTACATGGAACAATAACAAAGAGTAGGTTTGTGTGTGGACAATGTACATGGAACAATAACAAAGAGTAGGTTTGTGTGTAGACAATGTACATGGAGCAATAACATTGAGTAGAGGTCCATGTGTGGACAATGTACATGGAGCAATAACATTGAGTAGAGGTCCATGTGTGGACAATGTACATGGAGCAATAACATTGAGTAGAGGTCCATGTGTGGACAATGTACATAGAACAATAACATTGAGTAGAGGTCCATGTGTGGACAATGTACATAGAACAATAACATCGAGTAGAGGTCCATGTGTGGACAATGTACATAGAACAATAACATTGAGTAGAGGTCTATGTGTGGACAATGTACATAGAACAATAACATTGAGTAGAGGTTCATGTGTGGACAATGTAAATGGAACAATAACAATGAGTAGGTTCATGTGTGGACAATGCTTATGGAAAACAATAACATTGAGAAGGTCCATGTGTAGACAATTTTGATAGTAGAACTTCCTATGAGAGAATTTGTCCACCAAAAAACATGGATACTCTCAATCTCTCTTGGAGGTGACCTTCCGTAGTATCAGTTTTTTTGACCATCTCTAGTTCTACTGTATTTTAGCCTCTCTAAAAATTCCTCTATCACTCCAACAACAACAACAACAAAAAATCTTTTAAGATTTAGTCTTATTTAAAGATTTTTTTTTTTTTTCTCATTGGAAGCTAAGGAAGTCCTATCTGTGTTTATATTGATCAGATCCTGAACCTGGAGTGTATGACCAGGTTGTTGGCTATTTCCATATTTGTCAAACCTGCTACTGATCTGAATGTACATCTTTACATACTTTACATATCTCAAGTACACGTGAGTGTATCTTTCAGAGTTATTGTCTGAATCCCGAAATACATGCTAAATGCTGTTTTACCTTAAAGTTTTGTCTATGAGTGTATCTTTCTGAGTTATTGTCTGAATCCCGAAATACATGCTAAATGCTAAAAAGGGTGTTTTACCTTTAAGTTTTGTCTATGAGTGTATCTTTCAGAGTTATTGTCAGAATCCCGAAATACATGCTAAATGCTAAAAAGGGTGTTTTACCTTTAAGTTTTGTCTATGAGTGTATCTTTCAGAGTTATTGTCTGAATCTCGATATACATGCTAAAGAGTACAACTTCCTTAAGTGTAGTCCATGAGTGTATTTGCACCCAACCTGAGGTGGGTTTCCAGAAGCAGCAGTTTGAAGAGCTGGCCAGCAATGTCAAACACCTGGGAGTGGATGATTGCAATGACTCCAGAGATGTTCCTAGCACCTACTTCCACGAGAGGGTGACCCTAGGAAGGAAGGGTGAGTTTGGCCGTGTTCTTAGCTACCCCACACCATTGACTCCTAGAGGAATGGAAACTTTACTGCAATGCCTTTAATCCTAATACATAGAAAAGGGTGGTTTCTCTTGTTAAAATATCTGCAAAAACTGCATGCCATCTAAAAACAGCCGCATCGAAATCTTGACTTTTAAAATAAACCAATTTTTTCCAAGATATTTGATCATTTAATAGATTTAAAAATGGATTGCTTCAATGGATTTTCAACAATAAACATCAGACAACATCATGCACTACTTATTTATTTTTGTGGTCTTATTAACTTGTGTTTTTAATTGATAAACAAAAAAATGGTACCTCATCATTTATACTAGACACAATCTATCTCCAGTCTGCAGCCATCCAAACTCAGCTGTATGTTCCCAGTACTGGAATCCTACCAGGCCCCCCTAGCCAGGGAGTACAGTAAACAAGGTTGTCCCCAGAACCTACGGGCGGAGATGTGGGCCCTCATCCTGGGTGTAGAAACAACCGATGCAGTAAGTTCCCTTTTTATCGTCCACACACATATCTCCTCATATGTCCCAATTATGTAAACAGTCTCAATTATCAATAGTTACTAAACCTCCTCCATACTATCAAGACCCATTGCTGCACATGACTGGTACAGTGAAAGAGGGACAAGCACCAATTCTGTCTTTTGATTTCCAGGCTTAAGTCTAGTAATCTATGGACAATGACTTTCCAGAATGGTTGTAAGGTTTTCCCCACTATGTACTATGTTCAATTCTCAACCTGCAACCCTAAAAAACATCATTGACTGTATTGACTCATCCATTGATGAGCTCTACTCATTCCCAACAAACACCAACTCAAGGTCTACAGGTTTGATACCCTGATATGATTAAGTGGAGATAAGAAAGAATAAGAAATACTCATCGCCAGCAGATACCATCTCAGGCTCTACAGACTTAATACCCTAATATGATTGTTATGGGGAAATAAGAAAGAAGAAAGACTCATCCCCAGCAGACACAATCAACAAGTTCTACAGGCTTCATACCTTAATATGATTGTTGAGGGGAGATAAGAAAGAAGAAGAAGGACTCATCCCCAGCAGACACCATCAACAAGCTTTACAAGCTTGATACCCTGATATGATTGTTGAGTGGAGATAAGAAAGAAGGACTCATCCCCAGCAGACACCATCAACAAGCTTTACAAGCTTGATACCCTGATATGATTGTTGAGTGGAGATAAGAAAGAAGGACTCATCCCCAGCAAACACCATCTCAAGCTCTACAGGCTAGATATCCTAATATGATTGTTGAGTGGAGATAAGAAAGAAGAAAAAGAACTCATCCCCAGCAGACACCATCTCAAGCTCTACAAGCTTGATACCCATTGTTGAATGGCGATAAGAAAGAAGAAGACGCATCCCCAGCAGACACCATCCCAAGCTCTACAGGCTTGATACCCTGATATGATTGTTGAGTGGAGATAAGAAAAAAGAAGAGTAGTTACTAATATCCGCAGTGTGTTCTTTTTCAGTTATTTGATGGCTTGAGATGCCCTTGCTCTTGGCTGTAATCTGTTTCTTCTTATTTTAATAATGATGTTGTTGTTGTGAAGCCATGCTAACTCTATAAGGGACTTTGTACACAGAGCCGCCTGCAGTTTGAACATCTCAAGGCCAGCGTATTCCTCCATGATCTCATTGTGGACAAGCTCATCTTCAAGGTACAAGTTTCTTAGTTTAATGATAAGGCACAATTTGGATTATAGATTATAAACACAAGGTAACAACAACAACAAAAAGCCTTTATTTAGGGTCACTGACCCTATACAGGATTCACCAGAGGTATGCATAAGAACAAAGCAGTGAGACAAAGGAAATAACAATATAGACAGAAGAAAAAAAAAGAAAAAAATAATAATAAAGAGAAAGAGGGAAGCAAGAAAAACAACACAAAAAGAGTAGCAGTAAGAAAGTGAGGAGTGAGTGTCACTTGGCCTTCTTCTGAGATATGGACTTGTGGAAACCATAATATAAACAAGTCCAACCCCACCAGCGAGTGCAAGTAACCAAACGGGGCTCTGGCACATTTGTAAGTGCAAAGTCGAACTGCTTTCACATGTGTAGACTTGTGGTGCGCTTACAGTAAAAAGCAGTCGCTAACTACCCACCATGATTATCATGGCCTGTACCACGTGTACTAGGGATAAGCAAAAAAAATAATAATAATATAAACACAAGGTAATAAGACCAAATCCAAATAAATAAATAGTTTGTGACGTTTCGGTAACAACGCTGTTACTGAAATGTCAGGCGCTATTTGTTTATTTGGATTTGGTCTTTATTACCTTGTGTTTTCCTTTTGTTTAAAAATTTTTTCCCTAGTTTTCATGCTCTCAATGTGTCACTTTCAATAGATATCAATACGTGGTATAGAAGATTTTGTATCAGCTCGCTCTGCCAAAATACACATAGACCCCAGAAGGGGAGTTGGTCTGTTAATCTTAAATAGAATGTGGCCTGGAATGAAGAGAGGAAGAGAATTGACCTGAAAAGGATGTAATGGCATTCCAAGATGGCCAAACTCTGTATCAAAGATGGTTGTACTACATGAGGAGAATGTGTGAAATTGAAATGACCGGAAAAAAAGAAATCTGAGAATATATATACAGTAGAACCTCCCTGTAAAGGACAACACCTAATTGCAGAGCCAAAGTGTCCTTTAGAGAGAGGTGTCTTCTTACCAGAGAGTTGCTAAATAGTAAAAATGGTAATTTTGCAAATGAAAAACTGTCCTTTGTAGAGAGGTGTCCTCTAGTGTAAGTGTCCTCTCATGGAGAAGTTCTACTGTATATATATTAATAAAAATTTGGGATATAAATAAGGTCAACAGAGAGAACTAACCAATAGGGTTGTTGTTGTCGTGTCCAATGAAGAGCCTCAGATATCCTTGTGCATCTCTATCACAGCAATGTCCACTATCTTGGGTGTGTAAAGCTGCTGTTCTGGGTCCATGTCAATTTTCTGTTGTTGTCGTGTCCAATGAAGAGCCTCAGATGTCTCCATGCATCTCTATCACAGCAGTGTCCACTATCTTGGGTGTGTAAAGCTGCTGCTCTGGGTCTATGTCAATTTTCTGCAAGGCTGGGGCCTTTGCTGAGCCTGAGAATATGTGGGTAGGTGTTAGTTCCACACCAGGACAGTTTTTACATATCCTGTAGGTTCTTGTGTCATCTGGATGTATTGCCATTCTTTTATTGTGTTTTTTTCTGAGTTTTATTATTATTTTTTTTTGCTTATCTGCAGTACACGTGGTACAGGTCATGATGGGTAGAGGTAGGCGACTGCTTTTAATGTAAGTGCACCACATGTCTACACATGTGAAAAGCAGTTCGACTTTGCACTTACATGTGCCAGAGCCCCGTTTGTTTACTTGCACTTGCTGGTGGGGTTGGACTTTTGCAAGAATCGGGGGCTATTGGAGCATTTTTTTTTTTTCAATCAGAAAAAAAGTGCCCAATGCGGGAATCGAACCCGGGTCCTAGCGGTCAAAAACCAATGGTTTAGACTATCCTTCCACCGATCCCTCTGAGTCTTGTTATAGTTTTGTAAACCAACCAATAGGGTGTGTCCAGGATATAAATCTGACTGCATCCAATGATGATCAGTACTTTGTCTTTGAAGATTTACTCTACCAGGTGAGACCTGTACACAACACCACATCCATCTACCTCAACTGTTTGTCCCCAGATCCTCCTGGTGTTCTCCCGGGACACAGCGGTGCTGGATCACTTTGAATACAGCAGCGCCAACCCTCCCAAAGCCCACCTACGTGGTGGACGCAACAATGAAGATACCCTAGTGATTTATCCGCCGAACGGAGTGATTCCCTTCCATGGTTTTTCAATGTTTGGTGAGCCACCAATTATCTCTCAGCCTCTTATCTCTTATCTCCATGCCTATCTAGGTTGTTTGGAGTACCCACATCTTGTAGTGCTGGGATAAAACATCTGTGTACATATTTGTCTCTTTGTTAGTGTCAGGATATGCCTAATTTATTTTAATGTCAGGGGACCATGGAACCATCTAAACCATTGGTTTTCGACCACTACAATCCGGGTTTGATTCTCGCATTGGGCACTTTTTTTTTTATGATAAAAAAAAAAAATGCTTCAATGGCTCTCCATTCTTGCAAAAGTCCAACCCCACCAGCGAGTGCAAGTAACCAAATGGGGCTCTGGCACATTTGTAAGTGCAAAGTCGAACTGCTTTTCACATGTGTAGACATGTGGTGCACTTACAGTAAAAGCAGTCACCTTCTTCTACCCACCATGATTATTATGGCCTGTACCACATGTACTAGGGATAAGCAAAAAAATAGAATTTTTTTTTTAATGTCAACACCTGACTTTTTTGTTTTTTTAATTATTTTTTTACATGTAAGCTTCTTTTTTTTTTTCATAATTTTCATAAATTTTATTTTTCATAAGTCGCATTATATTGTATTATAAATTACTTTATATAATATTTACGAACGGAAAAAATTGTCCAGGTTAGCCTAGTGGACATGGCATCTGCCCGGTAAGCGGAACACTGTGGGTTCGATTCCCATCCCTGGACACTTTTATTTTTCCGTTCATCATTACTCTTCACAATTCATCCTTTCATACTTCATCCCTAAGGATAGAAATAATCTTTATTTCTCCTTAAAATAAAATTATGATTTTTTGTTCAAAAGAAACATTTGCGGTAAAATTTGTCAAACATCGTTCTACATATTATAGGTGAGTTGTTCCATGCTCTCATTTTTTCTTCTTCAATTGAAATAATTTCTTTCTCAGTGTTCCTATTACAATGAGAAAACTTCATCATTAACTTAGCGACATTCGTTGCTGAAAATTATAAACTTTAACGCTACTTTTTTTTTCCCTGAAATATATACAGTAGAATCTTCCTGATCTCATGGATCACAAGATTTAGAACAGGCCATCTCAAGCCATTAAAGACAGAAAATAATAATAAAATCTACCCCACTTGCCCAAAATGTAGCTTGTCACCTGCAACTCCAGAACACATTTTGGCTTGCATTAGATGCACTAAACAGGACCTTTGGCCACTGCTTATCATAAAACAGCTCGAGGAGCTTGGACTCATAGAATTTGTGTAATCTTTAGACAAGGGGATAAGAAACAACAACAGAATCTTCCTGTAAAGACCCACTTATAGAACCACTATAATGAATTGTACCAATGTGGTGATGCAGTATGTCCCCTGTGCTACATCTATGAAGACCCAGTGACTCTCTACATGGTGTTCCGGGAGCTCTACACTCTCTACTTCTATCTCCTGCACACTGTGTCCTCCCATCCACAGGTAGAGACCTCTACTACATGTCCCCCTGTAGATGTCAACAGTGAGCTGGGGTTGTCATGGAGTTTGTCTGTCTTGAGCATTATTAGACTCTTGGTTTGTTGTTTCTTATCCCCTTGTGTAAAGATTACACTAATTCCATGAGTCCATGCTCCTCGAGCTGTTTGATAATAAACAGCGGTCTTTCCCAAAGGTCCTGTAACTAGAGACCTCTACTACATGTCCCCCTGTAGATGTCAACAGTGAGCTGGGGTTGTCATGGAGTTTGTCTGTCTTGAGTTAGATTGCAAATTGTTAGACTCTTGGTTTGGTGTTATTGTTTCTTATCCCCTTGTGTAAAGATTACACAAATTCCATGCTTCTCGAGATGTTTGATGATAATCAGCGGTCTCTCCCAAAGGTCCTGTAACTAGAGACCTGTACTACATGTAACCCTGTAGATGTTAACAGTGAGATGGTTAACTGGGTTTTGTTGGTCTGTCTTGAGCATTGTTAGACTCTTGGTTTGTTGTTGTTGTTTCTTATCCCCTTGTGTAAAGATTACACAAATTCCATTCTTCTCGAGATGTTTGATGATAATCAGCGGTCTCTCCCAAAGGTCCTGTAACTAGAGACCTGTACTACATTTAACCCTGTAGATGTTAACAGTGAGATGGTTAACTGGGTTTTGTTGGTCTGTCTTGAGCATTGTTAGACTCTTGGTTTGTGTTGTTGTTGTTTCTTATCCCCTTGTGTAAAGATTACACAAATTCCATGCTTCTCGAGATGTTTGATGATAATCAGCGGTCTCTCCCAAAGGTCCTGTAACTAGAGACCTGTACTACATGTAACCCTGTAGATGTCAACAGTTCAGAGGTTAACTGGGGTTTGTTGGTCTGTTTTGAGCATTGTTAGAATCTTGGTTTGTTGTTGTTGTTTCTTATCCTCCAGTGTAAAGATTAATCAAATTCCATGAGTCCCCATGCTCCTCGAGCTGTTTGATGATAAGCAGCAGTCTCTCCCAAGGTCCTGTAACTAGAGACCTGTACTACATGTAACCCTGTAGATATCAACAGTGAGCTGAGGTTGTCATGGAGTTGGTCTCTCTTGAATATTGTTAGACTCTTGGTTTGTTGTTGTTGTTCCTTATCCCCTTGTGTAAAGATTACACAAATTCCATGAGTACATGCTCCTCAAGCTGTTTGATGATAAGCAGCAGTCTCTCCCAAAGGTTCTGTAACTTGGTTTTAAATGTAGAAATCACTTAAAGCCTGCAAAGAGAAATGCACATATTGCTACATAAAGTTACCTCCCTGTAAAGGACAACACCTAGTTGCTGAACCAAAGCATCTATTAAAGAGAGGTTTTGTCTTATGGGAGAGTTGGCATTTAGTAAAAATGGAATGTATTTTGGTGATGAGAACTGTCTCAGAGAGGTGTCCTCTCACCAAGACACTACTCTACTAGATTCAAAAAAGTTGGTTTTCGCTGCTATGACCCAGGTTTGATTCCCACATTGGGCACTTTTTTCTGATTAAAAAAAAAAAGTTCTAATAGCCCCCGATTCTTGCAAAAAGTCCAACCTCACCAGCGAGCGCAAGTAACCAAATGGGGCTCTGGCACATTTGTAAGTGCAAAGTTGAACTGCTTTTCACGTGTGTAAACATGTTGTGCACTTACAGTAAAAGCAGTTGCTAACAATCCACCATGATTACCATGGCCTGTACCACGTGTACTAGGGATAAGCAAAGAAAGAAGAAAAGAAGATTTAAAAAAATCTTTGAAATGATTTCAGAACGTTTCTTTGAACTATTTCTTGTTCCTCCCCCCACCTGTTTTCTTTTGTTATACACTGATGGAGACAAAGAGCATGTATATATTTTTATTTTTTTTAAGGAGAACGTTTGAATTTACATGTATGGGAAATCCGCTGTTATATAATCAAATAAGGAATGGTTTATGCTGAAAAAATGAAACTTTCTTAAGTTTTGTCCATGAGTGTGTGTGCCTATATAAATATATATATGTTATGAATATTTTGGTTGTTGTGGTTAGATAAGGCTTGATAAGACAAAGGATCGATAAGATAAAGGGTTGAGGTGCAGTCGTGATAAAAAAAGATAATTATTTACCATCAAGTAGCTTTTATTTTTAATTACTTGAGGAAAGATTACACATTAGTTATTTTCACATTATATAGAATTTATAAGTTAATCCTATATTAGTGATTTAAAAGGATTGATTGGTTAACTACGCATATTTACAACAAAACTATACAACAAAACTGAAAGTCTTTCTAAAAAACGATGATAAAGAAAGTAAAATTATCAATGAATAAAATAAAATATATATTTTTAAAATATAGAAATATTTGAGTTTTTAGATTATATAATATATATATATATTTTTTTGCTTATCCCTAGTACACGTGGTACAGGCCATGATAATCATGGTGGGTAGAGTTGACTGCTTTTACTCTAAGTGCACCACATGTCTACACATGTGAAAAGTAGTTCAACTTTGCACTTACAAATGTGCCAGAGCCCCATTTGGTTACTTGCACTCGCTGGTGGGGTTGGACTTTTTGCAAGAATCGGGGACTATTCGAACATTTTTTTAATCAGAAAAAAAGTGCCCAATGTGGGAAACGAACCCGAGTCGTAGTGGTCGAAAACCAAACGGTTTAACCAGCCTTCAACCGACCCCCCATATAAATATAATGGATTTCTCAGCCTTTCAGATAAGATCAAAGTGTAGTTTCTCCCTTTCTTACAGTTGAGCCTTTGGGAGAAGACACCTTTCTACAAAGGACAGTTTCCATCACCAAATTTGTCATTTTAACGAAGTAACTACTCTCTAATAAAAGTACACATCTCTTTAAAGGACACATTGGCTTTCCAACTAGGTGTTGTTTTTTAGAGAGAGGTAGTTCTACTGTAACATAAAATTAATAATTAATAGCTTCTTTAGTTATTGCTAATAGGCAAATAAAGTTTGATAAGGAGGTAAATTGCTTTCTAACCTCTCTTTCCTCTCTACTGACCCCCTTTATTTCTACTGATTCTTTCTCCCCACTAACCCTTCCTCCCTACTGATTCTTCTGTTCTACTGACCCCCTTTATTTCTACTGATTCTTCTGTTCTACTGACCCTTCCTCCCTACTGATTCTTCTGTTCTACTGACCCCCTTTATTTCTACTGATTCTTCTGTTCTACTGACCCTTCCTTCTTACTGATTCTTCTGTTCTACTGACCCCCTTTATTTCTACTGATTCTTCTGTTCTACTGACCCTTCCTCCCTACTGATTCTTCTGTTCTACTGACCCCCTTTATTTCTACTGATTCTTCTGTTCTACTGACCCTTCCTCCCTACTGATTCTTCTGTTCTACTGACCCTTCCTCCCTACTGATTCTTCTGTTCTACTGACCCCCTTTATTTCTACTGATTCTTCTGTTCTACTGACCCTTCCTCCCTACTGATTCTTCTGTTCTACTGACCCTTCCTCCCTACTGATTCTTCTGTTCTACTGACCCCCTTTATTTCTACTGATTCTTCTGTTCTACTGACCCTTCCTCCCTACTGATTCTTCTGTTCTACTGACCCTTCCTCCCTACTGTTCTACTGACCCTTCCTCCCACTGATTCTTCTGTTCTACTGACCCCCTTTATTTCTACTGATTCTTCTGTTCTACTGACCCCCTTCATTTCTACTGATTCTTCTGTTCTACTGACCCTTCCTCCCTACTGATTCTTCTGTTCTACTGACCCCCTTTATTTCTACTGATTCTTCTGTTCTACTGACCCTTCCTTTCTACTGATTCTTCTGTTCTACTGACCCTTCCTCCATACTGATTCTTCTGTTCTACTGACCCTTCCTTCTTACTGATTCTTCTGTTCTACTGACCCCCTTTATTTCTACTGATTCTTCTGTTCTACTGACCCTTCCTCCCTACTGATTCTTCTGTTCTACTGACCCTTCCTTTCTACTGATTCTTCTGTTCTACTGACCCCCTTTATTTCTACTGATTCTTCTATTCTACTGACCCTTTCTTCCCTCTACTGACCTGTATTTCTCACCCTCCAGGGGATCCTGTCCCTCTGTCTGCTCTTTGAGACCTTACTCCATGAGCTGGATCCCCACCTCACCTACCACATGGCCTCCAAGGAGATCCAGCCGTGAGTCTATCAGCATCATCTACTTATCATGTCACCTTAATCTACCACTCAGTATTGAGTAATAAGAAGTACTCTATAAAATCAAAGTAATAAGACCAAATCCAAATAAATAAATAGTGTGTGACGTTTTAGTAACAAGGCTGTTACCGAAAAGTCACACTTTATTTATTTGGATTTGATCATATTACCTTATGTTTATAATCTATAATCCAAATTGTGCCATTACTCTATAAAATATAAGATTATATATGTTGTGCAAAAATCCTTTGTTGGTTGGAAGTTGTGGTTTTAAAAAACTAACACAGTCAAAGCAGGTATTCCCAGGGGGTCGGTAGAAGGATGGTCTAAACCGTTGGTTTTCGACCGCTACGACCCAGGTTTGATTCCCACATTGGGCACTTTTTTCTGATTTAAAAAAAAAAAAGCCCGATTCTTGCAAAAGTCAAACCCCACCAGCGAGTGCAAGTAACCAAACAGGGCTCTGGCACATTTGTAAGTGCAAAGTCAAACTGTTTTTCAAATGTGTAGACATGTTGTGCACTTACAGTAAAAGCAGTCGCCTACTTCTACCCATCATGATTATCATGGCCTGTACATTGTGCCACAACTATTCCAATATACATATTGTCAATGCTGTGTGTTTACATGTTGTCAACGCGGTGTGTTGTGTGTTTACATGTTGTCATAGCGGTGTGTTTACATGTTGTCAACGCGGTGTGTTGTGTGTTTACATGTTGTCATAGCGGTGTGTTTACATGTTGTCAACGCTGTGTATTGTGTGTTTACATGTTGTCAACGCGGTGTGTTGTGTGTTTACATGTTGTCATAGCGGTGTGTTTACATGTTGTCAACGCTGTGTGTTGTGTGTTTACATGTTGTCAACGCGGTGTGTTGTCCAGACTGAAGGTGGTCATCAAGTGGCTGATGAGAGCTTTCTCCGGCTACCTCTCGGCTGACCAGATCCTGCTCCTGTGGGACCGCATCCTGGCTTACAACTCTCTGGAGATCCTGGCAGGTGTGGGAGCTAGGATGGACAAAATCATCTCTTTCTGATAGTTGCTGATAGCTTGTGCCATCAATCTGAATAAATATCATCTACACTCATAGATGAAGAGGAGAAAAACCTCTTTAAAAATCTTGAATACAACTGACCCGATTGATAGACCTCAGCAATGTTCCTACTCCAGGGATACGGAGGAGCTGTGTCTGCACTCTTGTTAGAATCGGCAGCAAAGGCTTCCATGTTAGGAACGGCCTCAAATTACAGGCAAAGTCAGACTTTCACCAAAGTGTGCCTGGATCATGGTGTCATGATCAACAAAAGCTGCACCCCTACACCCATTTCCAGCTCGAGGAGCATGAACTTATGGTATTTGTGTAATCTTTACACAAGGGGATAAGAAACAACAACAACACTCATAGACAAAGCTTAAGGAAGTGCGAAGTCTTTAATGTCATCAGTCGTCTATATATATTTATTTTTAAGGAGACAAGACAATGTTGTTCATGCTTGGTTATCTTGTTTGTCTTCAATAAAATTGCCTGTGTATCAGATATCTTTCAGAGTTATTGTCTGAATTCTGATATACATGCTAAAAGGTACAATTTCCTTATGTTTTGTCCATGAGTGTAATTAGTGACTTTTTGAAAATTATTCTGCAATCTTTAATGATTAATTTAATGGCCAATATTCTGGCCAGGTAGTTGCACAATCAGGAGATGCTTTTTCTATCTTAATTTATCAACACCCGATCCCAGTATTATTTCATTTTTGTATTATGTTTTTTTTTTTTTGTCACTATGTAAACTGTTGGAAGGGAAGTGTTTTACATCAACCACAATAGTTGCTTGTTTTCTTCTAAAATTTCAACCTTAATGGCTCCCTCTGTTACTTGGGTCTTAAGATGTGCCGTTGTTTTGAACCATATCTCTATCTATATTTATATGTCTACACTCATGGACAAAACTTAAGGAAGTTGTACCTTTTAGAATGTATATCGGGATTCAGACAATAACTCTGAAAGATACACTCATGGACAAAACTTAAGGAAGTTGTACCTTTTAGCATGTATATCGGGATTCAGACAATAACTCTGAAAGATACACTCATGGACAAAACTTAAGGAAGTTGTACCTTTTAGAATATATATCGGGATTCAGACAATAACTCTGAAAGATACACTCATGGACAAAACTTAAGGAAGTTGTACCTTTTAGCATGTATATCGGGATTCAGACAATAACTCTGAAAGATACACTCATGGACAAAACTTAAGGAAGTTGTACCTTTTAGCATGTATATCGGGATTCAGACAATAACTCTGAAAGATACACTCATGGACAAAACTTAAGGAAGTTGTACCTTTTAGCATGTATATCGGGATTCAGACAATAATTCTGAAAGATACACTCATAGACAAAACTTAAGGAAGTTGTACCTTTTAGCATGTATATCAGGATTCAGACAATAACCTTGAAATATATTACCGTGACTTTTATTGAAAATACATGAGATTGTGTGAACAAAATTGCCTCTGTCTCCTTAAAAAAAAATAGACATCCGGCAAACATCAAAGACTTTCCACTTCCTTAAGTTTTGTCCATCTTCTTTCTTATCTCCACCCAATCACACTAAGGTATCAAGCTTGTAAAGCTTGTTGATGGTGTCTGCCGGGGAAGAGTAGAGCTCATCAATGGATGAGTCAATACAGTAAATAATGTGTTTTGGGGTTGCAAGTTGAGAATTGCACTTAGTACATAGTGAGAAAACCTTGAAACCATTCTGGAAAGTTATTGTCCATAGATGACCAGACTTAAGTCTGGAAATCAAAGACTGTTGTTCTCTTGGGAGGACAGAACCAGTGCTTGTCCCTCCTGCTCTGTACCAGTCATGTGCAGCATTAGATTTCCATTCCTGCAGGCATTGGGTTTTGATGGTACGTTGGAGTTCTCTTTCATCTAGTTGGGTGGTAGATTCTCTAGCTTCAAGTTTTGTCCATGAGTATACATGGTGTATTATATCTGTTTCATGCTGGTGCCATCTAACCTGCTGTGTGGTCAGTTCTTGCCGTCTCCATCCTCATATTCCGACGAAGTATCCTGCTACAGGCTGAATCCCAGAGTGTTTTTGAGGTGAGGATTTTGTTTTCTGTTCCCCATTATAAGTAAGTTGTAAATTACAAGTAGAATCTCCATGAACACACAAGATATTCCTGCTAGCTGAAACCTCTATAGATAAAAGACACTTTACATCACCATTTTTATCAATTAGCAACTCTCCAGTAAGAGGATACCTCTCTCTAAAGGAAAGAACTCTCGCAGTCCACCGGTGGCAAAGTCGTTCCCGCGGTTGGCGACACCAATAAAGACCTTGTATATACACCTATCCCCCGATTTACACGGTACTTGTTTTTCACATTTTTGCTTTTACACGGTTTTCCAAATACGTTTTTTTTTGTTTTTGTTTTTATCGCACTATACTAAATGCGATATTCTACTCTATACTACCTACGTTGAAAAGAATATTGGGAGGCTCTGAATCATGAGGGAGCGAACACCTATTCAGATTTGACAGTTTAATATACACCTATCCCTCGATTTACACATTTTTCTCAGGAACGTATCTACCGTGTAAATCGAGGGATAGGTGTATTTCTGTATATATGCCAATAGATTTGGCCCAGCCACATTGCCAGCAAAACACCTCTTTGGTAGATTGTGAGGATTCCATTAGATCCCGTGTGGATCTCATGGAATAAAGTCCGCCCTATACTGACGAGGGCCATTAGCCCGAAACCATGGTCTCTAGGTGGACGCTTATCAGTTTGCCAAAGTTGGTGTTGCGGCTTTGTCACCGCCCGATGCCGCTAGTTGCGGCGACGGTCAATAGATGGCGTCAGATTCTGACGTTAATTTTGACGGGAGAGGCGACCATTGCTTCCATATGTATCTTTATCAATTATTTTATATATTTACATTTATTTATTCATATATTTTATCATATTTATGTATTTAACCTTATATAATCTTATATGAGCGATGTAATAAAGATGTTTCAATCTCTCTAAAGATACTTTAGCTCTGTAACTAGGTGTGTTAGAGAGGTTCTACTGTATTATCAAAGGAAGAACAATATCGAATGGTGAAGAGTTTCTTCCAGATTGATAAGTTACAATTTGGATTATAGATTAGAAACACAAGGTATATATACACAAATAAATAAATATTGTGACATTTCGGTAACAGCGTTGCAGACAAAAGTTTTGAATGAGAAAATATATCTTGTTTACACACTTTGACAACAGTAAACTATTTGAAACATGCTGTGATATATTTTCTCATTCAGTACCTTTGTTTAATGATGGTAACAACGCTGTTACCAAAATGTCACACACTATTTATTTATTTATTTGGTCTTATCACCTTGTGTTTCTTCAAGAGAATCTTCATCTTACGATTTTGTTCCTTTTTTTATAATATACACTAAAACATCCTTGTAAAGGACAACACCTAATTGCAGAGCCAAAGTATCCTTTAAAGAGAGGTGTCCTCTTATCAGAGAGTTGCTAAATAGTAAAAATGGTAATTTTGCAAATAAAAACAGTCCTTTGTGGAGAGGTGTTCACTAAAGGGAGGTTCTACTGTACTGCATTACTCTGGGTGATTATACAACTTGTAATAACAACAACAACAAAAAGCCTTTATTTAGGGTCACTGACCCTATACAGGATTCACCAGAGGTATGCCTAAGAACAAAGCAGTGAGACAAAGGAAATAACGATATATACAGAGTAAAAAGAGAAAGAGAGAAAAAAAAACAAGAAAGAGAAAGAGGGAAGCAAGAAAAACAACACAAAAAGAGTAGCAGTAAGAAAGTGAGGAGTGAGTGTCACTTGGCCTTCTTTTGAGATATGGACTTGTGGAAACCATAAAACACCGTAGCAATATACTTATTCTGGGTCATATTGTCAATTATTGATGGAAGTGAAGCACAGAAGCAACTTGTAATAAGGTTCTACTGTAATGAAAGTGGCTCACAAAGTATCTAACCCAGCTGTGGCAGGGTATGCTGGCTGACATCTCCACCATCAGGGTGATTCCTCTTCTCCAGGGAGTGCTGTCCAGTACCCTCATGCCTGGCTTCTAACTGAACTATTAAAATTCTCTCTTCCAATACCTTGTTAATTCTATGATAAGGTACATGGTTGCAAGGTTTTCCCACTATGTACTAAATACAAGGTAATATACCCAAATCACTGAATGATTAAGCACTTTTGTCTGAAGATGGTAACAATGCTGTTACCGAAATGTCACACACAATTTTTTAAAATTTGGATTTGGTATTATTACCTTGTTTTATAATTTATAATACAAATTGTGCCTTATCACTATGTACTAAGAGTAATTCTCAACCTGCAACCCCAAACAACATCATTGACTGTATTGGCTCATCCATTGATGAACTCTACTCTTCCCCAGCAGACACCATCAACAAGCTCTACAAGCTTGATACCCTGATAAGATTGTTGAGTGGAGATAAGAAAGAAGAAGAAGACTCATCCCCAAGCAGACACCATCAACAAGCTCTACAAGCTTGATACCCTAATATGATTGTTGAGTGGAGATAAGAAAGAAGAAGTCTCTTCCCCAGCAGACATCATCAACAAGCTCCACAAGCTTGATACCCTGATATGATTTAGTGGAGATAAGAAAGAAGTCTCATCCCCAGCAGACACCATCAACAAGCTCTACAAGCTTGATACCCTGATATGATTGAGTGGAGATAAGAAAGAAGACTCATCCCCAGCAGACACCATCAACAAGCTCTACAAGCTTGATACCCTGATAAGATTGTTGAGTGGAGATAAGAAAGAAGAAGAAGACTCATCCCCAGCAGACACCATCAGCAAGCTCTACAAGCTTGATACCCTAATATGATTGTTGAGTGGAGATAAGAAAGAAGTCTCATCCCCAGCAGACATCATCAACAAGCTCTACAAGCTTGATACCCTGATATGATTTAGTGGAGATAAGAAAGAAGTCTCATCCCCAGCAGACATCATCAACAAGCTCTACAAGCTTGATTTTCTGATATGATTTAGTGGAGATAAGAAAGAAGTCTCATCCCCAGCAGACACCATCAACAAGCTCTACATACTTGATACCCTAATATGATTGAGTGGAGATAAGAAAGAAGAAGGACCCATCCCCAGCAGACACCATCAACAAGCTCTACAAGCTTGATACCCTAATATGATTGAGTGGAGATAAGAAATAAGAAGAAGACTTATCCCCAGCAGACACCATCAACAAGCTCTACAAGCTTGATACCCTAATATGATTGTTGAGTGGAGATAAGAAAGAACACTCATCCCCAGCAGACATCATCAACAAGCTCCACAAACTTGATATCCTATTGGAGATAAGAAAGAAGAAGATGATAAGATACAATTTGGATTATAGATAAGAACTACAAGGTAAAAAGACCAAATCAACAACAAAGCCTTTATTAAGGACATTCGTCCCATACAGGATATGTAATGAGTAAACAGAAGTAAACATAACAATAACATCAATCTTTTCCTCAAGTTGGATCCCACTTCTGCGTTACACCTTTGAACTGTGTTTTTCTCCAGAATGTATGAAAAACACAAATATATTGGTCTTGCTTTTCACTACTTTATAAGACCACATAAATAAATAGTGACGTTTTGGTAACAGCATCGTTACCATCATAAAACAAAAGGACTGAATTCAAAAAACTATTCACAATAGACAAAAGACTAGTCTTTTATCTAATGATGGTAACAATGCTGTTACCAAAACATCACACACTTAATTTATTTGTCCACAAAGCGCTTATATCTATATTCATTTAAAATACCATTTCCAAAAAGTCATGATAAGGCACAATTTGGATTATAGATTATAAACACAAGGTAATAAGACCAAATATAAATAAATAAATAGTGTGTGACACACTTTTGTACTGAAGATGGTAACAATGTTGTTACCGAAACGTCACACACTATTTATTTATTTGGATTTTCTCTTATTACCTTGTGTTTCCAAAAGGTCATTTTCAGTATCGATATAAAAAGAAAACAGCAAAATACAATATTAGAGTGGTATGGTAGATTAAACTGGTGAAACTGCTGGGAAGGTTCACCACTGATGAGCCAGGCCCTCCCATTATCACACACACACACACACAAAAACCTTTATTAAGACACACAGGTCTTACAGAGGATTCTCCTTGGGGTTACAAGATGGAGAAACCTATGAAAGTGGGAAATATTCAAAGGGGTAAAAATGGAGAAAGATTATATACACATGATAAATATATACAGATTATTATTTGAATAATCCTATGGAAAATAAGAATATGGATTTGGAAATATGGATGGAAGAAGTGGAGAGCGAAAAGAGGAAAAAAACAGGTATTTACATATGCAACATACATATAATGGAACAAGTCAATTTAAGCTCTTCTGCTCACACAGCACAGGTGGACCATGGCTTTTTTCAAGAAATATTTAAGAGCCCTCCCATTATCATTCCAGTAAGAGCAGCAGAAAATGGTTTCAATTTATTATAATAAATGCCGTGCTAATGCATCACACTTAGATTAGTTGTCAACTCTTTACAGATTTATGGATTTTTGACCATGTATCAATATAGATTAGGATTATTTGACCCAGCTTTCTTATAAACATAAGTACAGTACAACATCCATGAGAGGACACCCGTGTACTGGACACCTCTCTACAAAGGACAGTTTTCATTTGCAAAATTACCATTTTTACTGTTGAGCAACTCTCCGGTAAGAGGACATCTCTCTTTAAAGGACACTTTGGCTCTGCAATTAAGTGTCCTTTACAGGGAGGTTCTACTGTATACAGTTAAACCTGTCTATAGCGTCCCCTCTTGGGACTCACCAAAATAGGATGCTATAGAGAGGGCGTGCTATAGACAGGTTACTTTTAATGTAAATATTGCATTGTACTACATATTTAAAATCAGGTGTTATAGAGAGGAAAGCACTATTTAGATGGGGCGCTATAGACAGGTTTAACTATATATTAATCCTCTGTTCTTGCTATAAAAACATCACTTGGGACCCAAGATTTTATATTGTTATAATCATCTTGTTATATTAGAACAAAGACTTAGAAAAAACACTATAAAGGAATGACAATACATCCAGATGGCACAAGAACCTATAGGACATGCAACAACTGTCCTGGTGTGGAACTAACACCTACTCACATATTCTCATGCCCAGCAATGGCCGCAGCCTTGCAGAAAATTGACATGGACCCAGAGCAGTATCTTTACACACCCAAGAAAGTGGATATTGCTGCTGCTGTGATGGAGATGCATGGAGACATCTGAGACTCTTCTTTGGACACGACAACAACAACAACATCTTTTTATATTAAAAGGTACATAGTGATTAGAAACATAAGGTAGCAAAACCAAATCTCCAAATCAATAAATTGTGATTTTTACCTCTTTTTCTTCATTTTTCTTATCTAAATATAACAATTATATCAGGATATCAAGTCTGTAGAGCTTGATATGGTATCTTTAAATGATCACTAGAACTTATCAAAGGAGATTTGACAACCATAATGATTGGGTGAAGTAGAAAGTGTCTAAGAAGGGAGTCGGTGGAAGGATGGTCTAAATCATTGGTTTTCGACCACTATGACCCGGGTTCTATTCCCGCATTGGACACTTTTTTCTGATAAAAAAAAAAAATGCTTCAATGACCTTCGATTCTTGCAAAATCCAACCCCACCGAGTGCAAGTAACCAAACGGAGCTTTGGCACATTTGTAAGTGCAAAGTCGAACTTCTTTACACTTGTGTAGACATGTGGTGCACTTACAGTAAAAGCAAAAAGAAAGTGTCTGATTTTGTCAATAAGACTGGGAGCACTACTCAGTAGCAGACCGACTCAGCTCCAATATAAAATGGCCGCCTCTGACATGAGGAACAGATACCATGTACAGCCACCGCTCCTAACAAGGAGTACAAACCCTGCTCATCCTGTATCCCTGGATTAGAAGCCCTTACAGGGTACTATCAGCCGGGCCAGCTGGCCCAAAGGCACAATTTGGATTATAGATTATAAACACAAGGTAATAAGACCAAATCCAAATAAATAAATAGTATGTGACGTTTCGGTAACAGCGTTGTTACCATCTTCAGAGAAGATTCAGTACTTTTGTCTGAAGATGGTAACAACGCTGTTACCGAAACATCACACACTATTTATTTATTTGGTCTTATTACCTTGTGTTGGTGAATAAATAATTTTTGATCCAATATATGTGGCTTTAGCAAAATATATAAAATATTTTTATTGTAGCATGATTTAATTATGTTATTTATATAAATCCAAGTTTTAGCTTTCATTAGAGTTGCATAGTTTGAATTGTCATTGCTATAAAAATGTGTATATCTACAATTTCAGAAGTAGACTGTTGTTAATAAAGTTTCTCTATACTTACCTCTCCTGGTGACTATTTTTTCAACATGACTGCAGGAAACAGTTATGTAAATATGATACAGTGATTTATTTAATACAATGATTTGATTAATTGATTCAGTGATTTTTATTTAGAGCACATTTGTCATGATTAGATTTTTAACTTGGCTTTATAATACAATAAAATAAGACCTAATCCAATTAGAGGAGAGTTTCAGATCCTGAACTCTTTTAAAATAGAATCTTCAAGTGATTGCATCAACACTATATATTCACTTTGGAATTCTTTTCTTCAGCTTATAAGAAGAATAACTTCTTAGGTCCATTGAAGTCTATCAAAAATGATAAAGCACAATTTGGATTATAGATTATAATACAAGAAAATAAGATCTAATCCAATAAGGATCTGATGCTCTCCTCTTTGGATTATTTTTTTGTATTATAATCTATAATCCAAATTGTGCTTTATCATTTTTTGATAGACTTCAATGGATCTAAGAAGTTATTCTTCCTATGAGCTGAAGAAAATGAATTCCAAAGTGAATATCAATGTTAATGCTAAGCCATCACTTGAAGATTCTATTTTAAAGAGTTCAGGATCTGATGCTCTCCTCTTTAGATTAAATCTTATTTTATTTTGTATTATAATCTATAATCCAAATTGTGCTTTATCAACTTGGCTTTATGTAAATATGTTGTGATATAGAAAACAATTATGTAAATTTATTTCTATGTTTTATATATGTAAATATGTCTCTCTCACTCTAAATAGTGTTCTTGATTCAAAATAAAGTGGGAGGGTTCACCACTGATGAGCCAGGCCCTCCCTTTTTTTTTCCATTGCAGTAAGTGTGCAGAGTATTAGGCTCATAGATTGTTGAGCTCTGGAAACCAAAAGGAATAATACTCTGCTAGTGATCTCTTTTGACTTGTATATAATATATATATATTACAATAGGAAATAAACGAATGCTTAGTTAATCTTGCCTCGTCTTGGATAACAACACATGGTGGCAGCGGTAAACTGAATTCATAAAGAAGGTCGTTGTTCGAAGAAAATTTGAAATTCGACATCAAGCAAGCTTAGAAGCAGTAAACTGAATTCATAAAGAAGGTCGTTGTTCGAAGAAAATTTGAAATTCGACATCAAGCAAGCTTAGAAGCGGTAAACTGAATTCATAAAGAAGGTCGTTGTTCGAAGAAAATTTGAAACTTGACATCAAGCAAACTTTTTGGTAAGTTATATTTTATTATAAATAAGTCTTTATAATGTCCCAAAATTATAATTGTGTAGCCCCAGAACCTTTTAATTTTTCAAATCCAGGTGATTGGCCAAAATGGATTAGGAGATTTGAACGTTTTAGGCAGGCTAGCGGGTTAATTAATAACCCAGAAAATGAGCAAGTTAATATGCTCGTGTACTGCATGGGTGATAATGCAGATGACATTTTGTTGTCATGTAAAATAGCAAGTGACCAACTAGAAAATTATAATAAAGTTATTGAATGCTTTGAAAGTCACTTTATTCCAAGACTTAATATAATTTATGAAAGGGCAAGATTTAATCAAAGATGTCAGCAGGAAGGGGAAAAGGTGAATGAATTTATCACAGCACTCCATAGCCTAGCTGAGCACTGCAATTTTGGGATGTTACATGATGAGTTGATTAGGGATAGGATAGTTGTTGGAGTAAGGGATAGAGCATTATCTGAAAGAATGCAACTTGATACAGACTTGACCTTAGTAAAAGCCACACTAATGGCAAAGCAATTAGAAAGTGTCAAAGAACAGCAGTCTAGCCTTTACCAACAAGAGTCTGTAGATCAAATAAAGAAAATGCCTAATCACATAAAAGAAACAAAAAGGCACGAACCAAAAATAAGACAATTCAAGTCAAACCAGTTGGGAGGGTCATCACATGGATGCACCAGGTGTGGCAATTCAAATAATCATGATTGGAAAAATTGTCCAGCTATGAACTCGTATTGTAGTAAATGCAAGAAAAAGGGCCATTATGCCAAAGTATGTAGATCAGAAGCCATAAATGAAATAAAATCAGAGATAGCTTTTTTGGGATCTGTAGAAGATAATTCCAAGAAATGGATAGTACCAATTAAGGTAAATAATAGACAAATTAAATTTAAATTTGACACCGGAGCTGATGTCAACGTGCTCCCCCTACAATATTATTATCAAAGTTTCCAAAGAATAAAACTGGAAAAATCTGATAAAATATTACAAGATCCAAATGGAATACCCTTGGAAACAGTTGGAATGATCCACGTAAAACTTCAAAATAAAGGCCAGCACTTAAACTCGAAAATATACATTGTTAATAAACTAAAGCAGCCACTTCTCTCTAGGGAGACAAGTGAAAAATTAAACATTGTGAGAATGATTCAGCAATTATCATCAAATTTTTTAAATCCAAAAAGAGAGTTTCCAGAAATATTTAATGGTTTAGGACATGCTAAAATAAATTACAAAATATCCCTACAACCAGATGCGAAACCATACGCTTTATGCACCCCTAGGAGAGTTCCAATTCCCTTAATGAAACAGGTAAAGGAACAACTTGAAGAGATGACCAGGCTAGGAGTCATTGAATCAGTAGAAGAGCCGACTGAGTGGTGTGCGGGAATGGTTGCAGTATCGAAACCAGGAGGAAAAATAAGAATTTGTGTTGATTTAACGAAGCTAAATCAGTATATAAGAAGAGAAAATTATCCGCTACCTGCGACAGAGCATATCCTGGGACAGCTGGGAAATGCTTGCTATTTTTCCAAGCTAGATGCAAATTCTGGATTTTGGCAGTTTGGGTTAGCTAAAGAATCCCAAAAACTAACCACCTTTATAACGCCATTCGGCAGGTTCTTTTTCAAAAGAATCCCATTTGGAATAACGTCGGCACCAGAAATCTTTCAAAGAAAGATGACTCAGCTTCTGGGCAAAATAGAAGGGGTTGTATGCTTCATGGATGATATTGTAGTATACGGATCTTCCTTAGAAGAACATAACGAAAGGGTATGCCAAGTTTTGAAGAAAATCCAAGAAGAAGGGATGACACTCAACCCAGAAAAGTGTCAATTTGGAGTTAAAACTGTAAAATTCCTGGGACACACATTGAGTTCAGAAGGCTTATTCATTGACGAAGAAAAGCTCGATGCTATTACAAAAATGGAGGCGCCTAGATCAACAAAAGAATTGAAGTCTTTCTTAGGCATGGTGAATTATTTAGGAAAATTCATTCCCAACCTTGCGGATAAATTACAACCCTTGAATTCGTTACTAAGTACAAAAAACGAGTGGGTTTGGGATGAACCTCAGAAAAAGAGCTTTAACCTGCTGAAACAAGAGTTAGTATCTAGACCTAACCTCGCTTTATTTGATCCCTCAAGAACGACCATAGTATCGGCTGATGCTTCTTCATTTGGATTAGGTGGGGTTCTAAGACAAGAACAACCTGATGGATCTTTAAAACCTATAGCTTATGTATCTAGAACACTTTCAGAAACGGAGAAAAGATACAGCCAAATTGAAAAAGAAGGACTGGCTATAGTATGGACTTGTGATCGACTAAAGGATTATGTTACAGGTATTAAAATCCATATTGAAACAGATCACAAACCACTGATTGCCATTTTTACGTCCAAATCCTTGGAAGACATGACTCCCAGACTTCAGCGATTAAAAATGAGGATGATGAGGTATTCTTATCAAATAAGTCACATTGCTGGCAAAAAGCAAATAGTGGCTGATATGTTATCAAGGAAGCCTATGTCTAAACCACATAAAGATGAATTGGAAGAAGAACTTTCTGCGTACATCCAATCCATTGAATTTCAACAGAAGAAAGACTTTTGGAGATTTCTAGAAAGCAAAAGGAAGATTCACTTTGCTCTCAATTAGCTAAATACTGTATGAGTGGATGGCCTAAGAATAAAAGAGAAGTAGATCCAGCACTAAGAGGATACTGGCAATTTCAGGAGGACCTGACCTATCAGAATGGTCTTCTTCTTAGAGGACAAAGAATTCTAATCCCTAAGTCATTGAGGAAAGATATCCTTGAGAAATTGCACCAAGGCCATTTTGGGATCAATAAATGCAGATCTAGAGCAAAAGAATCGGTTTGGTGGTTAGGAATTTCCCAAGAGATTGAAAGGATGGTTTCGTCGTGTACAAAATGCTTGAAGGAGAGAAAACCCAAGCATGAACCTTTGATGCCCTCAGAATTTCCGATCAGGCCTTGGCAAAAAGTCGGAATGGATCTCTTTTATCTAAATGGGAGATGGTATCTAATTGTATGTGTTTACTACTCCAGGTACCCAGAAATATCACTTTTACAAAATCTAACTGCTCAAGAAGTAATAAGCCGTCTTAAATCTATATTTGCTAGGCATGGAACACCTGAGACTGTGAGAAGCGATAATGGACCACAATTCCAAAAAGTTCTGGGTTCTGAATTTTCAAAATTTTCTAAGGAATGGTCTTTCAAACATATCACATCCAGCCCGAAATTCCCTCAAAGCAATGGATTTATAGAAGCAATTATCAAGATTATAAAGCAAAGTTTTAAGAAAGAAGAAGATTGCTATCTGACTCTTCAAGCATATAGAACGATGCCCCTGGAAAGTGGTTATAGTCCAGCTGAACTATTAATGGGACGACGCCTTAGGACCTCTGTTCCAGCAATAGAATCATCACTGATGCCAAGGTACTTGGACTCCGAACCTTTGCAAGAAAGAGAGAAAAGGAGGGTGATCAACCAGAAGCGCCTATATGATAAATGACACGATGTACATAGCTTGCCTCCGCTTCAACAAGGGGACAGCGTTTGGATTAGAGATCAAAGGGTAGAAGGAACAGTTCTTCACAAATCCGAAGAATCGCGTTCCTATTGGGTACAAACTTCCCAAGGAAAAGTTAGGCGAAACAGACTCCACCTCACACCTCTACCAAAAATGGGAAGTACCATGGATGCTTCTGAGGATGGCCAGCGCCAGGAGCAGAGAAATGAGGAGACCCCCACTTCGACATCAACCTGGCTCTCAAGGAGATGCAAGGATGACCAGGAGCAAGAGACCGAGGAGGATTGCCCTACACCAACGGCCTCATCTACAAGAGATGGAAGGATGCAGAGGGACAACCAAGACCAGGATCCAGAGAAGAGCCTCCCTTCAATGCCAGCTGTGCATACAAGATATGGAAGGGCAGTCAAGATACCTCGAAGGTTCCTGTAAAGTTAAGGGAGGAGATGTGCAGAGTATTAGGCTCATAGATTGTTGAGCTCTGGAAACCAAAAGGAATAATACTCTGCTAGTGATCTCTTTTGACTTGTATATAATATATATATATTACAATAGGAAATAAATGAATGCTTAGTTAATCTTGCCTCGTCTTGGATAACAACACAGTAAGGGCAGTAGAAATTGTTTTATTTCAAAAAGAATCTTACGCCTTTAAAATAGTTTTGAATTTTGATAACAGATGGCGCGCTAGTGCAAAATAAAGTTTGTGTGTGTGTGTGTGAGAGCCAGTTAGTGTTGTCTTTGGTGTTAGATTGAGCATCAGGTTTCAGTTAGCCTACCCTTTAGGAGTAGAAGGACTTTCCCACCATATAGAGAAAGTGTTGTGGGTCGGTGATGCAAAAGAACAGCCAAATAAGTGATTTTATAAATATAGTATTATTATTAAATATAAGGATATATATGATGACAAAAGAATAGCAACCGCACACAGCAGTAGAACAAAAGCAGGCTAAAAGTATATACAAGATGAAGACGGGCCGTTGAGTTGGGCCGTTCCCATTGGTCAGTTATCTTTAAGCAGCGCCTCCAAGCGGCGCCCGTGTCCACGCTTCTCTCATCAGAAAGGTTGTCGAACTTCTCCCTGGACCAGAAAAAGTAATTGTTTAGGGTGTCTAGGTGAAGCAGAACTTGGGCATTCCAGTCATGTAGAAGAATTATAAAGATCCGAAAACTTATACTTTGCACGAATGAAGAAATACATTGCTACTGTTTATATTCTTATATTTTTTACCTAAGAGTATGTAACACTTATTTAGATTTGGTAAAAGAAAATAAGACCTAATCCAAATAATTTATTAGTATGTGACATTTCGGCAACAGCATTGTTACCATCATCAGACAATGCTGTTGCGAAATGTCACACACTATTAAATTATTTAGATTAGGTATTCTTTTCTTTTATTAGAATCTATAATCCAAATTGTGCTTTATCATGTAGATTTGGTCTTATTATATATACCTTGTGTTTATAATCTTTAATCTAAATTGTACCTTGATCATTTTTGATAGACATCAATGGATCTAAGAAATTATTATACACTATTTATTCATTTGGATTTGGTCTTATAACCTTGTATTAACAAAATGACCGTTTTTATCAATTAGGTGCTCTCTGGTAAGAAGAAATTTGTCTCTAAAAAACATCTGTGCTAGGTAACAAGGTGTTATCCCTTTAGAGAGAGAGGTTTTACTGTAAGTTGTGCTAAAAGTTAATAAGACCAAATCTGATAAAGCACAATATGGATTATAGATTATAATAAAAAAAAATAAGACCTAATCCAAATAATTTATTAGTTATAATTTAATTTTTTTTTTTGCTTATCCCTAGTACATGTGGTACAGGCCATGATAATCATGGTGGGTAGTTAGCGACTGCTTTTTACTGTAAGCGCACCACTTGTCTACACATGTGAAAGCAGTTCGACTTTGCACTTACAAATGTGCCAGATCCCCATTTGGTTACTTGCACTCGCTGGTGGGGTTGGACTTTTGCAAGAATCGGGGAGGGGGGAGGACCGTTGGAGCATTTTTTTTTTTTTAAACAGAAAAAAGTGTCCAATGCGGGAATCGAACACGGGTCGTAGTGGTCGAAAACCAAACGGTTTAACCAGCCTTCCACCGACCCCCCTAATTTAATAATAAATTTATTATTTGGATTAAGTCTTATTTTCTTATATTATAATCTATAATCCAAATTGTGCTTTATCATTTTTGATAGACTTCAATGGACCTAAGAAGTTCCTATGAGCTGAATAAAATGAATTCCAAAGAGTGAATATCAATGTTGATGCTAAGCCATCATTTGAAGATTCTATTTTAAAGAGTTCAGGATCTGAAGCTCTCCTTTACTTCAAGAAGTTGAAAAAACACAGCATCACACACAAATTATTTGGATTAGGTCTTATTTTCTTTTATTATAAGACCAAATTCAAATAAATTGTGTATGAGGTTTCAGTAACAGCGTTGTTAACTCTATAATTGTACCTTATCACTGTAAATTACTGTTATTAAGGCTGAGGTTTCACAGCAGGTGGTGACATGTTGTCAGAGAATGAATAATTTATTTAAATAATAAATTATCAATGAAAAAGGGCATTTCCTTATCGTGCAACTGAAAGTTGCTGATGGCTTGCGCCATCTATCAGAATAAATATCAACTATTCTCGTTGATTTTTAATTATTCCAGAATTGGCCAAATACCCATTCTGGTATTAATGAAGAAAAGCTAACCACGGATATTATTCTGTTTATATTATTATAATATAAATATTTATTCCGATAGATGGCGCAAGCCATCAGCAACTTTCAGTTGCATGATAAGGAGATGCCTTTTTCTTAATTTATGCATCTTATCCCAGTACAATATCACATTTGTACTATTTTTTTCAAATTATCAATTATATAAATTTATCTGTTTGTGAATTGAATTATCCACACTGGTGTTTAATGTACCAAGTTCCAAAATCAACTTTATTAGGTACCACTCAACAAGAGCAACCTAGTTTATGATAATTGCATCAATGAACAATATAGATGGAAATTTTACCGGGAGGAAATTGATCTTAAGCGACAAGGGTCGCCTCTCCCGTCAAAATAGACATATAAAACCAGACGCCATCTATTGACCGTCGCCGCAACTAGCGGCTTTGTCCCCGACCCGAGGCTGCTAGTTGCGGCCACGGTCAATAGATGCCATCTGGTTTTAGACATCTATTTTGACGGGAAAGGCGACCCTTGTCTCTTAATGAACAATATGTGAGTAAAGTACAATTTGGATTATATACAGTAGAACCTCCCTTTGGCGGCCACCCTGCTAGTGGACACTCTCTACAAAGGACAGTTTTCATTTGCAAAATTACCATTTTTACTATTTAGCAACTTCACAGTAAGAGGACACCTCTCCCTAAAGGACACTTTGGCTCTACAATTAGGTGTCTTTTACAGGGAGGTTCTACTGTATTTCATTTCATGATAAAAGTACAATTTGGATTATAGATATAAGAAAATAACCCTGGTTAGTCCTTAGTTATAATCTAGTTAGGAATTTTCTTTTATGTATTTCACTTCATGTTGAAAGTGTGTTCCCTTCCCTATCAATGGAAGGGGGAACAACCACCAGTAACCTGAGGTATCTACAAACAAGGCCAAACCTCCCCCACCCCCCAAGTTGAGCCTCATTGGTCATTGCCCTCCCCCAATACCTTTCTCCCACCCTCTGGATGACATTCTATTCTGTGATGAGTAATTCTCCATTAAATCCTTAAATTTGTACAAGTTTTGATCATTTTGTTATCTAGAGGTGTTCTCTCAGGGACTGTACTCTCCATTCTAGAATATTATTACTCTTTTTTTTTTTTTTTTGCTTATCCCTAGTACACTTGGTACAGACCATGATAATCATGATGGGTAGAAGTAGGCGACTGCTTTTACTGTAAGTACACCACATGTCTACACATGTGAAAAGCAATTCCATGGCGTTCTGCCTTCTGTAAAGCACATGTGCTCCTGGTCAGGATATGCCATTTTATATATATATATTAATGAAAGAGTTGTATCTTTGAATACCATCCTCATGTACAACTTTTGAAAAATATATAACTGTAATATTGTGATTGGGTACAATTTATATTATAGATTGAAAATATAAGATATAACAAGACGATAAGGCACAATTTGGATTATTGGTTATATATAGAACACAAGGTAATAAGACCAAATCCAAATAACTAAATAGTGTGTGACATTTCTGTAACAGCATTGTTACCATCTTCAGATAAAAAAGTTGAATAATAAAAAATATCAGATATCATGCTGTGATATTTTTCTTATTCAGCACTAATGTCTGAAGATAGTAACAATGCTGTTACCGAAATGTCACACACTATTTATTTAGATTTGGTCTTATCACCTTGTGTTCTCTTCTTCTTCTTTCTTATCTCCACTCAATCACACTAAGGTATCAAGCTTGTAAAGCATTACCTTGTGTTTATAATCTATAATCCAAATTAATAAATTGTAACTTTACATACAGGAATTTTTATCACCATTAAAACTGTACTGAATGCATTACTTTAGTCTGAAGGTAATAATGTTACTGAAACATCACGCACTATTTATTTGGTCTTATTTACCTTGCTTATAATCTATAATCCAAATTGTACCTAGTCTTATTTTGATAAGGCACAATTTGGATTATTCTATATACAGTTACGAGCGTCATGCGTCATCTCTGTCACCGTTTGCTTTTTTTTTGGAATGGCGCTCTCCTATTGGTTGGCTACGATCACGCCACCTTTGCCCCCCCCCCCACTCGCTTTTTCGTTTTTGTAACTATTGTGTTGGAGCGGGTCGCTCCTTAAATAAATGCATATATTAGTTAATAACCAAATGGAATCCTCTCTTTCTTTTTCCCAGTAAGAGACGCCTATGGAAGCCAACAGTACATAGACAGATAAAGCACATAGGCTATAGTTATTAACTAACATATGCATTTATTTAAGGCGCCAATTTATAATTGTAACAAATAGTATTTGAATCAAAACATTCAATCGGGTAAAACACGGGCGTTGCCCGGGTCATTCGGCTAGTAGATTATAAACAGAAGGTAATAAGACCAAATCCAATTAAATAAATAAATAGTGTGTGACATTTTGGTAAAAGCAGTTACCAAAACGTCACACAATATTTATTTATTTGAATTTGGGGTTATTACCTTGTGTTTCTAGTCTTCTTTTAAAATAGGATAATCTCCTAGAGATGATTAAAGGTCATTACTTTAGGATGCAATAGCTAAAGTAATAGTGGACCGAATTAAAAAAAAACTTTAATCCATACATCTTAAACTTAAGATTTCCAAAACAGCCTTGTAATAACCAACAGAATAATCTTCAATTTCTCTGGTTTTTGAGCAGGTAATGATGATATAGATTCTGAGTATATACATGGTAAAAGCCATGATAATCATGATGGGTAGTTTTACTGTAAGTGTGCTACATGTCTACAATTGCAGAAAGTACTTTTGCACTTTAAGTGTGCCAGTGTTCTGTTTGGTTACTTGCATTCACTGGTGAGGTTGGACAGAATCAGGGGCCATTGAAGCAATTTTTCTTCAGAAAAAAAGTGGCCAATGCTGAATTCAACCATGGGCCATAGGTGACTGTTGAAAATAAAGTTTATACCGGGGGTCGGTGGAAGGCTGGTTAAACCGTTTGGTTTACGACCACTACGACCCGGGTTCGATCCCCGCATTGGACACTTTTTTCTGTTTAAAAAAAAAAATTCTCCAATGGCCCCCCGATTCTTGCAAAAGTCCAACCCCACCAGCGAGTGCAAGTAACCAAACGGGGCTCTGGCACATTTGTAAGTGCAAAGTCGAACTGCTTTCACATGTGTAGACATGTGGTGCGCTTACAGTAAAAAGCAGTCGCTAACTACCCACCATGATTATCATGGCCTGTACCACGTGTACTAGGGATAAGCAAAAAAAAAAAAAAAAGTTTATACCTCCCATCCACCAACCTTAAGCAGGTCCAGTGACCCATGCTTCTCTAGCTCAAGAAAAAAAAACGTCAAGAAATATCATGCACCAATTTCCCATATGATGAAACGCTAATTCTAATAAATAAATATACAGTTAAACCTGTCTATAACGCCCCCTCTTGGGACTCACCAAAATAGGGTGCTATAGACATGTCACTTTTAATGTAAAATGTTTACATTTTAATGTTTAAAATTAGGCGCTATAGAGAGGAAGGCGCTATTTAGAGGGGGCTATAGATAGGTTTAATTGTATATGTGTACCCAATGTGATACCTCTTCATTTAAAAATACATTAAATTGAAACAATGTATGCAACTTATCACCCAGTATAAAAAGGTATTGGTGGTGATAAAAAAAACTGGCTTTGTATCTTTAGCTCTTCTCTTTATTTCGTTATTCTCACCCTCATGTTACATTTTCATGTTTCATCTTATTCTTCATGGGGCTCTGGCACATTTTGTAAATACAAAGTCAAACTGCTTTTCACATGTGGTGCACTTGCAGTAAAAGCAGTCACTAACTACCCACCATGATTATCATAGCTTGTACCACGTGCACTAGGGATAAGCAAAAAAAAAAAATCTTATTCTTCTATTTTTCCTTCTTCCAATCTTCTCCAGACATAATTTTAAAAAACAAAAAGCATAAATATATGTAATGAAAATAAAAACTTTTAAAGTTGTATCTTTTGCAATGAGTTTCTTCTGAGAGCTTTCACTCTTTAATTTTGCAGTCGTTAACTACCCACCATGATTATCATGGCCTGTACCACGTGTACTATGGATAAGCAAAAAAAACTTTAATTTAACAGGCAAAAAAGACAAACCTTTTTTTTTTTCCATTGAGAAATAAGAGCTTGCAGTTTTAAGTTAAAAGAAACTTATTGCAAAAGGATTCAAAAAAATTAAACAACTTAGTGTTGGCAATACTGTGTAATGGAAGAATATTGGCTCATCAGTGGGGAACCAACCCTCTTGGCAGTTTCACCAGTTAGGATGATTACACTAGATAAAAAAAGGCCCTATCTTTATTTAGAACAGGCCATCTCAATCGACTGAAGAATGAAAATAACAAAATCTACCCCACTTACCCAAAATGTAGGTTGGTAGCTGCAGCTCCAGAAAACATTTTGGCTTGCATTAGATGTACTAAACAGGACCTTTGGGAGACGCCGCTGCTTATCATAAAACAGCTTGAGTAGCATGAACTCATGGAATTTGTATAATATTTACACAAAGGGATAAGAAACAACAGGCCTTACCCATTATTTTCCATTGCAGTTGTAATTTGTTTGGTTTTTAAAATAACTTTCATATCAGTTACTCATGGACAAAACTTAAGTTATACCTTTTAGAATATATTTATGGATTCAGACAATAACTCTGAAAGATATTTGATACAGTGACCTTTATTGAAGACACACGAGATAGCAAAGTGTGAACAAAATTGATTGTCTCCTTAAAAAAAAAAATATGACTGGAGACAAAGACTTCACTTTCTCAAGTTTTGTCCATGAATGTATTGATTGCATGCTAATGCCTATTTAATAATACACCTATCCCCCGATTTACACGGTACTTGTTTTACACGTTTTCGCTTTTACACGGTTTTCCAAATAAGTTTTTTTTTTTTTTAACGCACTATACTAAATGCTACTGTGATTGAACACATGCGCTGTGTACACATATCACGAGGAATCCCAAGCTTATGTGCTGACTACATATTTTAACCTGTCAATGCATTTTATTTTTATTTCTGTGTACACTTATCCGCCGATTTACACGTTTTTCTCAGGAACGTATCTACCGTGTAAATAGGGGGATAGGTGTATTTAATTTCTACCAAAGTGCACATCTTTGTAGCTTTAGTGGGGCAATTTTAATAATAAAACTTTGAATATTTTGCCAATAAAAATTCCAATCCAAAATATACTACTTCAATTATACTATACAATCTACAATGATATTTTGAATCAACTTTTAATATTACTTTTTTTATTTGGTAGGTCCCAATAACTTGGGTCAAGTAATTGATTCTGCTGTAAATTTTCTAAGTCTAGGCAAGCAGCTTGTATTGATTGCGAGACAAGAATTTTCAATCTTTCAAGCAATTATATTGGTATCCTAAAAAAGACCCATTTTATAGTTTTAAATGGTGAAAAGCTAAGAGAGAGGGGAAATAGAGGAAATAGGGAGGATAAAAGTAGATGGAAAATATTTTATACTAAAGCTCATCAAATTTGAAAGGTAAAAACTATATATATACTTTTCTCCATTCATTGCAAAATAAATTTGCATATAAATGTGTTGCATATAGAAACTTTTCAAAAGTTTTATTAATTTATATGCAAAATTTATGACTTTTTTTTTTAGAACCATAAAACCTTCTGTTATACTCATATTTCTCTTTTAGGCTGTTTTAATGAGTTACCATTGCATATGTGCATATATTTCTTTTAACACTTATTCTATTAAATAAAAAGGCATATAATAGATCAAAATATCATTTATTTTACCAATATTTCAGTTGGCTGAATGCCAACCTTTATCAAGGTATTATAACATATTTAATGTAGAACAAAGGTTGGCGTTCATCCAACTGAAATATTGGTAAAATAAATGATATTTTGATCCAATATATGCCTTTTTAATTAAAGATTTATTTATGGCTTGCTCTATTTTCAAAACTTATGCTATTGTAATGAAGATGCTTTCCTTTAATAAAGATTCCACAATATATATGACTTATTGTTAATGTCCATCAAGTCAACTTCTGTTAAACTATATGAACAAATGATAAAGTACAATTTGATTATAGATAATAGCTACAAGAAATTAATAGCTAATCCAAATAAATTGTGTGTGATGTTTTGGTAACAATGCTGTTATTGAAACTTCACTTAATTTATTTAGATTAAGTCTTAATTTCTTGTAGCTATTATCTATAATCAAATTGTGAATTGTGTTTATCATTTGTCCATAAAGTTTACAATAGCTAGAAGAATTTAAGACCAAGGAGGGGGAGCAGTAACAAGCTCACTAAAAAACCTGGGCTCAGCTGGCCCGGCTGATAGTACTCTGTAAGGGCTCCTAATCCAGGGATACAGGATGAGCAGCATTTGTATTCCATGTTAGGAGAAGCTGCACATGGCGTCTGTTCCTCATGTCAGAGGCGGCCATTTCTTTTGGAGCTAAGTCGGCCTGCCACTGAGTAGTGCTCCCAGTCCTAATGACAAAGGCAGATGCATTCTACTTCACCCAGTGTGGAGATAAGAAAGAAGAAGACCAAATCCAAATAAATTAATAGTGTGTGAGGTTACAGTTACAACGTTGTTACTGAAACATGTCGCACTATTAATTTATTTAGATTAGATCTTAATTTCTTGTATCTATATAGACAAATATTCTCCCCAAATCTATAGTTTCTACTTTCATTACTTAATCTATAAACCAAAGTGGGAGAAGAGAAAACTACTGATAAAAAAAAAAAAGTGGGGGGTGTTTTGAAATACACACACACAAATATAAGCCACCATTAGAAAACTATAAATACAAAAAAAAAAAGTATTTTATTTCTGAATACCCATATGTTAATAATAATATAATAATAAATACAAGTTTATAATAATATAGAATTCTTTAGAAAGAGAGAGATAGAGATAAGGAGAGATAGAGAAGGGCTGTGGTTAGAAAGAAGCGTTCAAGCAGAGTATTGTCAAGCCAAAAATAATAATAAAGAGGGGTTTGGGAGAGAAAAAAAAAAAATCAATCAATTTAATAAAAAAAAAAGCAAAGATGGCCTCTATCAAGGGATTTATAATCCCCAAAGATCAATCAGAGACCTAAGACTGTATTAAGCCTAAATCAGCCAGTCATTGTACCTGTTGTACACAAAAAAAAAACCCAAAAAAATTACACCAGACTCCTTTTTCTTCTTAAATTATATAATTGTAGTAATCTGAATCCAGACACAAAAATTACAAAATAATAAAAAAAACACAAAATTTTTGTCTCCTCTATGTACAAAGGTCAAATAATTAAAGCAAAAAAAAAAAAACATACCCAAAAATATTAATATTTGGAAAACTAAATAAACTACAATTTTGTACCCATATCAAACAATATAGGCATCAAAATTTTTTTCTCTTATAGAAAGAAAAAAAAAATTAACTTTAAAAAAAAGTTCTTGTATATTATAAGAAAAAAAAAAAAAGATATATCATTAATTACTTATAATACATTGCGCTTAATATACATAAGCAATTATAAGTTTGTTTTGTAATAGAGTAGGATAAAACTTTGCCAAGTTATATTTGGCTTGCTTTATACATCATCTTATAATTGACTCTAAACTAGAAATTGTGTATGAAATGAGGGAGAGAGAGATAGGGGGAAAAATTATGGTTTATACTAGGGGTAGAGGTATATAGGAAGATGGGAAGGAAGAAAAAAACATTCTAAGGTGTGTTAAAACATAGGGAGGGGGACCAAAAAAAAAGCAAAGCAACCAAGGGAAATAATGTACCATCCTTGGGTATCATCACCAGTATTCCTATAGTTTGGTTTATCATCCTAGGGAGGCTTGTCGAGTCATTTGAAAACCTCTTATTTTATTTATTGAAGGCTCACAGCATATTGACAAGTAAGTGGGCTGCGGTGTAGGGGGAGGGAAGGGGAGGAGGGGGGGGAGGTGAATGTTTTAGATCTTTTTTTAGATCAAGTCTGCAACATTCATGGGCATCTCTTCGATCTGTGTGTTGTAGAACTGCTCAATGTCTCTGAGGGACCTCTTGTCTTCTTCTGTCACAAAGTTGATGGCCACTCCCTTACGACCAAACCGCCCACCACGGCCAATCCTGCAAGTTTACTTGTTAGTTGGGGTTTTGTTGAGAGGTTTTCAAACTTACCGATGGATATAGTTCTCGCGGTTGGTGGGCAGGTCGAAATTGATGACCAGTGACACCTGCTGGACATCAATGCCTCGAGCCAGAAGATCTGTGGTGATGAGCACACGACTGGATCCAGAGCGGAACTCCCGCATGATCACATCCCGCTCCTTCTGCTCCATATCTCCATGCTGCACAGATAACCTCTCTTTAATAGGGTATCATAAGGACATCACAGACAAGAGCTAAAAATAGCTAGCCTGTCCATCTAAGAAGATCCACTGAGACTGTATAGGGCCTTAACAGAATTGACCAGACAAATAATGAACTAAGAACCTGCTATAATGATATTGAGGTCTTACCAAAAGCACATAAGCAAAAAAAAAAGCATTATATGTATAAATCCAGTAGAAAAACTAGGGAATAAATGGAAGTGCTTTACCATTTTTTTTTGTATTTATGGGTATATGACTTACCATAGCAGAGACAGTGAAATCCTTGTTATGCATCTTTTCAGTTAGCCAGTCCACTTTCCGCCGGGTATTGCAGAAGATGACAGCTTGTGTGATGGTGAGGGTCTCGTACAGATCACAAAGAGTCTCCAGCTTCCACTCCTGCAGCAGCAACCAGGATTAGTATTCCCCTGGATTGTGACAACAGCAGCCAGACCTACCTCACGCTCCACAGACACGTAGAACTGCTTGATACCCTCCAGGGTAAGTTCTTCCTTCTTCACCAAGATGCGAATGGGTTCCCTCATGAACTTCTTGGTGACATCCAGCACGTCGGCAGGCATTGTGGCGGAGAGGAGGATCACCTGCACACCTCTCTACTTTTACCCCACTTTAGTGTGCATTCTTTAATGGTTTGCCTAACACTAGGGGAAAGGATTTAACTATGAGAGGCTTCCTGCATCACAGGAAACCTGACCTAACTAAACATGGGCAGCAAAGAGGAATACACCAACTTAGGTCTTTATTCCAAAGGCAACACTTCTGCCACCATTTCTACACTACTCTATTCTAGATTCTATCCTCCCCTAGAATGGAATGAGTATTTCCAACGATGTGTCTCAAACAATTTCCAATACCCACCATAGAGTGTGAAGCAATACTAACCTGAATACTATTGTTTAATGTTTGGAATACATCATAGATTTGGTCTTTAAATCCTCTAGAAAGCATTTCATCAGCTTCATCTAAGACGAAGATACGTATGTGTGATGTCCCTGGGAAACAACAAAGATGGCAGTTAGGAGAGCGCTGTGGAACCAAACAAGAGAGCCAACTTACTCAAGGCCTTCCTGTTGATCATGTCATAGACACGGCCTGGGGTTCCCACCACCACGTGAGCTCCACCCTCCAGCTTGCGAATGTCCTCTCGCACATTGGTGCCTCCGATGCAGGCGTGGCACTTGGCCTCCATGTAGTCTCCCAGGGCAATCACCACCTTCTGGATCTGCTGGGCCAGCTCCCGAGTGGGGGCCAGGATGAGAGCCTGGCACTCCCGCAGGTTGGTGTCAATCTGCTGCAGGATGGCGATGGAGAAGGTGGCTGTCTTGCCCGTTCCAGACTGGGCTTGAGCAATCACATCGTGGCCTGCCCCGTACACAGTCAGTACCTGCCTGCCATTAAATGCTGCCTCTCATCACTTACCTTTTATACAAGGAATAATGGCCCTCTGTTGAATTGCAGATGGTTTCTCAAAACCATAGGCGTAGATTCCTCTGAGAAGGTCCTCTCTGAGATGCATATCGTCAAAGTTTTCAACCACTTGATCCCAGTTGCTCTGCAAACACACGGTTGGTCATACATAAATCAGCTTTCTAGATGGAGTGTTTGCTCCGCTTAGATCAGGGGAATATATAGAAATGTATATTTAAAAAATATACTTTTATCAAAAAATATTTTGCTCTAACAGGCCAAAATATAAATTTTGATAGTGTAAGCAGACAACCATCTTTTAGACTTGAAATCATATGGTGTTTTATTATAAAATAACAATATGGGGAAGGATCTCCTATGAAAATGTTATTTCAGCGGCATCCACAATCATCTTGCAACAATTTACTGCCAAGTGGTATAATGCTTGTTAACAGTTCCTGCAATTAGCATGGCTGAGCAGAATCAAACCAACCAGTAGATACAAAATATATAAAATAACAAAAATGAATGAATACTTGTATGAACAATGCATTTTCAGAAGTAAATTATTTGATTAAAGGGAACAGAATTGGCTGGTTAGCATAGGCTGTGCTTCATACATGCACCAAGCTCATGTGACTTGGCATCATATTCAGATGTCACTCACAAGTTTGCCCATGAACTCAGGTGAGATCTAATTATACATTTCAATAGATGTTACATTTAAATTGTATTTGATGATATCTTGGGTAGAATTGTTATCTAGTTGTGTAATTAACTATTTACTGGATAAAACTTGAAAAATGCCGGCTTATGTAGATCTTGCAAGTCAAAAAGCAAAGGAAAAAAACTGCTATATAATGGGCATTTAATTAATCTATTTGACAGGCTTGTAAAATACTTAGGTTTTCTCAAGTACAGTAGCCACCCATGAGGCTAAAATATGGCTAAACATGGTCTTATCAGAGACCATTTAGGATAAAAGACTCCCCTCATGATTTGGACTGACGTGCCAGTCTGATAACAGAATACCTAAGGCTTTCAATGGATGGTAGCCAACATACTTGGATGTTTCTCTTTCAATATAAGAAATATTTAAAATTAATTTGTGAGACTCCCATTATATAATAGTTGCTTAACACACTTTCCACCCATCTGAAACAAACTGATAATTTATTCTCATTACTCAAAATATTTGATAGAAAGGCATTTTTTGAATGTGCAACTAAAAATTGCTGATGTCGCTTGAGCTATTTTTTTGGAATATTAAATAATCATAGATTTTTTCAACTATTCAAAAATTGGCCAAATACTTTTTCTCTAATTTATTAACCAATACAATTTCAATCATGTACTACACATTTTTCAAAAATCATTTAAGTTAGAGGAAACTTAAAAAAAAAAAAAAAAAAAGACTAATGACTAGCTGTTCTAATCTATTTGTTGAATAGGGGAATTCTTACACATATAAAAGTAAACAGTTGGCTATTGCAGATTGCAATTTGATTTTATGGTTTAAAAAAGCTCTATATACTCTAGGAGAACATGCCCAGGTCATTAGATGAGCATCTCCTGAATATGCAACTAAACAATACTGATGGCAGAGTGTCTATCAAGAAAAATATCAACTACAATTCCAGAATATTTATCACAAACCTTTTTTCTTGATAACTGTGTTATATCATCATAGCAGAACAATTATATGACACTATAGTAATATAATAAAGGAAATTTTTAAAAATCCAGTTCGCACCAAGTGTCTCATGACTTTCTTAGCTTCAGATTAAAGAGGCTCAGCTGAAATCTCAGCTTAATTCAGGTTTGTCTACATAAAAGAATTTACACCTAGTGAATATCCTTTATTACATCATCATAATTTAAAAGTCCAAGCTCTGATTATACCACCAACACCTTGGTTTCAAGTGAATATATCGAACATCTCTTTCATTAGATGGTACAAATATTCACAGTTCAGGCATCCAAAGAGTATTCTATGACATTGGTGTAAAAATGTGGATAAAAGACACTAAAATCTATAATTTGGTCTTGTTACTACCTTGTGAACAATTATATAAGATAGTAACAATGGACTCAAGGTTATCACCAAATAGAACAAGGGTGATTTAGTGAAACAAGGCTATTGGGCAACCACACATGTGCAAGGATGTATTTACCACACCTTCAAAACCCCCTAGGCTTCCATCTGCCCACTTCCTTGGCTAAAACTGTGTAATTTGGGAGAATCCCAATGATATAGCATTGTTACCTACCATCCATAAAGGCATGAGGGATATCATACCCTCATATCATACATAACATATATAGAGTATAGGGTTTATGAAACACTTGTTCAATGTCATTTGGACCTCATATCTTAATACATTCATGCAATAAGTGTAGACATTGTGTATACAATACTCTCCTTATATACTTCTTAGGTATTTATTGAAGACCAAGTAAAAACCAACTCGAGAGCAAACCTTAGTAAAAAAAAAAGGTCAAACTAACCTAAATCAACCTCTATTAGGACTATGCACATTTTTAAGGTAATCTCTAAGGGGGATAAAATTCCATACTACTTTTTTCCTAATATTCAGCTAGAGGATACCTAAATTGTTGTTTAAAAAAAAAAGCATAGTAATGTAGTATTAATATGTGATGTAAAGCAAGCTGCAGAAGTACTGTCCAAATGTTATCAAGGGCACTGATAACAGCAATTGATTAGTCAGAAGTGAGGCGACTCCTCTCTGCACTGCCTGCACAACTTTTGTCCTATACAAAAAAAAAAAACAAGGTAATAAGACCAAATCCAAATAAATAAATAGTATATGATGTTTCAAAAACAACGCTGTTACTGAAACATCACACACTATTTATTTGGTCTTATTACCTTGTGTTTATAATCCAAATTGTGCCATATCACTCATATAAAATCCTAATTGCACCTTGTCAGTTCACAGGGGAAATTCCAATGAGAGATCAAAGGACATTATGAAGCCAACCAATCAGAAATGAGCATTACTCATCAGGAGTCAATAAGAAGAGAGCTTTATAGAGGTTGGAAAGAGATTTAAATCATATTACCAAGACCCTCCTCTAAAAACATGAATATTCCTATCTCTGCTGTGGATAATACCAACTTATTTTACAATGGTTGTCACTCAGTGAGTTTGCCTAATGTTAAAACTGAAAATTGAAATGACAGATGTTGATAAGGCACAATTTGGATTATAGATTATAAACACAAGGTAATAAGACTAAATCCAAATAAATAAAGTGTGTGATGTTTCGGTAACAGCATTGTTACCATCTTCAGACAAAATTTCTCATTCAGTACTTTTTGTCTGAAGATGGTAATAACACTGTTACCGAAATGTCACACACTATTTATTTGGATTTGGTCTTATTACCTTGTGTTTGAAATGACAGATCATCATAAGTTTCACAAGCAAATGGCAGATAAAAAAATCATGGCGGCAAGACCAAAATTGGAAGTGCCATGTTTATCCCGCCCCCCCTTCAACTTTGCTAATGGAAAAAGCTTGTTACAGATGGCTGATGGAAGGATGCATTGGCCTGTTGGTTTTTTCAACCTTAGAACAATGGTTAGCAGTATCAACACTTTGGTATTTCAACTATTTTGTGGTCAGGTAATGATAAGATTAGGTTAATGATGATAAGACAGTAGAATCTCCATGTTTTATCGCCCACCCCTCTGACAATCTAACTATTCATCTCTGATTGGTTAATGGAAGAACAATACCATGACGGCAGTGTTTCCTACCTCTACATTTGTGGATATGATAATCATAAGGGGATAAGAGAAAATGTTACAGAACATTCTTAATAGCATTTTTAAGGTTTGTTTTTATTGCCTTGTCATATTGCATTAACTTTTAGTTAAATAAAGAGCTAAAAAAATTATGTTGAATAAGATGCAATCCTTATTTTTCTAGGCTGATATAAAATACTTGTTTCTGATTGACTGATGGAAATAATTGTCAGATAGAATGGTATCATTGAAAGACAAAGTTACCTAAAAGTACACACTCTAAATATTTACTTTTAATTTCAAAATGAACTTGAATTCAAAGCTCTTTGAAGGATAAACAAGAAAACATGTCAAATTTCATCAATTAATTTTACTAATGGTTTGCTATATTTTACTTGAGATAATGCCTTGATGCAAGATTTTTGCCATATGTTAGTATACTTCTCTAGCAAACTTTTGCTAAAGAATTTATGCAATTGAATAAATAGTATTGCTAGCTAAAAGAATGGTGGATGAGCAAGATGCATAAGCACTTTATGCCAATATTTAAACACATGTGATTAACACAGCTTTTACTTACCTCAATAAGTCCATCGGGGTCCATTGAGAGAGGGTATTCTCGCCTGCTTTCCCGATCTTCGGGTCCATTTCTGTTAAAATCAAAAGATTCTTTGTAGAAAAAAAAATACTAAAAAAGATATCAAATCAATGAAATCAGAATAACAATACAAAAATATTATATAATAGCATGTTATTAATATTTATAACGTTTAACAATTTTCCTATTTGGCATTATGACTTTATTGCTGATCAAAAGAATAACATGGTGAATGAAAAATTGAACTCTTATAGATTGATAAAAATTTTAGGTGTGAAATCTTTGATATACTAAATTTTTTTTGTTCAAAGATATCTGTTAATTACTTTTAAATCATGCCTTAAGTATAAATATCAAAAGTTATACCTCACATGGCACAAATCCAGTACTTCAGATAGTATTATCAAAATAACATGCGCATTATTACATACTAAATATATACTCAAATTTTACAAAAATCATGCACGGTAATTTCGATACCTCTTAGGATTAATTATTTTCTAAAATTATCAAAACAATTGCTACATCTGGAATGGCACGTGGCTAGCTTAAAAGAAGTTAAGGCAAGGTTTCATCTTGCAACGCCATGTTGGCCTTAAAATGAGGGTTAATAATTTCAACGTTTTAACTATTGTTTACGGCTATTTCAGGCTTAATAGTAAATAAACTTTATTTGTCGTCCATTTACAATTATGTAGTATACTTAAAACCTCACTAAATTTATATTTACCTTTCATCGTAAGACATGTTGAATTCACTTGGTATAAACCAGAATTATGAAAGGCCGGTCACAAAACTTGAAGGAAGAATATATCAATCCGCTTTGTAAAAAAATTACAATTTTATTTATTATAATAATTTTTAAATGATCACAAAGAATTTTTTTATAGAACAGATTTAAATCTATGATTAAAATTTGCTATTAATATCAAATTTAAATAAATTTTAATTATTATATGTGGAACTATTTTTTAGCGTAGTTAAGTCGATGATAATTTACGTATAAAACTGGAAAATGTGCCGGCAGTAACCACAGGGTATTGTGTTTAATTATTCTTTAAGAGTTAAAAATATTTATAAGGGAGAAAGAGAATTAAAATAGTATAAAGAACAAAATTATAAATTTATTCTTAGGTGTAAATATTTATTTTAATTATAGAAATGATAATTGTCGAAATTAATTAATAATTTTTATTTTAATTGTGTTGTGTGAATCAGGGTTAAAACTCTTTAGTTTAAATTTCATACAAAAAAATAAAAATTAGTCATACAATTATTTATATAGATTGAGAGAATTTCAATTTTTTAATTGAAAGCGACAATAGAAGGATTGATCTATGTTAAGAGTTTCAATCTACAAAATAACCTGCAATAAAATGGAATAAATAGGTTTTGCAATAATATATAGACAACATTTTACACTTTAATAGCAATATTTCATTTTTAGACGTTATTTTACGATTTTAAAAATATTTTAATGAATTTAATATAGATATTTTTAGTTTTCATTGAAATACTTTAATATAAATTGGTCTATTATCAAGCATTAGAAATAAAGTATTTGAGATTTTATCGAGTAAAGTTAACCACTGTTCAAAATGGCTTAAATCTTTCCTATATTTCCACCTCGAAATACTCACCAGTTTTAGCTATTTTTAGAACTGTGTTTTAAATAGGCCTTTAAAGGTTCAAAGTAAACATCACTGGGTAATTTAGTATTTACCTTGAGTGCGTCAATATTCTTTCAGGATAATTTTACCATTGAAATCTATATTATATTGATTTTGAGAGAGAATGATATTATATTAACCAGAACATCAATTATAGTCATAAATGCAATAGAGAAATATCTAAACCATAATTCTAACTTGTACTATGTTTTCAATCAACATTTAAAAGAACTATTTAAAACAAGAGTTTTGAAAACAGCTGAAATTAAAGGTGTGAACCAATATATAAATTAACTTAGAAAATCTCTAAATCCATATTAAACAGTGATTAATTTGAGAAAATCCCAAAAGTTTTATCTCTAATGCTTAATTTAAATGGATTTTTAAAAATGTCTCACTCTCTCTAAGATAGACCAATTTTCAAATGAAATAAATCTATATACAGTGGTACCGGATTTGGCCGGACAATAAACAACACGTGCAGCACCGCTCCGGTAAATATAGTTTATATTACTAATATTTCAGTGTATATTTGCCTTATACTATGAAAGGGATAATACTGTCACTCTTAGTACTCGTGTTATGCAACAATAAATATGCAAATTTACTCAAGGTAACGCACTATGCAAAAAACTCAGTACGAAGGGATAATGATAGACAATGTGGCCTAAATATAAACTTACCATCTGGGAATATATCTGGTAACCAAAAAAGACTGCTATGTATCATTCTGGCTCTATTATTTATCTCAGGCATTGAACAAAACCCAGGCCCCCCAACCAAAAAGCAAACTACTTTGACTGCGTCAGTACACTCAGGAGAGAGAGAATCAATAGATGGCGAGCTAAAAATGCTAATCTTGAACATGGCGACGGAAATAAAGAGTCTAGGAGAGAGAATTGACATCAGACTTACCAAAATAGAGACTCGAATGGACGATTGGGATAAGCGATTCTGCAATATAGAGGAGAAGCTAACCAAATGTATAGAGTCTCAACAGGCTACCGAAAAACTGGCTTCATGTAATTCGTTAAAGGTAAATGAACTGGAGGATAGAGTCGAATTTTTTGAGACGAGACTGCGTGAGCCCAATCTAGTGTTCTATGGTATTGAGAGGGAGGGTGACGAAAATCAGGCAGATTGCAACTTAAAGATTCAAAACATAATTAGAGATAAAATGGAAATCGGAGATGATTTAAAAATAACAAAATGTCACCGACTTTCACGCGGATCCAATGCACCAGTTCTTGTTGTGGTGCCTGATTATGCTGATAGAGCAAAAATATTTAAAAATGCCTACAAACTCAGAGATACTAAAATTTCGATAAGTAAAGATTATAGTAAAAATGTTAGAGAGCAACGGCGCATCCTAATTGCAAAAAGGAAAGAATTGGGTGAAAGGGGAATAAAATCGAAGTTGAGAGATAACAAGCTTTTGGTAAATGATAAAGTCTGTAAAGTGATGAATGGCCAAGTTGTTGATAGCACAGGAGTTGCTATATAGCAAAAACCTTGTAGAAACAATTGTGTAAATAGAAGAAATACGACATCAAAATCACAAATTAATTCTCCGCCCCATAATCAAATAACGGAAAGTTACTACGACATAAATACATGTAAATATGATTCTCAAGACGATGACAATGCAAATTTTTCTGAAAATTCGCGAGACATCGCGGAAAAAATAATATGTTGGAATATAAATGGTTTCTATAGGATTCTTTCGATATTTCCACTCCTCGAGCACATAAAGAACTACGAAATTTTTGCTCTACTTGAAACATGGTGCCTGAACAGGACTAACATAACACTAAAAGATTATCAAATTATCGAATTACCTGCCACCAAAGAATCTGGAAGGGGAAGAGGGTCAGGGGGTATAATTGTCGGTTTTAGGGAAGGCGGGAAATATAGAGTAGAGAGTTCTGAAAAGGATGGCACTTGGTTATCTATTTTCTTATCAACAAACACAAGAGCCCCCCAACATGTTATCTGTTTAATATTTGTATACCTTCCTCCAAACCAAATACAGCTGCATAACTTAGATAAGCTGTTTACATACATTCAAAAGCAAATAGCAGATGGAAAAGAAATTATTTTACTTGGAGATTTAAACATCAGAACTGGGAAGTTGGGAGGACTACACAATCCACTTAATTTCCAGCTCCCCCTAACATCGGAAAGAAGGGCTAAAGATCATATAAGATCATCTCTGTCTAATAAACTTCTTGATTTCCTGGAAGATAATTCTTTGACAATAGTTAATGGAAGATCTAGAGGTGATAAAGATGGAGATTTTACATACATATCCGAAAGAGGCTCTTCAACTATTGACTATTGCATACTCTCACAGGGTTCACTACAAATTTTACTGGACTTCAAAGTCGATGACCAACTGTACTCAGACCACCATCCTTTGGTTTTAACGATAAAAGGCCAAAACTTCAATGAGAAAAAAACCAAACGGGAAGATTATAATATTACGAGATATAGATGGTCAGCCGATGGACTCGCAATGTTTAAAATGAAACTGGAAGAATTGCGGGAAAAAAACATACCAGCCTCCGATGACCTTGTATACACTTTCAATCAGCGAATTTTGGAAGCAATGTCATCTGCAAAAATAACCTACTCAATTAAGGGCGGCCCCAGGAAATCTAAGCCGTGGTTCGATAAGGACTGCTATGATATGAAAAAACTGGCAAAAGAAAGTCTGAAGAAATATCGTAAAACAAATAGATTGGAAGACAGAGAATGTTATGCTTCTTCCAGAAAGAAATATCTCGCTTTATTGGATCTAAAAAGGAAAGGCTTTGATAATGAAAAACAGGAAATACTCAGAAATGCTAAAGACTCAAAGACCTTCTGGAAAACTATTGCGCTCTACAAAAGCACATCTATAATCCAAGGAGAAATATCTATACAGGACTGGCTGAACTTTTACCGCGAACTAATGACTACAGAGAAAAATTTGAGAATTTGTAATTTACATAATGTGATTTCTCAGAACGATCCTATATTGGACTCAGAGATAACCAATGCAGACATATACAAGGAGATAGCTGGTTTGAGGAGTAACAAGGCATGCGGGCCCGATGGCATCCCCAATGAAGTATTAAAAACACTCCCTGATTCGTACATACTGCTGTTGAAACAACTCTACAATAGTGTTATGACGACTGGAAAATACCCAGCAATTTGGACTAATTCCACTATACACCCAATCTTTAAAAATGGTTATAAGAACAGCCCCTCCAACTACCGAGGTATTGCACTGATTAGCAATGTATCAAAGCTTTTCACATCAATCCTAAGATCACGACTGGAGGAATGGGTCGAAGGAAGAAGGGTTATACCCGAAAACCAAGCGGGATTTAGAAAAGAAAGATCATGTATTGACCACATATTTACACTAACTACTTTAATCCAACTATCATTAAGAAAAAAGAGGGGAAAACTATATGTCTTTTTTGTCGATCTAAGGAAGGCATTTGATACTGTACCCCACTCACTACTTTGGAAAAAACTTTACAACCTAGGCATAAGTTACCAATTCATAAGTACGATCAAAAGTTACTACGAACAAGCAACTATAGCTATCAGATGGAAGGGATCATTTACGGAAAGTATTAAGATAAACTCGGGAGTCCTCCAGGGAGAACCACTTTCCCCACTGCTATTTATATTATTTATCACGGACTTAATCGAAATTTATAATAACTCAGACCTGCCGAGTGTAAATTTGCCAGAATTTGGAGATATCCATTTATTGCTGTACGCCGACGACATAGCAATTATAGGTGAGTCCAGGATAAACCTCCAAAAGAAGATCAAAATACTGAAAGAATATCTCGATGAGAACTTAATGACACTAAATGAGTCCAAGTCAAAGATTATGGTGTTCCGTAATGGAGGTAAACCCTCAAATAAGGATAGATGGTTCTGGAATGATAAACCCATAGCAATAACTTCAAGATATACATACTTGGGATTCCCTCTGACACCAACAATAACAACTACTCACCCGGCAAATTACTTTAAAGGAAAAGCACTTACAGCAATTAACGCCACACACCCAATATTAATAAAATCAAAAGCAAAGTCAATAAACTTATCAATCAAACTCTTTGATACAATAGTGAGAGCTGTCCTGATGTATGCCGCTCCATTATGGGCAACAGAGCATAAAGACTTACTGGACAATATACAAGACATATTTATCCGTAGGTTCCTGAATCTGCCCAGATACACTCCAGGTTACCTAATCAGATTAGAAACCGGTCGTATCTCATTGAGTGTAACAGCCTTAAAATTAACCCTGAAGTATTGGCTGCGGGTGTTGAATATGAGCAGTGACAGATTGCCACGTATATGTTTTAATAGAACACGGGAACTCTCTAATGCTTCGGGCACACCCATCGGTTTCATTAAAAAGCTCACTAATCTGCTTAACGATAATGGATCCCCTGCACTTGTTTCCTGTGATGACCCTGAAACGCTGAGGAGCGCGATTACAGGGCTCTTAAAAACAGCGGCAGACCAATCTATACAAAACGACCTTACAAGAATGGATAAATCTAAGCTATACTCTCACTACAAAGACATTCACATATCTTTCATGACGGAGGGATACCTTTTAGGGGATTTTCCTTTCCCGGTTGTAAGACTACTCGCACAAGTTAGAATACTTTCAAGTTTTTTTAGAGAAAACCACACCAAGATGCTCTGCGGTGAGGACCCGACTTGTACCTTCTGTAATTCAAAACTACAAAATGAAATCACTCACTATATTTTTGATTGCTCTGCTCTGAAAGAAGAAAGAAGAACCCTTATGCTCAAAACTGGGCAACTCTGTGCTTCACTTCCATCAATAATTGACAATATGACCCAGAATAAGTATATTGCTACGGCGTTTTATGGTTTCCACAAGTCCATATCTCAGAAGAAGGCCAAGTGATACTCACTCCTCACTTTCTTACTGCTACTCTTTTTGTGTTGATTTCTTGCTTCCCTCTTTCTTCTTATTATTATTTTTTTCCTTTTCTTGTTTTTTTTTTTTTTTTTTTTTTTTCTTTCTCTTTTTACTCTGTATATATCGCTATTTCCGTTGTCTCACTGCTTTGTTCTTATGCATACCTCTGGTGAATCCTGTATAGGGTCAGTGACCCTAAATAAAGGCTTTTTTGTTGTTTTTTTTTTTTTTATACAGTGGTACCTCGACATACGAGTTTAATTCGTTCCGCAACCTCGCTCGTATCTTGAATTACTCGTATCTCGAAGCAAATTTCCCCATACAAAACAATTGAACTACCATTAATCCGTTCCAACCTCAAAAATGTCACCCCAGTTATTTTTGTTACGTGGTTTTAAATAATAAAAACGTATTTATAAATATCAAATATGTATTGCACAAAACAAAAAAGAGAATGTAAAGAAATAAATTAGATATCCTCACTGGTCTTTGCCTTTTTCGCTACATTTTGTTTCTTCCTCCCTCTCAGAATGTTCCGGAAATGAGTTAGGCAAGTGTCATTAAAAAGGTCAGATGCACGACCTTTTGCAACTTTTTCTGGGTGTTTTTTTCCACGAACTGTGAAACTCTCTCCCACATTCCTAAGATCTCCTTTATCTCACTTGTAGAAATAACCTCCTCCTCTGACTCCTCAAAACCAATTACTTGCATAACCTCAGTATGCTGCTGTGACTGTAACTCTTGTATCTCCTCAGTCGTCAGTTCCTGGGTGTGCTCCTCGATGAGCTCGTTCACGTCTCTCTCTTCCACCTTGTTTATTCAAGTCTCAAAAAACAAAGCTTTGCATATAGAACAAATAATAATGAAGAAGAAGACAGAAACATTTTAGGAAAAGCAAAACAAAAGTACTGGTCAAAAAGAAACATTTAAAATCACAGATTAATATCTTCAACACTACCGAGAACCGAACTCATATATCTCGAATTTTTCTCGTAACTAAAAGCAAAAAATCACTTGCTCGTATCTCGAAAAACTGTTGGGGCGCTCGTATGTCGAGGTACCACTGTATATATAAAATTGAATGTCTATCTGTCTGTCTGTATGTATGTTTGTATTCTATAGATTCAAAAACCATGCATCCAATCGCCGTGAAATTTTGGGATATTATTAGGTATATCCCGGGAAGGTTTTTGAAAAATAATTTCTTGAATTTCTTAAATATCCTAAGAGTTATTTAGAGATTTGTAGATTTAACTCGCTAGCAGCGCTCCCATTGCGACGATGATAACAAGTTTTTTATCTATAAGCTTTATTATCACTAAGTTTATTATCTTAAAGATTATTTATCAAAAGTAAGATTATCTACCTATTAATTGCTCACAAGTCAAAGTTAGTTTTATCATTTATCTACAACATATATATTGGGAGAATAGATAAAATGATGATTTTGTAATGTAGAAAATTAGGAAAGACAAAATTCAGGATGACACGGCAATTTATTTGAGACAAGAATAATGATACAATTCCAAGGCAAGATACTATTCCTTTAACTTCCAATTACCGAGGGAACTAATTAATATTGATTTTATTCAACTTATCGAGTATTTTTCAAGGAACGGGGGAAAAAATGTTCACTTTATCGAGAGATTCAAATTTACGAGTTTCAAATTATCAAAATATATCTTTTTTTTATAAAAGTTTATAGAGAATTGTTTTAACAAATATTCGTTAGACAAACCTTTACTCGGGTTGGGCGTCGGGTACGTCCGCTAGTATTTTTATAAAAACTAAACATATCTATAATAAAATTCTTAAAATATTTTTGAAATCTAAAATTCAATTTGAAAATGAAAATGTTGTTTGTAAAGTGTAAATATTGTCTTAAACTTGAAAAACCAATATTCTAGAGATATTTCAGTTTCTAGCCCTTTTCAATACCTATTGTTAGCGCAATTATCAGATAAACTTTATAGGTGAACTTTAGTTTTATTAGAATAGAAAAAAAAAAAACAAAAAAGGATTAAATGGAAAACAAAAGCAAAGCCTGTGTGAATGATGAACAAATAAACAAAAAAAAAGGGGGGGAGGGGGGTGGATTTGTAAATCACTCACCCTTACCATTCTTGTAGATTATCACTTCTAAACTTATTATTTCGTTTTGAATTCTATAGATCTTATTAATAAATTATGTTTTGATACAATATAATGCGGCTTATGATTGTAGAACGAAGTTTGACAATTTTACAGCAAATGTTTCTTTTGAAAGAAAAATCGTAATTTATTTTAAGGAGAAATAACGACTATTTATATCTTTAGGGATGAAGTATGAAATATGAATTGTGAAGAGTAATGATAAACGGAAAAATAAAGTGTCCAGGGATGGGAACGCCGCCCAAGCTGTCATTATAGACTTCAAGGACTAGCGTTTTTAGAAGACAAAATGAAGTCAGAACAAACTACTCAAATGTCTATAAAGGTGAGCAAATTTTTCAACCCATTAGAAATCCCTCTGTGTTTTCTGGAGAATTTGGCCAAATCCCGAAAATAGCTAAAGGAATTTCACCAGGTCGCTCTGTATAATCAGTAGGACAACTCATTGTGTCTGGCCAACATTTATTTCGGGAACAGCATAAACCTGGTTCGAGAATGTCGAGGAACAGATAAACTTGTGGGACACATTTGAGACACTGTTCTCTCTGACTTTCGGTCATCACCTAAAATAGCAATCAATTTAAAAACTAAAATCCTGAGCACAGGAAAAAGGTCAAACTTAGTGTTCTCGAATTTAGAAGTCCTCAATCTATGCAATCAAATCTACCCCAGAATGAGTGAAAGGGATATCAGAGGACATTTATAGATCAAATGTCTTTTTATGGAATAGCCACCACCGAAGATTTTATTAGGTGGTGCTGAAAAATCGAAAACTCATACAAGCAAGTGTCAACAAGTGCGTTGTCTTCGATAGACCATTGCTTCGATCGACTCAGTAGAGTCCGATTCAACAGATGATCTAATCAGATGGATAGACCGCGAAGTACATCGCGATTTGCATCGATCTCTCCAAAACCCTTCTCTCTCGAGACAATGATCAGAGAAGAAATCCGAAGAAACCTAGACCACGTACAAAACCCAATCAAGGGTATTTACCAGGACACCTAGACAAAGGTACCCTGACCAAGACATGCCAGTATTCAACCAGGTGCCAAGCCAAAGATGAACAGACCAATGGAGGACCCAAGACAACAAGCTAATCTGCTTTCATTGTGGTCGCACAGGCCATGTCAAACGCTACTGTAGAGATCGCTAGCTAGTTGACCAATATGAATTGGAAAGACCTGAAATGTACATGCAGACCCACCAAACTACTCACTTTAATGAGGAACATTCTTCAAGAAGTCTAAATTACTGCCAAAAATCGCCATACCCAAACAGAGAAAGATCTCCAGGATGCCAGTCCATTTCCCCAGGCCGCCATACAAGCCAATCTCCACGCCACTACAATCTAAAAAAAAAAAAAAAAACTAAGCGTCGCGACTTCTTTCGAGGGGGAGGCTACGGGTGTGAAAAACCCTCCATTGACGACATCCACTAAATTAGAACACAATATAATTGAAATAATTATTGATGACGTTGAATTTTCTGCTTTGGTCGACTCGGGAGCTTCATTCTCTGTCATTATACTCTGATGGGATTTTTTGAAAACAACAAATGCTGTGACCGATTGTGGACGCGCCGAAATCAGGCTTGAAGAGGCTAAAGACGATTTTAAATCGCTAGCTACCGAGGAGAGTCACATGGCCTCTGAAAACATAATCATCCCAGTCGAATCCATCAAACAAATAAATGTGATGAGTTCAGAACTCAATGGATGAAACAAGGTACTTTTGAACTTTTAAAATGCGCATTATTAAGAAAAAAAAAAAACTATCACTACCCTGCATTCTTCTTACGATCAATCATAATAAGGCGATAACAGCCAGTTCTGGGGCCGTTTCTCGCGGCCATGTCGACCTTGTCGGCTATGCGCGCCACGTTCCAACTGAGAGACCTCCCCGAAATTGCGAACATCTGGCACTGGGACACCAAGACGGGAAGATGGGGCCGCAGACGCTGGAGGAGAATGTTGCTTATAACGCGATAGTCCGCTGTGGGGAGCGAGATCGGCCTGTAGCCGCAGAGCCCGGGGTTGCCGTTGGACTTGGGACCAGCCAGATGGTGCTACTCCGCGACGATGAAAGCAAGGTCCCGCGGAATTTGGAGGTCTCATAGAGGAAGGGCTGAGTGCTTCGCCGAAGAAGTCTTCGTAGGCTAGAGAAACTCGCAGGGCAAGTCGTCCGCCCCGGGACCCTTCCGAGCGGCAGTCGACGGATGGTCACCGCCATCTCTGCGCTGGTGATATCAGTGGGGAACAGTGGATCGTCCTCTTCCAGGGTGAGGGTGATATCATTCCCCTAGATGGACTCAGAGGTGGCGATGGAGTCTCTGGTCACACGGGCAAAGCGGCGCTGGTAGATGGAGTAGGCTTGCCGTCGCAACTCCCCGTCCTCGATTATGTTATCATCCTCATCGCGGATGTTCGTGCGAACGCTCGAGGTCGGACAGCGATGGGTAATCGGCGGCTGACGACGCTTCCTCCAGTCTGGCCTGCAAGAACCGCCTGGCGCGCATAATGTGATCGTCGTCGGTGACGCATGGAGCATGGAGGTATCTCACCTCCGCCAGGAGTTCGGCCTTGATCTTCGACCAGCATCTCCATATATATTCGCTGGTCATATACACGATGGCTGCAAATGTTATATCTATGTACGCAGATGCTCATCCATCAGCGCTGAACGAAGCATGACGACCACGAAGGGCTGGCAAGAGGAAGAAGGCGAGCTCAGCTGGATGAGATCAACTCGATGATCAGAAATTCTGTAGTGGATTGTCTTATACAGGGTGATTATCACTAAGAGCATCGATTGCAAGAGAAATCTATCCAATCGAGCAGCGTCGACCGTAGCTGGCCACTCTGTTTGGAAGGTGTGTTGCGTCAAAGACGAGGGTTGTCTGATCCATCAGCTCCGTGAGGGCCTCCACCGAGCCGGTATATGTTTTTTAATCCCTAGTATACATGGTATAGGCCATGATAATCATGGTGAGTAGAAGTTAGCGACTGCTTTTACTCTAAATGCACCACATGTCTACACATGTAGAAAGCAGTTTGACCTTTGAAATTACAAATGTGCCAGAGCCCCGTTTGGTTGTGCTTGCACTCGCTGGTGGGGTTGGAATTTTGCATCGGGGGGCATTGGAGCAATTTTTTATTAGAAAAAAGTTCCCAATGTGGGATTCTATCCCGAATCGTGGTTGTCTAAATCCAATGGTTCAGACCATCCTTCCACCGACAACATCTTTAAATATTGAGAGAAAAAAACATCTCTGATTACTGGTACTATAACTGTCTCCACTTCTTCCATCCATATTTCCAAATCAGAGAAGAGGAGGCTATATACATAATCTAATTGATGTAAATAATTATATGCAAATAATCTATGTCAGGATTAGAATGACGTAGACCAGTAGAAGGCTTGTTGCTGCTGTTGTATATAGTCATAGTGTAGAAAATACTATACCTACTACATATAGGTTTCTCTCTGCATTCTTAGTTCTCTTCTCTTACTCTGTAAACTGGCGAATCCTGTATAGGACGAGAGGTCCTCAATAAAGGCTTTTGTTGTTGTTGTATATTTCCAAATCCATATTCTTATTTTCCATAGGATCATTCAAATAATAATCTGTATATATTTATCATCTGTATATAATCTTTCTCCATTTTTACCCATTTGTATTTTTCCCACTTTCATAGGTTTCTCCGTCTTGTAACCCCAAGGAGAATCCTCTGTAAGACCAGTGTGTCTTAATAAAGGTTTGTGTGTGTGTGTGTGTGTGGTACTATAACTGTTATTTCTACATATACCCTACATTTATGCTCGGAGAATCTGTGTTAATAAAGCTTTTTGTTGTTGTATATTGGGAGAATAGTAGCGAGAAAAGAGGAAGAAAATATATGAAAATTAAAACGTTGGTGTAGTGTGTATTTGCATATTGAATTATGGATATGCAAATATCCTGTTTTGCATAATGGTTTTCATAGAATTTTGTATATAAATAGCGACAGTTTTTAGCTAAAGCAGTCAGTCAATTGATGTTTATAAACGAGAGTACTGGAGTCCGTTTTGCCTCAGCCTCGACACCTCACTCTTGGCTACCTCCCACCTTCAAGGATAAAACAGTTGGCTATATGTGTTTAGGCTACAATCATTTGTAAATTTCATTTTTTTTTATTCTGTAAAATCCCGTTCTCTGAATAGAGAATTGTGTATAAGACGAAAGGTCTTAATAAAGGTTTTGATTTCAAAAACAAATTAGGCATATCCTGAGCACTAACATGAACGTGTTTTTAGATGGCAGAACGCCTTCTAGGTATTGATTGAATATCTACAATCTCTCATATTATACAAAAAAGAAAAATATATTTAAAAAAAAATACTCTCAGCAGTTTATAAATGTTTTTTTTTCTATACATACAGTTAAACCTGTATATAGCACCCCCTCTAAATAGCGCCTTTCTCTCTATAGCGCCCGATTTTAAATACGTAGTACGATGCTTTTTACATTAAAAGTGACCTGTCTATAGTATCCCCTCTCTATAGCACCTTATTTTGGTGAGTCCCAAGAGGGGGCGGTATAGACAGGTTTAACTGTATATTTTTTTCAAAAAAAAAAAAAAAAATGCATGAGAGAGAAAATATATTCTCACATATACCATTTTAAAAAATTCACCTGAAAGATAAAGAAAAAAAACGTACAGAGAAAGGGTAATCTTATCTCTCAGAATTAAAGAGGAAAAAAAAAAGGTTAAAAAAATACCAAACGATTGTTTAGAGATTGTCAACAGGTTAAAGATAAACAGAAGATGATGAATTGAAGATAGGATTCGTGACAGAAGGTCTAAAAATTTTGGTTACTGAAGTACTCTAGCTTGTTCTAAAGATTTGAAAAAAAAAAAGTTTTTAGTCATATGGGCTGTAAAAGTTACTGGAGAACCTGTTAAATAGATGGTTTAAGGATGGTGAATGGTCCAGTGATGAAAGGGCTGATTGTTAAAATTCCAAGAAGCTGGGGCATATCGTGGTACATTAGAACCTCAATTGGGAGGACACTCACGCTAGAGGACAACTCTCTACATAGGACAGTTTTCATTTGCATAATTACCATTTTCACACAACAGTCTTTGATTTCCAGAATGGTTGCAAGGTTTTCCCATTATCTACTACGTGCAATTCTCAACCCTTAAACCCCAAAACACATTATTGACTGTATTGACTCATCCATTGATGAGCTCTACTCTTCCCCGGCAGACACCATCAACAAGCTTTACAAGCTTGATACCCTAATGTGATTGAGTGGAAATAAGAAAGAAGAAGGAGAAGAAGAGATTTTTACTATTTAGCAATTCTCCAGTAAGAGGACACCTCTACGTAAAATACACTTTGGCTCTTCAAGTAGGTTTCCTTTACAGGGAGGTTCTACTATAATGGAAAGCTGGGCAGTTAAAAAAGTTGGAAATATTCTAAAACTGAAGAGAGGTTGAACATCAGATCTTTCTTGTCAGGATGTGGCTAACAAGGCTGGTTTATTCTGTCGCGAACTATAGATTGATGACAATATTCCTGTCCTCTCAGAGCATCCTTTCTATACAACAACAAACAACAACAAAAAGCTTTATTCTTCTTCTTTCTTATCTCAACTCAATCCTATTAGGGTATCAAGCTTGTAGAGTTTGTTGATGGTGTCTGCTGGGGATGAGTCTTCTTCTTTCTTATCTCCACTCAATCCTATTAGGGTATCAAGCCTGTAGAGCTTGTTGATGGTGTCTGCTGGGCATGAGTCTTCTTCTTTCTTATCTTCACTTAATCCTATTAGGGTATCAAGCTTGTAGAGTTTGTTGATGGTGTCTGCTGGGGATGAGTAGAGCTCATCAATGGATAGGTCAAAAGCTTTATTAAGACCTTTCAGTCTTATAGAGATTCTCCAAAGCAGAAATGTAATGTATATACAGGAATAAAAGTAATAGTACCAGTAATAAGCATTGTTATTATTATTTTTAAAGCTAATCACATAAAGGTAATAAGGAATTTATATACAGGAAAACTTAATTAAGACAATCAAGATAATAAATAGATTAATCTGGATAAATTGGAGGAAAATAAATTTCTTTTACCTGGATTTACCCCGGAGTCTCTGCAAGTGAAAAAAAGTAAAGCTATAATCATATATTTATCACATGAAATCTCTTTTTTTTTACAGGCAAGAAAATATCACTACCAACCACATATAGCTAATAGGAATGGAAAACTAAACTGCTTGATTGAACAACTATTAAAACTTGGTCAATATTATGTAAAAATTATGTATTGGAATATCAATGGTTTACTCTGAACACTCGGATTTTCCTAGAAAATCTCTTAAAGATTTCTTGAAAAAAGCCATGGTCCACCTGTGCTGTGTGAGCAGAAGAGCTTAAATTGATTGTTCCATTATAGGTATGTTCCATATGTAAATACCTGTTTTTTTCCTCTTTTCGCTCTCCACTTCTTCCATCCATATTTCCAAATCCATATTCTTATTTTCCATAGGATCATTCAAATAATAATCTGTATATATTTATCATGTGTATATAATCTTTCTCCATTTTTACCCCTTTGTATATTTCCCACTTTCATAGGTTTCTCCGTCTTGTAACCCCAAGGAGAATCATCTGTAAGACCAGTGTGTCTTAATAAAGGTTTTTGTGTGTGAAAAAAAAAATCAATGGTTTCTTTAGAATAAATTCCGTTTTCCCTTTCATTGATTATTTAAAGAAGTTTGAAATATTTTCTATAACGGAAACTTAGTACAATTTATTCTTAAACTCGAGGATTTCCAAATTTATCAATTTGCCAGAAGACCTTCAGGTCAGCTCTGGAGACATCATTGTAGGAATTTGTAACAAAAATAAAAACATACTGGAAAATATTGAAGTGGAAACTCATTGGATTGGATATAATCATATATTTAATATTAATAGTAGAATTTATATTGCCGGTCCCAAGCCCGGATGAAAAAGGAGGAGGGGGAGCAGTAACAAGCTCACTAAAAAACCTGGGCTCAGCTGGCCCGGCTGATAGTACCCTGTAAGGACTCCTGATCCAGGGATACAGGATGAGCAGCGTCTGTACTCCATGTTAGGAGCGGCTGCTCATGGCGTCTGTTTTTCATGTCAGAGGCGGCCATTTTTTTTGGAGCTTAGTCCGCCTGCCACTGAGTAGTGCTCCCAGTCTTGATGACAAAGGCAGACGCATTCTACTTCACCCAGTGTGGAGATAAGAAAGAATAAGAAGATATATACAAGAAAAACCTTATTAAAGCATCCTTTTTATGAATAGTCTTTTGATGGTATCGCAGTGCCTTCTCCTTAAAAGAATTCCATTCTCGAACTTATTCTTCATCTTCCAAACCTCACTACATGGAGATATGGAAGATATCATTATCTACAGAAGTAGTGTGATATAAACAGTCAATTTTTGATAGCCACGACCTGGAAACGAATCCCGAATTGAGTACTTTTTTTCTTTTTTGAAGAAAAAAAAATGCTTCAATGGGTTTCGATTATTTCAGAAGTCCAACACCACCAGTAAGTGTAAGTAACCAAACTATAGGTACTGGCATACTTGTAAATGCAAAAGTCGAACTACGCTTTCTATATGTGTAGACAGTGTGGTGCACTTGTAGTAAAAGCAGTGGCTTTTACTATCCATAATAACAATTAATTTACAAAAAACAAACAAATAATAACATAAAAATAATAAATAAAAAAAAGATTAAACTGGCGAAACCGCTGGGAGGGTTCACCACTGATGAGTCAGGCCCTCCCTTTAATTTTTCCATTACAGTAAGGGTAGTAGAAATTGTTTAATTTTCAAAAGAATCATACGCGTCTATAATAGTTTCAAATATTCATAACAGATGGCGCGCTATGCATCATAATATAATAACAATTGATAATAATTTTAGTGACATCTTGTCAATACATGCAAAAGTACACAGTCTGCACTATTTTAAAAAGATATATATGAATGATACTATGTACAATGAATATGGTGAGTTTACCAGCGCTGCAGAGTTTGGTGGAGAATCACCAGCGGGTCTCCAGCGACACCACGTATTTCGCTGTGCTTCGCCGCTGAAGAGATGGTGATGGTGTGGTCCTCGAGATCAACTGGCCTATCCATTATGATTATCATGGCCTGTACTATATGTATTAGTAATATGTAGATCCACGTTTATCAACCCCGCAACCAAGACATCAACTACAAGTTTTCTTGAGCCTTCAGGAGAGGTAGGTTAACGAAAACCTTCTGATTATCTGAAGCAGGAATCTTTGTCGTTAGGGAAGCATCCTCGTCTGTAGATGATTGTATGTAGTCAAAAGGTGAATTATTGGATATATTTATATAAAAAGGGCAGGATTTGTGGTGGAAGGATGGTCTAAACCGTTGGTTTTCGACCGCTACGACCCAGGATCGAATCCCGCATTGTTCACTTTTTTCTGATAAAAAAAAAAATGCTCCAATGGCTCTCAATTCTTGAAAAAGTCCAACCCCACCAGCGAGCGCAAGTATTCAAACGGGGCTCTGGCACATTTGTAAGTGCAAAAGTCGAACTGCTTTTCACATATGTAGACATGTGGTGCGCTTACAGTAAATGAAGTTGCCGACTACTACTCACCATGATTATCATGGCCTGTACCACCTGTACTACGAATAAAATATATATATATAAAAAGGGCGTATCCAGTTTATTATAATATCAGTTTTTTGTACAATAAATTGATAAAGAGGGAGCAATCACTCGAAATATTTTGTGAAAAAAAATTTTTTTTCTTTCATAGATCCAGGTACACCCTTTTTATATAAATATAGTATTTCCCATTATTCTCTTAAATTAGTGTAAATGTATTGATGGCTGGGTGAATAAAATTGTTTAAAATCGAAGCTCCAATTTAATGGTGATAAGAGAAAAAATTGGCAGGGCCATCGTTCTGTGTTCCAGGAACCCGGTTATCTCATTCCTGCTTCTACCATCCGATTGACACAGCTGTCAGTAGTCGTAGCTCTTCTCAGGGAGTTACTACACTCATGGACACAACTTAAGGAAGTTGTACCTTTTAGCATGTATATCGGGATTCAGACAATAATTCTGAAAGATACACTCATGGACATAACTTAAGGAAGTTGTACCTTTTAGCAGGTATATCGGGATTTAGACCATGACTCTGAAAGATACACTCATGGACAAAACTTAAGGAAGTTGTACCTTTTAGCATGTATATCGGGATTCAGACAATAACTCTAAAAGATACACTCATGGACAAAACTAAAGGAAGTTGTACCTTTTAGCATGTATATCGGGATTCAGACAATAACTCTGAAAGATACACTCATGGACAAAACTTAAGGAAGTTGTACCTTTTAGCATGTATATCGGGATTCAGACAATAACTCTGAAAGATACACTCATGGACAAAACTTAAGGAAGTTGTACCTTTTAGCATGTATATCGGGATTCAGACAATAATTCTGAAAGATACACTCATGGACAAAACTTAAGGAAGTTGTACCTTTTAGCATGTATATCGGGATTCAGACAATAACTCTGAAAGATACACTAATGGACAGAACTTAAGGAAGTTGTACCTTTTAGCATGTATATCGGGATTCAGACAATAACTCTGAAAGATACACTCACGGACACAACTTAAGGAAGTTGTACCATTCAGCATGTATATCGGGATTCAGACAATAACTCTGAAAGATACGCTCATGGACATAACTTAAGGAAGTTGTACCTTTTAGCATGCATATCGGGATTCAGATAATCACTCTAAAATATATTTGATGCACAGTGACCATTTTTCAAGAGATAACCAAGTGTAAACAACATTGAAATTTGAAAATTCGAAAAAAAAAGAGCCGACATCAAAGACTTTGTTATGTTAGCTTACTAGAGCCTTTTAAAAAACATATAATTTTTAATGAGGGTTTATGGTGATGGAAGGGTTTATCCCAAGTAAACCATGATAATCATGAATAATATATGTGAAGGTTATTTACATATTAAAACAAAGTGTTCAATGCGGGATTTGGTCCCGGTTCATGGATGTCGGGAATCGAGTATTTTAACCACTCGTCTACCGCCTTCATATAAGAAATATTCTGATAAAAGTAATAATATTAAATGTTATCAATAGATAGCCTTCCCAGAAGTCCTCCTCTACGTGGCGGGCGGGAGAAACAGCACAAGTAAGGGACTGTCCTGTAGTACGGTGTCTGAGCCCCGAGCCGCTACGGTAACTGTGAACAGTGAACTCTGAAATGTGGCTGACTAACGGGGGGCAATGGCCCCCTCCCCATTCCATGGAGTGGACAAGACACCCCCACCATACTATATAAAACTTGTCCAGAAGTCCTCCTCTACGTGGCGGGCGGGAGAAGTAGCACAAGTAAGGGACTGTCCTGTAGTACGGTGTCGTGAGCCGCTACGGTAACCGTGAACAGGGAATTCTGAAATGTAGCTGACTAACTGGGCAATGATACCCCCCCTTTCCAGGGAGTGGACAAGACACCACCACCATACTATATAAAACTTGCACATAAGTCCTCCTCTACGGCGGGAGAAGAAGCACAAGTAAAGGACTGCCCTGTAGTACGGTGTCGTGAGCCCCGAGCCACTACGGTAACCGTGAACAGAGAACTCTGAAATGTGACTAACGAGCCTACCCCTTTCCAGAGAGCAACAAAATCAGATCGACAGATGACATTTGAAATTATAAAAATTCTTAAATAGCTTAAATCAACGAAGATTGTGTGTGTACAGTTAAAGGTTATTGTCACATTCAGACATTATCATACCAACAATATTGACATAGATTATGGCAACGATAGATAACCTACTGGCAAACATAGTTTCTGCAGAGATTACGTAATTCTGAGATTAAAATTCTCTCTTTAGGACTATGTGACCATTTCTTTGCTTACGATACAAGGAAAAAAAGTTATTTAAAACCGAATCAAACCCTTCATAAACAATGCCAGAATGGCGAAAAGTGGGGGTGAAAGGAAAAAACAAACCAACTTTGAATATTAAACAAGCCAGAAAAAGCCTCCGTAAGAACAAGATCTTCAAGGACTCGAGAATCCGGAATCAAAGACACAAATACAAAATATAATGAACCCTTGTATATAATACCATCCCTTATTGTAAATATAACGGTATAGGTTGCTCTTTTTGAGCGGCACCTAATAAAGTTATTTTGGAAATTTGCTTACGTTGTCTTCGGATTCGATCAATATTTGAGAGGCTGACAGCCTAAAGGTATTGAAAGAGGACCTGTAATTTGCCTTTACAATCAAATTGAATGAAGTAAACGAAAAATTGCGTTACAAATTTCAAAAATAAAATCAAATGTATATAACTGTCTCTCGTGAATCAAATGTTTCATTTTTTGCCTGTAGAAGGGCGGCTCCAGCCCGAAAGCTCGCGCATATCATAATAAAAGAAACTCATTGCGAAAGGTTGTAGTTTTATTTTTGAAATCAAATTGAATAATAAACTGTTTGGGAAATATTTTAGTCAACCCACAATCTCATATTACCAAAGATTTTAGATGTCTATATGTAAAAGGCTGCAAAGGCATAGTTGAAGTGAACTAGAAAACAAAGCAGTCAATACTGCCACTCATTTTAGCTTGCCCTTTGTCTTTTACAACCATCCCAAAGAGTTTCACGCACATTAAAATAGAAGACAGATCTCACAGAAAATTTGGATTGATCTTTGCATTGTAGATATTGTACCAGAGAAATCTTAGGGTATTTGGTGCCATTCCAAAAATATTTCTCTTCGTTTTTATCAAATTTCAAGAATGGGGATCTACCTCAAAAATAACTCAGAGATGGTAAGTGTTTTAATGTCCATCCATACAGAGTTCAAAACAACAACTCTCTCACCCGTGCAGGCAAAGTCACGCTCCGCTGCGTCACGTGGGAAAACATACGTACATGTTTTCGTACATGTTCTCAGCACATCCCCCTTTTTAAGATTTGAAATATATATATACATTACAAACTTTAAATGCATAATATAATTAATAATGAAGGCGATCCACAGGTTTAACAATTCGTCCACTCCGGGTTCTTATCTGGCCGTCTTCTGAGTCGTTAGAGGGATAATCCACAACTGGGGTCTTTTCATTTTCAACCAGTTCCTCCCCCGAAAAGGTCGGCGTCGATGGGTCGGCTGGATATTGCACTGTAACTCCTTTTCGTAGATGGAACCTGTTTCAACGTAAAGTCCCAACTGGAGTATCAACCATATATGACCTTGGTGTCGATGCCTTCTGCTTTACAATCCCCCAGGTTCGCATATCTGTAATCCAAACCGTGTCACCTTCGGATAGCTCCTCCATGTTCGTAGCTCCGCAGCGTCGATCATATCTGGATTTCATATCCTTTCTCCTTCTCCCCTCCTTTCTTTTCAGGGTCTGAGAGTCCACCAACTTTGGATTAAGATTCTCTGGTGCAATTGGCAAGGTCGTTCGGAGTTTACGTCCCATGAGAAGCTCAGCAGGGCTGTAACCGTCCTCCAAAGGGGTCGATCGATACTCCAGGAGTCCAAGCGATGGGTCTTGATTTTTCTTGAGGATCAACTTAGCAATTTTCACACCTGCTTCTGCCATCCCACCGCTGCCACCATGTTTTAATGTCCATCCATACAGAGTTCAAAACAACAACTCTCTCACCCGTGCAGGCAAGGTCACGCTCCGCTGCTTCACGTGGGAAAACATACGTACATGTTTTCGTACATGTTCTCAGCACAGTAAGGTATTGAAAGAGGACACAATTTGCCCCTCCATTGTCATAGTGAAGACCAAACTGAGGTTCATCTCTTCCGAACATTCGAATCCTGAATCAAAAAGTTTGTGAGTACAATAAAATATACCAATCTATCACAATCTGCCAAAGAGATGTTTATCTGGGAAAGTGTCTAGACCAAATCTATGGCTAAAATTTCCATCTATATTTTGGCCATTGATTTGGCCCAGCCACTTTGCCAGCTAAACACCTCTTTAGTAGATTGTCAAGATTCCATTAGATCCCGTGTGGATCTCATAGAATAAAGTCCGCCCTGAACTGACAAGGGCCATTAGCCTGAAACCATATTCTCCAGGTGGAAGCTTCTCTGTTTGCCAAAGCTGGTGTTGTGGCTTTGTCACTGACCTGAGGCAGCTATTTTGTGGCAACGGTCAATAGATGGCGTATAGATTTGACGTCTATTTTGACGGAAGAGGTGACCTTTATTTTTTCAGATAAATATCACCCCGGAAAAATTTCCATCTAACCTAAACTGAACTAACCAAATTTAACCTATCAAAGCCTAGCGTATTGATATATTCGGCGGATCCTTACCATCAGTGATCCGCAGATTTGAGTATCTCACCAAAGTGTATAATGTAAACATTTATATAATATGTATGTATATGTATAAAAATAGGAGGTAAATGTAAACAAACACTAAATTTATGGTGTTGAAATTAGGATCAATGAGCTGAAACGTGCTCAAAATTTTGCTTTTTGAGATCTATTAATTATTTTAAAATTCATATTAAACCTATTATAGTATATTTTAATTAGATTTAATTAATATTTGTAACTTCTTTTTTTTTTTTAATTTTGGGTTCGTTTTAGGAATAGCTCGTTATATAAATATATACACTCATAGACAAAACTTATGAAAGTGGAATGTCGCCGGTCGTCTGCTTTTTTAAAGGAGACAGAATAAATTTTGTTCACACTTGGTTATATCGTATGTCTTCAATAAAGGTCACGGTGTATCGAATATCTTTCAGAGTTATTGTCTGAATCCCGATATACTTGCTAAAAGGTACAACTTCCTTAAGTTTTGTCCGTGAGCGTATCTTTCAGAGTTATTGTCTGAATCCCGATATACATGCTAAAAGGTACAACTTACTTAAGTTTTGTCCGTGAGCGTATCTTTCAGAGTTATTGTCTGAATCCCGATATACATGCTAAAAGGTACAACTTACTTAAGTTTTGTCCGTGAGCGTATCTTTCAGAGTTATTGTCTGAATCCCGATATACATGCTAAAAGGTACAACTTACTTAAGTTTTGTCCGTGAGCGTATCTTTCAGAGTTAGTTTGAATCCCGAAATACATGCTAAAAGTTACAACTTCCTTTAGTCTTACTCATGAGTGTATATTAAAAATCTCAAAGTTCGTTATAACAATGGAGTTGGGATCATATTAGACGCTGGTCGGGCGGGTGGATCGACGGGCAGCTGGGCCGGGGAGGGGCGCCCATTGGAACGACGGGCAGCTGGGCCGGGAGAGAAGCGACCTTTGCAAGGGCGGCCAGAAGTGACTTGGTACCCTCGCCAAAGTTGGCTAGCGGTAGTCTCTCCTTTCAGACTGCTTTGTCTTCTTCTCTTGATCCTACTTACGAACTTGCTTGATAATATAGTTTTGTTCCTTTGAGACCGTTCTAAAACGCTATGGATGAGAAAATTGAAGAATGTCACCAAATCAGAAGAAGTTAGAAGAGGAACAAAGGGAGGCCACTCTATGGATTTTACTATCCAAAAAGGGAAGGAGAGGACTTGCCAGCCTTGTTGAAGCAGCAAACAATGAATAGTTCCGCCACTGATGTCTCTCATTCCTAGACGATCCGGGTCACCGAGTCGCTCCGCCACTAAGAAGAAGAGAGATTCACCAGAAGTAGACAAGCTTCTTCGATATCTTCAATAGGAAGAAAGATGAAACTGGAGCTGGAGATTCTGAAGGCAAAGTCGCGCGTGGAAGAGTTGGAGATGAAGATGCTCCAGAGGAGGAAGACTTTGATCAACGGTCTCAACAACTTTCGGATGAAGAGGATAATTGGGATCCATATCGTCTTCTGATGCCAATCACCTCGACGGCGGAGGTCCCCGAGAACGTCGCAGTGGCCGAAAGTTTCTGTTCCGTTGAGCCTAGTCTGGCCAACCAAAGTCGACAGACCAGAGGATACCTTGGCTCTATTGCCAGCCATCCCTAAGGTAAGTGACCTTTATATTTTCCAACACGCTAAACCTCTGTACATCCACACACTCAAACAATGAATTCCCGACCCATAACCGCCATTAACGTGAACACTCTTTGACAATCTGTTCAGGCACAGAGTGCTATAACACAGACATTTCTAGCATGTCAAAGTGGCGGCAAATAGCTGCCGGTATTTATAGGATATCCGATGGACTGACCACTATTAAAAACATCGCTATAACTCAACACAGGAATGCCTTTTCACCCCATCCCAGAACATAGTGAGACTAGAAAGGTCACTTCGAGGAAATACGAGGTGATGTATGCAGACTATCATGATAGTGCCAACTAACACAGATGCGGTGATGCAACGTTGGAAGAGTTTTATAGATGCCAAGAGTACATCATACAGATACTTTTCGAGAATGTCAAGAAAATGCCTTCACTAAAAGAAGGAAATTTCCATTTTATAATTTAGCAATTCCATCAGTAATTAATTCATTACTGTGAGGAAGCTAGGATCTACCAACCATCTCAACAACCCACAGCTATTGAAAGGGTTGGTGGATAATCTCCCAGACAACTTGAAGTTACAGTGGGGCGAAGAAGCATTCAGATTAGGGACAGTCAGCCTTGAAGACTTTTGTGCCTGGATGGACCTCAAGGCCAACGCACATCCAACACTGTCACATCTCCTGTCTTCACCCCAACCAGGAATGGAGAAAGCAACCTAGAGCATGGATACCAACGAAAAATACAACAGAGAGAAAAAGGAGCCAGATAGAGTGTAACGTATATCTGAAAGACAGACACCGAACTCCAGACTGTCAGGAATTCTAGAACATCGACAATGACAGACGCATGGAGACAGTAGCTTGGGAGAAACTGCATCTCCTGATTACTCCACAGACACCGAATGGCAACATGCTGGAGAAAGAAAACCTGTGACATTGGAGGTTGAAACAGGCCGCATCACCGCCTGCTTCATCACCCAAAGAAGAGGTTTGACGCGATTATAGATGTACCGCCACCGTCTGAAGAAACGAATGCCCATACCAACCAAGCCATTCCAGCTGTTAGCTTCGAGTGGTCGACATCGTCATTTACGGTCCAGGAGGAAGGGTATCCACTTACATCCTTCTTGACGAAAGCGTCAACGGTTACAGTAATAAGTGGTCAAAGACTCCAATTGAGAGGGAAGGATGACCTTAAACTGTTAGATGGACGAATGGGAAGTGACATGGAGGATCTATGAGAGTTTCCTGCGACGTAAGCTGCAGTACTGGTAATATTGGACCACGTTCGCATAATAGAAGACTTGAGCCTGCCAACTCAATCCCTGAATGTCCCGAAACTTCGATAGATGACCACACCTGAGTGCAGTGGAACTTCTGAATAAATGCATGAAGCCAGAGCTCCTAATTGGACAAAGATATGCTCATCCGACGAACACCCGTGAGGAAATTGAGAAAGAAACTTCAGCACAAATGCTTTCAAAGAGCCTCTTTGGGTGGAGATCCACGGACCTCTGGGGGAAGGACTATCAGACAATATCCCTTTTCACTGTTTCAATACACGAGGAAGTATTTCATAGTCTTATGAAATAATCATTTGCTCTGAAATCGCGATAGGAATTAGTCAGTCCACAAGCCTTACGTCCAGAAAAAATGCTGACGCCAAAGCCAAGATCACGGAGGTGACAAGAGTAGGAGAAAGATCCCTGACCAGACTACTCTGGATGGACAAGAACGTGTAACTTCCCCAGCAAACAAGTAGCCCTATACCATCTATACACCATTGAAAGGAAATTTGCGTTAGCCATTCCTTTGCCAAAGCACACAAGGAGAAGAGAGAGGTCATGCACTATGTGGACAAAGGATATGTCATGAAGCTCTCCCCAGAAGAAGCTGCCATGCCCACACAGAAAGAGTGGTTTCTGCCACATCTCCAGTACCTACCATCTTAACAAGCCAGGAAAGTTAAGATTGGTATTCGACACTGCAAATCAAAGTCATGGAAATTCACTCAACAATTTCCTCATCACTGTTGTATCTTTTATACGGGTTCATTTACCTTTAGCTTTATATATATTTAATATAGTTACAGCCTTTATGTATATAGACAATTAATATACCGCCGTGCTAGAACAATTATATATTTATTATGCCGCGTTGTTTACATACTGTGTTGCCAGATCTTTTGTAGCACAGATTATAACTATATACAACATGTTCCCCTTTTAATTAAAGTCCGGGGTCGAATCTTTTCGGAGGCTTTACCACACGTCCACTTCTAGTGGTGTAGGCAGTGCCTCCTTCATTGTAGTTTCCTATGGGAGTTGAAGTGGATGGGGCCCACTCTTCAGGACTGAGGTTCAGGCGGGGAAATTCTCCTGGTTCCCTTTGACCACTGGACTCCGATGATGTCGAGGGGGCTGGATCCAATTGGGGCGATGACTGGCTGCTCCTTCTCTGTCCAACAGGATAACTTCTGGGCCGTAGGTGAACTCTGTTCCGTTTTAACATTCGGCCCTCGTTGTTCTGAATGATGTATGATCGAGGCTGGTTGGCTTCTCCAATGATGGTAGCTGGTCTCCAGGCATTGCTAGTTTTGGCATTTACCTGTTCACCAGAACTCATTTTAGGAAGTATTTTGGCATTTCGGTCATAATATTCTTTCATCTTATATTGATTTTCCCTCTTCTGCTGTAGAATGTTTTCCGTGCTAATGAAAGCAGGTTTTAGCTTTGTGGTTTTCATTGGGATCAAGGTTCTCAAGTTTCTTCCCATTAGCATCTGAGCTGGGGACGGTAGATTATTTGACGGAGTTGTTCTCAGGGCTATTAAACACATATAAGGATCAGTGTTGTCTTGACGGCATTTCTTAAGTTGCTTCTTTACTGTTTGCACCATCCTCTCCACTAATCCGTTTGATTTTGGGTATCCTGGGCTAGAGGTTTTATGTTCTATGTCCCATTCATTTGTAAAATTAGTAAAGTCTTGTGATGTAAATGGTGGTCCATTATCAGTGATGATGATCTCTGGAATCCCATGTCTTGCGAAGGTAGATTTCAAAACTGGTAGAATCTCTTTTGCTGAAGTTGATGCTACCTTGATGACTTCAGGAAAGCTGCTGTAGTAGTCTACTATTATTATGAATACAGATTGGTCTAGATAGAAGAAATCAATAGCTACTTTTTGCCAAGGGTAGTCTGCTATTTCGTGAGGTATAAGTGGTTCTTTCCTTTGCGAAGGTTGTGATTCTTGACAAATTCTACACTTATAAACCATCTCTTCTATTTCTCTATCCAGTCCAGGCCAATAAATAGCTTCATGTGCTCTGTTTTTACAAGCAGAGATCCCTTGATGAGACATGTGTAGTGTTTGCAAGATGCTTTCCCTTTGGACTTTAGGGATGACAAGTCTTTGTCCTCTACAAATCAGGTCTTTCCATATATATAGTTCTTCTTTACAATGCCAGTAGGGCTTAACAGCATAGTCCACACTTTTCTTATGAATAGGCCACCCATTCAGTATATGATCCCTTAATTTTATCATTTCTTCATCTGACTCCATATCTCTGAGAATTTCCTGGTATCTTTTAGTGGTCACCTTCAGATTTAGAGTCATAATGGTGTTCTGGAGATCCAGATCTGAGGTGTCGATGGTTTCCTCTGAAATTGAATCTCTAGATAGAGTGTCTGCGGTGTGAATCACTTTTCCTGGTACATATTCTAAATTAAAATCATATCGCATCAATTTCAAGACCAGTCTTTCAAGTCTTGGAGATAATTCCTCTAGTGGCTTTTTTAGTATAGCCAACAAGGGTTTATGATCCGTCTGGGCTGTGAACTTTCTTCCATACAAATGATAGTTAAATCTTTGGCATCCATACCAGAGAGCTAAGAGCTCCTTTTCAATCTGGGCATATTTTTTCTGAGTGTTATTCAAGGATGCGGATGCAAAAGCGATGGGTCTTCCCTCTTGCATCAAGACAGCCCCAAGCCCATGTTGACTAGCGTCCACTGAAAGTGTTACCTTCCGATGGGGGTCAAAGAGGCCAAGAACTGGAGGATTTGATACCAAATTTTTCAGCTCAATGAATTCTTTTTCTATAGCCTCATTCCATGTCCACAGGGTATTCTTTTTTAGGAGTTGTCTTAACAAGACAGTTTTATCTGCCAGATTATGCATGAATTTAGCTAGATAGTTCACAGTTCCCAAAAATCTTTGAAGAGATGTCTTGTCCATTGGTCTTTTTATTTTTTGTATTGCTTCTAATTTAGATGGATCTGCAGAGATGCCATTCTTGGATATCTCATGTCCAATGAACTTAACTTTTTCTTGGGCCAGTTGCATTTTATTGAATTCAAACTTTAAATTATTTTTTCTAGCAATTTCCAAAACCGTAATCAGTCTACTATTGTGCTCCGTGAGGGAGTTTCCGTATATTATTATATCATCCATGTATACTTTTACTCCTTCAATTCCTGTAAACATACTTTGCATTTTTTTATAGAAAACTTCTGGAGCGCTGCAAATACCAAAAGGTAACCGATGGAATCTGTAATACCCATAAGGTGTAGCCATTGTTAAAAGGCTAGATGACTTTTCGTCTAACTTGATTTGCCAAAAGGCTGACTTAGCATCAAGTACTGTATAGATGGGTGATTTTGTGATATCAGCAATGATGCCTTCAGGGGCAGGAAGTTGACGATATTCCATTTTAATCCATGGATTTAGCTCTCTAGGGTCCATACAGATACGAACCTTTCCATTTGGTTTCTTAATGATTACCATCGGGTGTGCCCACTCTGCTGGTTGGTCTACCTTTGAGATGATCTTTTGTTCCTCCATCGATTTTAGCTCCATCTCAACTGGTTTTTTCAGTGCAAACGGAATTCGGCGAGCTAACTGAATTCTTGGATGTGCATTTTCTCTCAGGATCACAGAATGCTCTCCAGGGAGTGTTCCGATCTCATCAAAGACATCTCTGTAGGACTCTATTATCTTTGTAGGTGAAGCATCCATCTTTGTCCTAGTATGGTCCTGTTCCAACGACTCTACTTTTAATATCAGCTCTAATTTTTTACACGCTGCCAATCCCAAAATTGGTGGAGCTGGCAAATCCACGACTAGAAATTCAAGGATTTCAGATTTTTTCCCAGAGGTACATGAAGCCTTGCATTTGCCCCTTATTGGTACTTTTTCTCCTGTATATGAATAAACCGCAATCCCAGTTGGATATATGCAGGGTTTATTTTGCCAATTTTTAATGGTATCCAATGGCAGGATGTTCACCTGTGCTCCTGTGTCTAATTTAAAATTAACTGAATTATTCTCCACCAAGATTATTTTAGTCCACTCTAGACCAGTAATGCTATCTAGGGATAGGTATTGAAGACACATTTCTTCTTCCTCTTCCGCACTTTCCTCCAACATATGCACTCTGTTCCTACACATTTTAGCAAAATGGTTTGGTTTTTTACATGAATTGCATATTTTACCATATGCAAAACATTTACCATATGGATGTCTGGAACCACAATTTTGGCAAACCTTTGCATTAGGATGTTCCTCAGATACATTAGGTTTTCTACCAACTGGATATTTGAAATTCTTTTTATATTGCTTTTTATATTTTATAGAATGTAAATCAACATCTTCTCTAGTTATATTTTTTACTTGTTGTCTAGAAGTTTCAGTAGCTCTTCCCAAGTCTATGGCTTTAGCTAAAGAAAGATCAGGATCTTGTAGCATCCTTTCTTTTAAAGCTTTGTCTTTAATTCCAATTATAATTCTATCTCTGACCAAGGAATCTGCAAGCTCTCCAAATTCGCAGTCCATGCTTTTATTTTTCAATTCAGTTACATAGTCATCAAAATTCTGATTCTCCCCTTGTTCCGTTGTAAAAAACTGGTACCTCTTATAGGTTGTGTTTTTATATGGTTTAAAGTGTCCATCAAACAGTTCAAGTATATCCGGAACAGTCGGAGAGGCATCAGTTTCTTGTATTTTAAATGTAGAGTATATATCTAGGGCTAACTCACCAATATTATAGAGTAGAATAGCCCTTTGTCTTGGAATAGATTTTTTATCTATTTCTGTGGCTATGTAAAACATTTGGAATCTCTTTTTCCATTTACCCCATGCTTCTGATGGGTTTGTTCCAGGCACAAATGGCTGCAAACTATTCCCGGTACTCGAGGCCATTTTTCAACGTGTTAGGCTTAATTGATATTTGAAATTTTACTTATCTTTCAAAATCCCGGCGCTGCCACCATGTTGTATCTTTTATACGGGTTCATTTACCTTTAGCTTTATATATATTTAATATAGTTACAGCCTTTATGTATATAGACAATTAATATACCGCCGTGCTAGAACAATTATATATTTATTATGCCGCGTTGTTTACATACTGTGTTGCCAGATCTTTTGTAGCACAGATTATAACTATATACAACAATCACAGGACCTCATCTTTTAACTCCCTACCAGACTTGCTACTGAAGTCTCGACCAAGGAAGATTGTCTTTATCAGGGATATCGAGGAAATGGTCCAAATCCACAAAGAAGATTGCCCATCTCAGAAGGTTGTGGTGGAGAGAAGACTCCAAAAAACCTCCAGTTATATACCAACTATAGGTTATGATTTTTGGAACTATCAGTTCCCCATTCTGTGCACAGTGTTGTTGTTTCTTATCCCCTTGTGTAAAGATTACACAAATTCCATGAGTTCATGCTCCTCAAGCTGTTTTATGATAAGCAGCGGCCTCTCCCAAAGGTCCTGTTTAGTGCATCTAATGCAAACCAAAATGTGTTCTGGAGCTGCAGGTACCAAGCTACATTTTGGGCAAGTGGGGTAGATTTTGTTGTTATTGTCTATCTTCAATGGCTAGAGATGGCCTGTTCTAAATCTTGTTGTTTGATGCTGTCTATTTCTGATGTTCAGAGCTCCTCCTGGGTCCACTGTACCAACTGTGCTTAGGTGGGATCCTCCAGTTCTTGTTTATCACTGCACAGGATCATTAATGCACAAGAACATGAAAAAGAGTTTCCTGACGCTGCAGAAACAATTCAAACAAGCCCTATATGGACGACTACCTGGACTCAAGTGACATTAACGAAAATGCTGAGAAGTTCACATTCTGGAAGTTTCTGAAGTTCATCGCTGCGGTGGTTTCCAAAATCGGAAAATGGAGTATCCACAACAGTCCAGAGTTGCTGTCTACTGGTTGACAATATCCTGAAAAATAATGAAACAGGTATTTAGGCCGGAAGGGTATGAAAACACCATTGTGAAAAATAACTCTACTCTATTGTATGTTATGATTTTTCTTATATACTGTGCATTTATTACCCACATGTAAATACAACCTATTTTTTTGCTTATCTCCCTAGTACAAGTGGTACAGGCCATGATAATCATGGTGGGTAGAAGTAGGCGACTGCTTTTACTGTAAGTGCATCACATGTCTACACATGTGAAAGGAGTTCAACTTGGCACTTACAAATGTGCCAGAGCCTCGTTTGGTTACTTGCACTGGCTGGTGGGGTTGGACTTTTGCAAGAATCGGGGGCCATTGGAGCATTTTTTTTTTATCAGAAAAAAGTGCCCATGGCGGGAATCGAACCCGGGTCGTAGCGGTCGAAAACCAATGGTTTAGACCATCCTTCCAGCGGCTCCCTACAACCTATTTAATATCAACATATATAGTCACGACCGTCTTTCCTCAATTCCTCATGTCACGGATGCGCGCGCATCATCATTATGATCATTATCTTCTATAGAAGCTTCTATCTTTATAATTATGTATATTTACAAAGAGTCAATTCGCTCGCGCCTCTAGCGGTGAAAATGAGGGGTAATACCAGCTGACCTAATGTACATGTAAAGTTTGGAGCGGGACGTTTCACAAGAGTGACATCCACGGCTCCAATTTATAATTGTAACAAATAGTATTTGAATAAAAACATTCAATCGGGTAAAACAGGGGCGTTGCCCGGGTCATTCGGCTAGTAACCTTCTATAAATCAATGCCACCTTAAGTGTGTTTACAATATCTACTAGCAATGAATCTTGTGAAGAATCACTAATCATCTTAGCCATTCAACACAAGACTTTAATCCAAAAAACTGATTTCTTGGAGCATTAAATAAAAAAATTGGACTATATTTAGAAGAATATTACAATCATGATATACAGTCTACTCTCGTTATAACGCCACCCTCGCCCTACGCCGCTTTTTCGTTTTGTCCCAATCGACATCAATGTATTTTTCTCGATATAACGCCACTCCCTCGCTGTTCGCCTTCCGCCGCTGATTTTTCGTATCCCAAGTAGCAAAAACCACTCGTTATAGCGCTGCTCACAACGTCGTCCCCCCCGCTCCCCTTTTCCTGTCTTCATTTTTTTCCGCCAGCGGCACCGGACTTTGCCTGCTGTTGACACAACAGATTGAGTGAAGAGCCAGCAGACCCTTTTCCTGCTTGTGCCTGGGACATACACAGTCGCTTCATCCTTTGCTAACGTCAACACAACAACCTTATTGTCGTATAATGAGTTCCCAAAAGCGTAAACGTGAATCGATCACCATTGAAAAGAAGGAGATATGCCAGTTGGCAAGAAATAACCCTACGATGTCGAAGAAAAGGCAAAAAAAAAACTTGCGAAGCAGTTGGACGTACCAGAAAATTTCGCGTACAGCATGGGTGGCTGCAGCGATTTAAAGGGAGATTCCATATTTCGCAACAACGGCTCTGTGGGGAAGGCGCATCGATTTCTCCAGCTATCATTGATGAACACCTTAAAAATTTGAACAGTATGCTGGCGAACTCCGGATATGACCCAGCCAACATATACAATGCAGAAGAAACAGGATTATTTTTTCAGCTCATTCCTGACCGAACACTTGCTCACAAAGAAGAAAACTGCCGTGGTGTCAAAAGGATGAAGCAACGAATCACTGTTCTACTGTGCTGCAACTCTACTGGAACAGACAAGCAGCGATTGCTGATTATTAGAAAATCGGCAAAGCCTCAATGCTTCAGAAACTTTAGTCCACACTTCTACTGCACTTACACGTCTAACAGCAAAGCATGGATGACCTCTAGCATCTTTGAAGAATGGCTACTGCAGTTCAACAAGCAGCTTGTCTCTAAAGGACGTCGTATCCTACTGTTGTTAGATAACGCTATGTCTCACTGCGTCCCTAATGATGGTCTCAGCAACATAAAGATACACTTCCTCCCACCAAATATGACTGCCAGTCTGTAACCACTGGATATTGGCATCATCAAAAGTTTCAAGGCTCAATATCGCGAGCTTCAACTCCAGAAAATGGTGGAATTGGCGGATGCCCATCTACCCACAGAATTACGTCTGGATTACGCTGTGCGCTATTGTAAAATGGCTTGGGATTCTGTGAGCCCTAATTCCATCAGCAACTGCTGGAATCACACAGGGATTCGCTTCACTTCTACTGCTGCAGTTGAGCCTCTTAATTATGGAAATCTGATTGATCGCATTCGCGACATCTTCGCTATTACACCAGAGAATTTGATAACTGAAAGGGAGTTTCAACTGGTTGATGATTCCCAGGAGGCGGAAATGAAGCTAACAGATGACAATTTGCTGGTGTCCACTGTTACAGCGAAAGAAGAACTTGGCGAGGATGATAATGCAACAGTGACTCGGCGCCTACCATCGTTAAGGAAGCCAGAACAGCTGCTGAGACAGTTTTGTTGTTTCTTGAGCACTCCAAGAGAGCAACATCTGACGATGTCAATCTATCTGCGGATTTGTTACGCCGTGTCTATGCCATAAGTGAGGGAGAGAAAACACAAGTTGTGATCACAGACTTCTTCAAGAAAATGTAATTATTTTTTTATGAATAAATTATAAATTAATGCTTTCTATTTATCATATTAATTAATTAATGCCGGTTTTGCATTCTATATATTGGCTTAGAGTATAATTTGTTATTAGTAATTGTTATAAATAATTTATTGTTTCTTTAAATTTCACATTTTAAACGTGTGTGTTCGATACAATGCCACCCTCGCCTTACGCCGCTTTTTTGCAAAATCCGGATGGTGGCGTTATAACGAGAGTAGACTGTATATCATTAGTTTCGCAAACATTCACTCAAGGAGGTAAAGTTATTCCGTATTACAACTAGAACACCTCCCCATTGTTGTTGTTTCTTATTCCCTTGTGTAAAGATTACACAAATTCAATGAGTTCATGCTCCTAGAGCTGTTTTATGATAAGCAGTGGTCTCTCCCAAAGGTCCTGAGAACATATCTCTGTAAGAGAGCTGCTATTTAAAAAAAATATATCCTTAGTACATGTGGTACACGGGGCTCTGGCAAATTTGTAAGTGTAAAAGTCAAACTGCTTTTCACATGTGTAGACATGTGGTGCACTTACAGTAAAAGTAGTCACCAACTTCTACTCACCATGATTATCATGGCCTGTACCATGTGTACTAAGGATAAGCAATACAAGAAAATCAGACCTAATTCAAATAATTTATTAGTGTGTGACGTTTCAGCAACAACATTGTCACCATCATCAGAGAAAAGAACAAAAAAAAAAAAATCTCAAAAAGATTTTTTTTTTAAATTTTATTTTATTCTCTTTTGTCTGATGATGGTGACAACGTTGTTGCCGAAACGTCACACACTAATAAATTATTTGGATTAGGTCTTATTTTCTTGTATTATAATCTATAATCCAAATTGTGCTTTATCATTAGGGATAAGCAAAAAAAAAAACACACATAGTACAGGCCATTATAATCATGGTACAGTGGAGTGAACCCAGGAGGAGCTCTGAACATCAGAAATAGACAGCATCAAACAACACTAACAAGATTTAGAACAGGCCATCTCAAGCCATTGAAGATAGAAAATAATAACAAAATCTACCCCACTTGCTTAAAATGTAGCTTGGCAACTGCAGCTCCAGAACACATTTTGGCTTGCATTAAATGCACTAAACAGGACCTTTGGGAGAGGCTGCTACTTATCATAAAAGAGCTCAAAGAGCATGAACTCATGGAATTCGTGTAATCTTTACACAAGGGGATAAGAAACAACAACAACATAATCATGGTGGGTAGAAGTTGACAACTGCTTTCACTGTAAGTGCACCACATGTCTACATAATGTTCAATTCAGATGCTAATTTGTTAAAATAATAATATAATGCATTAGTGTGCCATCTGTTATTATAAATTTAAACTATTTTTGATGCGTATGATTCTTTTTTAAAGATGATATTGTTGGCTGTGAAAACTACTTTGTAGAGAGTTGTCCTCTGACATGAGTGTTCATTCATGGAGATTCTACTGTATATTGTAACGTGGATGACATAGCCAAGATACCAGAGTATAGTTGGGGAAAGAGGGGTGGATTCCAGCTGCCCCCGCTGCAATGTGGCAGGCGCTAAAAACAGCATTCCTATGTGGGGGAGGACAGAGTCTGGTTATATCTGCGGCAAGGAGATGATAATGTTGGTTGTGAAAACTACTTTGTAGAGAGTTGTTCTCTGACATGATGGTTCATTCATGGATATTCTACTGTATATTGTAACATGGATGACAAGGCCAAGATACCAGAGTAAAGTTGGGGAAAGAGGGGTGGACTCTAGCGGCCCCGGCTGTCATGTGGCAGGCGCTAAAAACAGCATTCCTATGTGGGGGAGGACAGAGTCTGGTTACATCTGCGGTGAGAAGATGTGGCGACTTGCCTCCGGACGTGTGGATGATCCTGCAAGGAGAGACTGACATTGGAGCGGTCTACAAAGCGGTATAGTCCAGGCTGGACGTGTATAGTGTGGAGCAGTAGTTTCACAAGAGTGACATCCACAGCACAAAGGATTCTTCTGACGGGGAGGTTGAAGGCAACCACTGATTGTACTTCTTCTTTTTAGAGCCATAATAAAGCGCTGCATAATAAATCCCTTCAAACTTGCACGTGTATCTTTGTTGTTGTTGTGTCCAATGAAGAGCCTCAGGTGTCTCCATTCATCTCTATCACAGCAGTCGTAATGTTCACTATCTTGGGTGTGTAAAGCTGCTGTTCTGGGTCCATGTCAATTTTCTGTTGTAATCGTGTCCAATGAAGAGCCTCAGATGTTTCTATACATCTCTATCACAGCAGTCGCAATGTCCACTATCTTGGGTGTGTAAAGCTGCTGCTCTGGGTCCATGTCAATTTTCTGTTGTCGTTGTGTCCAATCAAGAGCCTCAGATGTCTCCATGCATCTCTATCACAGCAGCAGCAATGTCCACTATCTTGGGTGTGTAAAGCTACTGCTCTGGGTCCATGTCAATTTTCTGTTGTTGTTGTGTCCAATGAAGAGCCTCAGATGTCTCCATACACCTTTATCACAGCAGAAGCAATGTCCACTATCATGATTAAACAAAGAACACGGAATAGCGTGTGTGTAGAGACATAACAAAATGTTAATAATACACACCACACAGATATTAAATTGCCAAAATTTATTCAACAATGCTATACACTGGCAATTAAAAAAAGCACCTTTTTATAAAAGTAGTTTTTTTTTTCTATAAAAATACAAGGGATAAGCAAAAAAAAAAAATCATAGAACAACGAACATTAGAGCTTTGATATAAAAAAATACATCATTTATATATATTATCATCTTTTACAAGACCAAAAAAAAAGCATCCTGTACAAATTACTTGAATAAATTTCACAGAGCAGCTATATTTTTCTTTATATCATTATTTAAATATGTATATTATTACAAAAAATATTCCTTTGTGTAACATTTTGAGGGGAACAAAACAACAAAAGATAGGTTCAAACAGAAAAAAAAAAATTACTTTTTTTTGACAATGTATATAAATATAAAAGGAGAAATATCCTTTTTATTATCATCAATATTATTATTTTGTAATAATAATAATAAAAAAAAAAAAAAATGGAGCAAAAGTGTAAACATCATAGTCAATAGTCAAATTTCATTAATTATTTTTCTATTATTCATAGAGAGTAGAGTATATATATAATATATATATTCTTTATTTTTTGTATAAAAAAAAAATATACAACAACAAAAAAAAACTTCAAAATAGAGAAGAAGAAAAAAAAAAAAAAAAAAAAGATTTCTTTCTTTTTTTCATTCTTCATTAAAACATAAAAAAGAAAATTTAATAAAAAGAAACAACTTTCTTAAAGAAAATAGGGGGGGGAGTAGGAGGGGGGGAACTTAACAAAGGGTGGATGTATGTAAAAAGGGAAGGAGAGTTCAGTCGGATGCGTAGCGCTCAAGGAATTCATCCATGAACTTGAGAAGAGCCAAATCTTGGTCTTCCGGGGTGCGGGTTTGGGCAAATGGAAGATGAGATCTGACTGGGCGACGATCTGCAAAAAAATACATTTTCTGTTAAGACACATTTTTTTTTTGCTTATCCCTAGTACACGTGGTATAGGCCATGATAATCATGGTGGGTAGAAGTAGGCGACTGCTTTTTACTGGAAGTGCACCACATGTCTACACATGTGAAAAGCAGTTTGACTTTTGCACTTACAAATGTGTTAAGACAAGACGGTCATTGAATGAATGGAACAAAAACAATGTTAAGACAATAACCTATAGTGCAACCCTCCCATGCCTAAAAAAACAGGATAATAACTCTGATCTATTTTTGAGATTGTTTCTTATTAGAAGTTGGGTTGGTACAGGTCACTTTTTGAAGAGTCATATAAACCGTTTTTGATGCCATGACTTGAAATTGAATCCCGAATTGGGCATTTTTTTTTTTTAAGAAGAAGAAAAATTGCTTCAATGGCTCCTGATTCTTGCAAAAGTCCAACCTCACCAGTGAGTGTAAATAGCCAAACTCTATTTTTTTTTTGCTTATCCCTAGTACACGTGGTACAGGCCATGATAATCATGGTGGGTAGAAGTATTCGACTGCTTTTACTGTAAGTGCACCGCATGTCTACACATATGAAAAGCAGTTTGACTTTGCATTTACAAAATTCAAACTATGACACGCTGTAGTATATTGACATCAGCAGCTGCTGGCATGCAGACGACTCCTACTAAAGGCCCCAACTGACTCCCTTTGTAAATATAGAGATGCTAAAAATAAACAGCCATCAGCTGACCACTGTTTACATCTCTAGTCTTGACCCTTACAAGGATCCATTACACATGCTGATAAGAGCAAGAGTTTAACTACACTTGCATTAAAAAAAGTAGTCACACAATACTACCCACCATGATTATCATGGCCTGTATCTTTGTTCACTCGATAAAGAGACTTTTATTATTCCCATTTATCGTGTAACTACAGGGAGTTTATATATATATAAACACAAGGTAATAAGACCAAATCCAAGCATGGACTCATGGAATTCGTGTAACCTTTACACAAGGGGATAAGAAACAGCAACCTTGTGTTTATAATGTATAATCCACAAATTGTGCCATATATCAGGTATCAAAATTCAAAACTATTTTAAAGGCGTATGATTCTTTTTGATATTACGCCTTTGATCACACGCCTTTAAAATAGTTTTGAATTTTGATAACAGATGGCGTGCTAGTGCATTATATTATAAATATATCAGGTATAAAATCTATATAAAGGAAGAGTCCTGAGTGTATGTACCTAGGTAGAGCAGTCCGCTGGGACACTTCATAGCATTCTGGGAGATGGCCAGCCACACAATGGTGTCCGCAGCTTGCTTGTCTGAACGCAGCTTCACCTGGAGGTTGGAGTATAGTTTGGGGAGTGGCTCCAGGACTCCTGGAACACACGGGAAGAACATGGTTTTATCTATAGTACATGTGATACAGGCATGGATATTCATGGTGGGGTAACTAGTGGACTGCCTTTTTACTGTAAGTGCACCTCGAGTGTAGAAAGCAGTTTTACACTTACAAGTTGCCAGAGCCCCATTTAGTTACTTGCACTCACTGGTGGAGTTGGATTTTTGCAAGAATCAGGGGCCATGTTAAAAGGTACAACTTTCTAAAGTTTTGTCCATGAGTGTAGTTGGCAATGTTTCCAATAACAGCAATTCATCATCATGCAGTAGACATGTGATGCACTCACAGTAGATGCAGTCTCAAATAGCCATCTACCATGATTATCATAGCCTTATAACCATGCGTATTTGGGATAAGTATAAAGACACAAAGTCATGGAGCTCCATCCATAACCAAGCCAATAACGTCATTAGATTATTGGAGGGGGCCGAGTAGAGGAGACACTAGAAAGGATTGGTTCAATCCTCCTCAATCCTGGATCTTACAGAATTCAATAAACAAATCAAATTTCTTGGGCGAGGTCAAGAAAAGAGGAATAGACGGAGAAGTAGACAAAGGAAGAAGATTGGTTTGATAATCTCATAGAAGGGTCTCTGGAATTGGAAGATATAGAGTGGTGAAGAGATTTTCTCAAAGCATACAGAGGGTCTGTGAAGGAGTGATATAAACTGTCGACTTTTGACAGCCCCGCTCTGGGATCAAATCCAGCACTAGGTAATTTTTCTCTTGAGAAAAACAAAATTCTTCAATGGCCACCTATTCTTACAGAAGTTCAACCCCACCAGTGAGTGAAAATAATCAAAAGAAGCTTCGACATATTTGTAAGTGAAAAAGTCAAACTGCTTTCTAACTGTGTAGACATGTGGTGCACTTATAGTCAAAGGAGGCGCTACCTAACCACCATGATTATCATAGCCTGTACCATGTGTAATTGGGATTTGTACCACCACCATACAGAGTGATCAAATAGTGTTCCAAGATGGCTGACCTCTGTGTATCAGAGATGGCGCTGTACTACATAATGAACTTATAATACACCTTGAAGAATGAAGTAGACACAACCACACAATGATAGAGATGGATGGGTCCAATAATATAATAGAATTGTCTAGTTGATAAGGCACAATTTGGATTATAGATTATAAACACAAGGTAATAAGACCAAATCCTAATAGATAAATAGTGTGTGACGTTTTGGTAACAGCGTTGTTACCATCTTCAGACAAAATTATTGAATTGTTGCTTTTCTTCAGTACTTTTGTCTGAAGATGGTAACAACGCTGTTACCGAAACGTCACACACTATTTATTTATTTGGATTTGGTCTTATTACCTTGTGTTTAGAATTGTCTAGTATTTTTTTTTAGAAGCTATGTGAAGAGTATTGCACAGAACAGGATGAAATAGCATTCCACATTGTCAGACTCCTGAAACAGAGATGGTGACCATGACATGATGATAATGAAGAGGGAAAAAAGCAGAAAACATATTCAACTTTATTTAAAAAAAAAAAAAAAAATTCCATCTCCACTATTGGAGAATAGAGAAAAACCTGTGCATGGCTGTTAGAATGCCACAGACCAGATGAGAACAGAGAAGTATAAAGAATAGTACAAATGTGATATTGTACTGGGATGATGTGCATAAATTATGAAAAAGGCATCTCCTTATCGTGCAACTGAAAGTTGCTGATGGCTTGCACCATCTATCGGAATAAATATCAACTATTCTCGTTGATTTCTAATTATTCCAAGAATTGGCCAATTACCCATTGAGATACAGCTTGCACCACGCTGATGAGGGCCAACAGCCCGAAACGCGTCCGTGGTTAGCTTTTCCTGATTAATCAAGAATGAGTAATTGGCCAATTCTGGAATAATTAGAAATCAACGAGAATAGTTGATATTTATTCCGATAGATGGTGCAAACCATCAGCAACTTTCAGTTGCACGATAAGGAGATGCCTTGTTCATAAGAAAAGTAAAAGAAAACATTTGAGGACTACCTGGGGAAGCTGCCCAGCCAGGTAGTGCGGAGGAGAAATGGATGCCGGGGTAAAGCTCAGCGTAGCGCTCCGCCATCACAGCTTGGCGCCGCTTGTTCTGGCAGAAAGCAACCGCAGGGTCAAAGTCCCGACCTTCCAAGTTGGGATTGTCTGGCACCAGGCGGTAGAGCAGCATTCCCGGTGTGGAGACCATGATCTACGGCAGTCACAGCTCTCAGCAATACAGACAATTATACTATAATATAACAACATAATTTAGACCTGTTGTTATAGTCAAGTTAAACAATTGGAACTTGAAACTTGGTTCAGGAGAATTTGCTGGTGGCTCTAATAAAATACTCTTTGTGTGGGGGGGTCGGTGGAAGGCTGGTTAAACCGTTTGGTTTTCGACCACTACGACCCGGGTTCGATTCCCGCATTGGACACTTTTTTTCTGTTTTAAAAAAAAAATGCCGCAATGGCCCCCCGATTCTTGCAAAAGTCCAACCTCACCAGCGAGTGTAAGTAACCAAACAGGGCTCTGGCACATTTGTAAGTGCAAAGTCGAACGGCTTTCACATGCGTAGACATGTGGTGCATTTACAGTAAAAAGCAGTCGCTAATTACCCACCATGATTATCATGGCCTGTACCACGTGTACTAGGGATAAGCGAAAAAAAAAAAAAAAACTCTGTGTATATATTATTTCAATATAAATCACATGCTACTGGGTGTGTCCCCAGGTTATGGATAGGGGAGCTACCTTCAGATATGTAGACCAGCTGCAAAACAAGCAGAATAAATGAAGAATAAGCAGTTGCGGACCAACAGCAGCATTGTTAGAAGATGAGAAAGACCTCTTTAAAACTCCTCAGTTCAACTGACCCGTTGATAGACCTCAGCAAGGGTCCCTCTCCAGGGATACGGAGGAGCTGTGTCTGTACTCATGTTAGAGTCGGCAGCAAAGGCATCTGCTTCCATGTTAGGAACAGCCTTATATTACAGGTGAAGTCAGAATTTCACCAAAGTGTGCCTGGATCATGGTGCCATGATCAACGAGAGCTGCATCCCTACACCCCATTCCATGAATAAACTCATGGAATTCGTGTAATCTTTACACAAGGGGATAAGAAACAGCAACAACAACATATAAATCTCATTACAGTAGAAATTTCATGAGAGGACACATCTCTACAAATGTCAGTTTCCATCGCTAATATTACCATTTTTACTATTTTGCTGCTTTCTGCTAAGAGAACACTTATGCTCTGACCCAATTACATACATTTTTGTCATCATATTGTCCATTAAACCACAAAATATAAATACAGTTAGAACAATAACTAAGAGAGGAACCCTTGCTGAAGTCTATCAACCGGGTCAGTTGAACTCAGGATTTTTAAAGAAGTCTTTCTCCTCTTCTAACAATGCTGCTGTTGGTCCGCGTCTGCTTATTGGTTAAAGTTATTCTGCTTATTTCATAGATGGCCTTCATATCTGAAGGTTGTTGTTCCCCTATCTGCCACCTGGGGACATGCCCTGAAGCAGTCAGCTCTGCTGAGGGTAATCTTTACACAAGGGAATAAGAAACTACAACACATTAACTAAGAAAATACACGTGCATTGCTCGCAACAGAACGCAAAAATTGAAGAAACCCTGAATAGCCTAGAAAATCTCTAAGAAGCTGGTTAGCCTATTGCATTTATTTTGAAACATTTCCACAAACTCATAGTAAATCATCATAACCCTATCAATGGCCCTGCTGATAGTACCCTGTAAGGGCTCCTAATCCAGGGATACAGGATGAGCAGCGTTTGTACTCCATATGTTAGGAGCGGCTGTACATGGCGTCTGTTCCTCATGTGAGAGGCGGCCATTTCTTCGGGAGCTAAGTCGGCCTGCCACTGAGTAGTGCTCGCAGTCTTAATGACAAAGGCAGACACATTCTACTTCACCCTAATATGATTGAGTGGAGATAAGAAAGAAGAAGATAACCCTATCAATAAACACTCAAGAGATTTATAAGGCGATATGTTACATTCCATACTCACACCAATCAATAGCCAGAGACACATCATTTGGTATTAAAATATATTTTAGCAATTCTCTAGTATAGAATGTTACCAAATTTTTTTTTTTGGCTTATCCCTAATACACTTGGTACAGGCCATGATAACCATGGTTGGTTGAAGTAGGTGACTGCTTTTACTGTAAGTGCACCACATGTCTACACATGTGAAAAGCAGTTCGAGTTTGCACTTACAAATGTGCCAAAACCCCATTTGGTTACTTGCACTCACTGGTAGGGTTTGACTTTTGCAAAAATCAGGAGCCATTGGAGCATTTTTTTTTAAATAAAAAAAAAAGTGTCCAATGCGGGAATCGAACCTGGGTCGACAGTTTAGACCATCCTTCTACCGACCCCCTGTTACCAAATGTAGTTGAGGTAGCAGTAAGAGAGACTTACCACGCGAGGCTCCACCACTTTATTGAGCAAAGGTACCAGATGGGTTGTGAGCACATGGGTTCCTGCGGACCAACCATTGTATTGATGTCACACACACTCTCTTAATATTTACATGCACTAAATGCAATTCTCAACCTGCAACCCCAAGACATATTATTGACTGTATTGACTCATTCATTGATGAGCTCTACTCTACCCCGGCAGACACCATCAAAAATCTCAAGCTTTACAAGTTTGATACCTTAGTGTGATTGAGTGGAGATAAGAAAGAAGAAGAAGACATGCACTAAACAAGACCTTTGGGAGAGGCTGCTGCTTATCATAAAACATCTCAAGGTGCATGGATTCATGGAATTTGTGTAATCTTTGCATGCACAAGGGGATAAGAAACAACAACAACAATACTCTTAATTATCAAAATACAAAACTATTATAGACACGTATGATTCTTTTAAAAATAAAATATTTTATAATGCCCTTACTGCAATGGAAAAATTAATGGGAGGGCCTGGCTCATCAGTGGCGAACCCTCCCAGCGGTTTCACCAGTTTAATTATAAGATTCTCATCTATTTACATACTCTACTACAAACTCATAAACAAGAACTGGAGGATCCCACCTAAGCACAGTTGGTACATCCTTGGAGCAGTAATGGCTACCCAGACCTCGAAGGTCCATAAGCCCGCATGCGTAGCATGCACCCATTGCTGCCATATAGCCACCGTGCCGTAGGAAAGATGCATTCTCCATGCACCGAGCAGCCATTGTTTGGCTCCTCGCGCCCGCCATTATGGTCTGGCTACGTGGGCGCGACCAGTCAACCCACAGGCGTCTCCGAGAGTTCATGGCAAGGTTGCTGTCCTAGCCCTCCCGTTCAGACTTGGTCTAATCCGTCCTACGCTCCAATAGGACTCCCCTCCCTTTGGCCCTTGTACCCTTTGGTCACAGTACTCCTGAATCTGCCGTCGAATCAGGACCTCTGAGGTTCCGAGGTTGACGCGGGGAAACCACGCGGAGGCGGGAGGGTGGTACTACTGTGTGTACCCCTTGGTTTTTCATAGCGCGCACGGCAAGGACGCTCCCAATGGCGCACACACAGAGCGAAGACCCAAGAGTTTCTATACCCCATCCTGTCAGCCTCACCAGTACTCCACTAGGTCATCGGCTAACACTCTCTTTCCTTCCCTTTCAGCCTTACTAGCTCTCTCCGCCAGATCATCGGCAAGCTGTCCACTGTAGTCAAATGTGGCATCTAACAGTTGAGGAAGAGCTCACTAGCGACATCGTGAGCTCTTTCCAATAACTTCCAGTGGGATTTCAGGAGCTCCAGTTCAATTGCTCCTTTAACTTTTCTACTCTCCTCATCCCCTCTTGGGACCCTTGGGCAGTCCATTATAAAATGTTTGGCGTCTGCCCCAGGGCTCCCACATACGCATTTGTCGTCCGCTTTGATTCCAAACCGCGCCAAACTAATAGGAAACGGGCCGTGTCCCGTGATCATCCTATTCAGTTTGTGTGAGAGGATATGACCGTTCCTTTTTGGAACTTTAATCCATTTAAAGGATTCCCGGCCGTTTGTTGCTCCCTCCCATCTTGCCTTCCATAATTCATTAATATGCGCCCGGATACGCCTGAAAATCTCTTTCTTTGGAATAGGGGTCACCACATCCCTTCCAGACCAGCATCCCTCTTTTGCCAGTTCATCAGCCAATTCATTGCCCTCAATTAGAGAGTGCCCTCTCACCCAGTGCAATTTGGGGGGCTTATCCATTTCACTTAGCAGATCCGCTACTTCATGCGCAATCTGTCCCTTCTCCAAGCAAATGGAGATGAGGGCGGACATGCAATCCGAGTAGATTGCCTTGGGAGACAGACAGTCTCTCCTACACCAGATCAGAGCCTCTCTGATCGCGACCAGTTCTGCCGAATATACCAGCTCATCGTGCCTTAGTTTCAGTGTTTGTTGGCCCACTACCGAACCATCACTGAAAATGGCGATGCCGGCCCCGGTTCTCTTACCATACTTGCTTCCGTCTGTGAAAATCTCCATTTCTTTACCAGACGGTAAGCCCGCAGACCACTTCCATCTTGGCTCCCAGTTCAAGTCCTTATCTGGGTCCTTCGCCCATTCAAGCTCCTCAGGCGCAATGCCCAAATCGTTCTCAGTTCTGTCGACCCAGAAAAGCTGCCTCAGTTTCTCTTCCTCCAGCCTTAGAGAAACAGGAGTCAGACCCGAAATCACCAGCAAAGCTTCTGTACTAGTAGTACAGTACCCCCCAGTGATCCTCAGAGCCGCTACTCTCTGCACTGACTCTAAAGTTGTTCCGACCTTCCTGTCGCGGTTCCTCTTCCACCAAGCTCTAGAACCATACAGGAGAATCGGCTCAACGCAGCTGAGGTAGAGACTCCTGAAAATCTCCCCTTCTCTGCCCCCTCTCAGAAGCGCTAGCCTGCATAGTCTCGATAGTGCAGACCTAGCCCTCAGCCCTATATCCTTGGCGTGGTCCATCCAGCTCAACTTATCGTTCACCACTACGCCAAGGATTTTCATCTGTTTGGCCACCTGAATCCTCTCATCCCCTAGCCGCAAGATGGGATTGTGGTCATATTTGACGCCAGTCCGTTTGGCTCGAACATCCTGCGATTTGAAACTCAGGGCCTTTGTACAATGGAGTGGTACATTCTAGGAGCAAAGGTTCCCCAGGCCTCAAAGGCCCATTAACCGAATACCTTTGCTGCTTACAAGGTCACACAGCCAAAAAGAATGATGCATTCTCCATGCACCGAGCGGCCTTTGGTAGGCCCCTCGCGCCCGCCTTTAAGGTCTGGCTCCATGGGGTCGACCATTCACCCACAGGCGTCTCCGAGAGTTCATTGGCTAGGTTGCTGACCGAGCCCTCTCGTTCGGACTTAGTTAAACCCGTCCTACGCTCCAATAGGACTCCCCCCCCCTTTAGCCCTCGTACCCTTATCCAGTACTCCCTGAATCTGCCGTGGAATCAAGGACCTCTGAGGCACGAGGTTTACGCGAGGAACGTCGTGAACGCGGGGGGGTGGTACTACTGTGTGCACCCCTTGGTTTTTCATGGCGCGCACGACAAGGACGCTCCCAATGGCGCACACACAGAGCGAAGACCCAAGAGTTTCAAGACTCGTGCGTCTCACGCCAGCTGCCCAAGGGCCGAAGCCAGCTTACAGCTTCACTGACTCCGGCCAATAGCACTCCGACGTAAGGCAAACACGCGGAGTCGCCTCTCCACTCACTCCCCTCTAGAGTGATTGTAGAGGGGGGGAAAACTTCTTCCCCGCAGTGGAGTGGTACAGTGGAGTGAACCCAGGAGGAGCTCTGAACATCAGAAATAGACAGCATCAAACAACACTAAGAAGATTTAGAACAGGCCATCTCAAGCCATTGAAGATAGAAAATAACAACAAAATCTACCCCACTTGTCCAAAATGTAGCTTGGCACCTGCAGCTCCAGAACACATTTTGGTTTGCATTAGATGTACTAAACAAGACTTTTAGGAGAGGCCACAGCTTATCATAAAACAGCTTGAGGAGCATGAACTCATGGAATTTGTGTAATCTTTGCACAAGGGGATAAGAAACAACAACAACAACAAGATACCCTCATGGACAAAACTTAGGGAAGTTGTACCTTTTAGCATGTATATCGGGATTCAGACAATAACTCTGAAAGATACCCTCATGGACAAAACTTAAGGAAGTTGTATCTTTTAGCATGTATATTGGGATTCAGACAATAACTCTGAAAGATATTTGATACACAGTGATCTTTATTGAAGACACGAGATAACCAAGTGTGAACAAAATTGCCTTTAACTCCTTAAAAAAAAAAAAGACTGGCAACATCATTTTCCCCTTTCTTAAGGTTTGTCCATGGAGATTGTTATTTAGGAAGTTCTCTGTATTGTTAGAGTTGGAAGAATGGCCAGAACCCTTAAAAAGTACAACATAGAAACCAGAACTCTTGAGAAATATCCTCTGCCATACACACAGTATAATCCCAGACACAAGAAACAAAAATCCAATCTCATATATAGAATCCCCTCTCTGCAGATCTTGCACAGATTCTCTTACATCAGCGAAATAAGAAAAAACTTTATAAAAACGAATCAACCAACACAAAGTAAATAAAAAAAAGGCTAAAAAGAGAATTGAAACAAAAATATCCAACTTAAAAAACACCTAAATCAAATTTAAACAAGATAATGCGAAACCTCACAAGGCATACCTGACTTTGGCGAAAATTACAGAGTATGGGTGGACTTTGATGTCTCACCCTGTGTACAACCCTGACCTGGCATCCTCAGACTTCTACTTGTTTGGAAGATTAAAGAGATTTTTACATTTTGAAAATAGAGACTGAACGCCACATTTATCAAGGTATTATAACATATTAATATTTTATAATACCTTGATAAAGGTTGGCGTTCAGCTAACTGAAATATTGGTAAAATAAATGATATTTTGATCCAATATATGCCTTTTTATTTAAAGATTTTTACATGGTAAAACATTTGAAAGTGATACCATTTTACTCCAATCTGTTAGAAGGTGGTTCATAGAGTAGTAAGAGGTATTTTACAAAGTGCCAAGTTGGCACAACACAACACTGGATCAAATATGAGACAGAAGGAAGATGGATATATTGAATGATTCTAATATACAGAGGATTTTTGGGAGTTCTTAAAAAGAGAGTTTCAGTTTTCTAGCATCAATAAAAACATCGTTATTGATTGTGCATCTTTTTTCACACACACAAAGTTTTTATTAAGTTACCAGAGTCTTATACAAATTCTCCTCTCTCATTGCCGGCAATTGTGCATTATTTATTGACGGAACCTTGTAAATAAATTGTGGCAGGGACAATAATAACTTATACCTAGTACACGCGGTGTACCGCGTTATCATTATACATGATAATCATGGTGGGTAGAAGTTGGAGACTGCTTTTACTGTAATTGCACCACATGTCTACACATGTGAAAAGCAGTTCGACTTTTGCACTTACAAATGTGCCAGAGCCCTTTGGGGTTGGACTTTTTACAAGAATCGGGGGCCATTGAAACATTTTTTTGTAATTAGAAAAAAGTGCCCAATGCGAGATTCAATCCTGGGTTGTAGTGGTCGAAAGCCAACAGTTTAGACCATCTTTCCACCGACCCCCGACAATAATAACTTAGGTACGTGGTGTGTAAATTCCAAGGTTGACTCTGTCTCTCTCAACAATAAACTCAAGCTGTGGGAAGTAAGATCTCAGGAGGAGCTCTGGACATCAGAAATAGACAGCATCAAACAACACTAACAAGATTTAGAACAGGCCATCTCAAGCCATTGAAGATAGAAAATAATAACAAAATCTACCCCACTTGCCCAAAATGTAGCTTGTCACCTGCAGCTCCAGAACACATTTTGGCTTGCATTAGATGCACTAAACAGGACCTTTGGGAGAGGCCGCTGCTCACCATAAAACAGCTCGAGGAGCATGAACTCATGGAATTCGTGTAATCTTTACACAAGGGGATAAGAAACAACAACAACAACAAGAGATCTCACCCAGGACGTGGCGAGCAAAGTTGATCTCCATTCCCAGGGAGTTAACCTGGCGGGAAGAACAGTACGGTCCGGCGTTGTGGACCTGCCGTAACACATTGTAAAATAACAAAGAATAAAATTTAGATTGCGGAATAATTGCAATGACGATTAAAAAAGGTATACACCGATCAAATTAATTACAAAAAGTTTCTTTAATATAAAACGGCTAGCTTTCAAGCGTTAGCTCATCATCAGGCCAAGTAATTTCCCAAATTACAACAGTATATATAGAGGTGTGGTAGGTGTTTTTTTACATATATACAACTGAAATTATTAAAAATGTTATGCCAGAAAATAATTGAGACATGATTCATTTCGAAATCACAAATTAAAATTAAATAAAAATAAAAAGTGAAATATAGAATATAAAAGAAAACTTAAGTGAATGGATAACAAAACATAAATCGTGAAGGTAAAGACTATGGTTTTATCTACGTGATGTGTGCCGGTAATCTTTATTCAGACATCGCACATTGTAAAACTAATTCCATGGAGTATTATAAATATATACATAGAAGGGTAGATATGTACAACATTACATGTTTATGTAACGATAAAGCACACAATTTGAATTGTAGATTATAAACACAAGGTAATAAGACCAAATCGAAATAAATAGTGTCTCAAGAGATGGTAACAATGCTGTTACTGAAACGTCACACACTATTTATTTGGTCTTATTACCTTATGTTTATGCAATATATATTTGCATTGTTAAAATAATATTGAATTCGTTTTCGATATTACACTAATTATTGAAATCAACATTTTTCCAGAAAATGTATATGTATGAAGAACAATGTAGTTTTTCGAAAGCTAGCAGAATAAACATGTTCTACACAAGAAGCTCCTTTTTGTTCTTTTATCACAATATAGTATTGGTAATTGTTGTTCTCTACATATTATATTACGATGCACTTTTTTTCTACATATTATATATTGATGGAAAATTTGCCGGGAGGAAATTAATCCATAGAAGCAATGGGCGCTTCTCCAGTCAAAATAAACGTCAGAATCTGACGCAAACTATTGACCGTCGCCGCAACTAGTGGCATCGGGTCGGTGACAAAGCCACAACACCAACTGACCAGGGCCATTAGCCGGAAACCATGGTCTCTAGGTGGACGCTTATCAGTTTGCCAAAGTTGGTGTTGTGGCTTTGTCACCGACCCGATGCCGCTAGTTGCGGCGACGGTCAATAGATGGCGTCAGATTCTGACGTTTATTTTGACGGGAGAAGCGCCCATTGCTTCTATATTATATATTGTATATGTACATATTTAGCAATATATAAGAAATTTAAACTATTTTAGATGCGTCTGATTCTTTTTAAAATTGAACAATTTTCTACTGTCCTTACCGCAATGAGAAATAAATGGAGACAATTCACATACTTTATTGACATCCTGTCAATACAAGGTCAAAGTACAAAAATCCCCACAAATCAGGAAAAAAAAATTAACAAATATTAAAAAAACATAAAAATTAAATATATATACATCAGACAGAAGGGGGGGTCGGTGGAAGGCTGGTTAAACTGTTTGGTTTTCGACCACTACGACCCGGGTTCGATTCCCGCATTGGACACTTTTTTCTGTTAAAAAAAAAAAAATGCTCCAATGGCCCCCGATTCTTGCAAAAGTCCAACCCCACCAGCGAGTGCAAGTAACCAAACGGGGCTCTGTCACATTTGTAAGTGCAAAGTCAAACTGCTTTTCACATATGTAGACATGTGGTGCGCTTACAGTAAAAGCAGTCGCTAACTACCAAACATGATTATCATGGCTTTGAGATAAGAAAGAAGAAGACAGAACCCTCAATGAAGGGACATCTGGAATTGAGCTTTACAAGCCACCTTAAATAAACGGGGAGAGCCTGGCTCATCAGTGGTTTTTATCAAGAGAATAAAATGAACATACAAAACATTAAGATGGTAGATAAATCTTGAGACAAAGAGAAAGGAAGTCAGCAACCAACCATGACATGGAGGGTGGAGAATTTGTCCACAAACTCCCGGGTGAAGCTCAGGACCTGCTGGGGCTCAGCTAGGTCCACAATATGGAGGTGGATATTCTGGGATCACACACACACATCGTCCATCTTTACCCTGTGTAGTAGTCAGCAACATCTTAGAAACAGATGGCCTCTCAGACCTTTCGGTCCATAATCCGGAGTAGTCAGCAACAGGGAATACAGTAAAACTCTTCTCTCCTTTCTTATCTCCACTCAATCATATTAGGGTATCAAGCTGGTAAAGCTTGAGATTTGACAACCATCATGACTGGGTGAAGTAGATTGAGTCTGCCTTTGTCATTAAGACTGGGAGCACTACTTAGGAGCAGGTCGACTTAGCTCCAAAAGAAATGGCCGCCTCTTGACATGAGGAACAGACGTCATGTGCAGCCGCTCTTAACATGGAGTACAAACACTGCTCATCCTGTATCCCTGGATTAGGAGTCCTTACAGGGTACTATCAGCCGAGCTAGCTGAGCCCAGGTATTTTTATGAGGTTGTTACTGCTCCCCCTCCTTTTTCATCCGGGCTTGGGACCGGCAAAGGCGGAGTTAGCAAAACTCTAAAGCTCTGAACCTCAGACAGCATCAAACAACACTAACAAGATTTAGAACAGGCCATCTCAAGCCATTGTAGATAGAAAATAAAATCTACCCCACTTGCCCAAAATGTAGCTTGGCACCTACAGCTCCAGAATGCATTTTAGGTTGCATTAGATGCAATAAACAGCACCTTTAGGAGAGGCCACTGCTTATCATAAAACAGCTTGAGGAGCATGGACTCATGGAATTTATGTATTCTTTACACAAGGGGATAAGAAACAACAACAAAAAAACCTCTCTATAGTAAACCCCAATGAAACTGAACCTGTGGTTCACTATAGCCATAGTTCACAGTATTATAAAATGAAAATGGGGATTATTTTAGGTTTGTTATAAGGGAAGGTTCATTATATCCCTGGTTCATATTTAGCAGGCTTTTACTGTATCTACTCTTGTCCTATCCAGCAAAATCTACAGTCAAACTGGTCAGTTTACCAAAGCTGGTGTTGTGGCTTTGTCACCGACCCGAGGCCGCTAGTTTGCAGCAACGGTCAATAGATGCCGTCAGTTTTTGAGTTTTTTTTTGACGGGAGAGGCGCCCTGTGCTTCTATGGATCAATTTCCTCCCAGCAATTTTTTCATCTATATATATATACAGTCAAACTGTTTGTTGTTTTGTGTAACAATTTAACAATTGTGCCAATAAAATATTGTGATTCGTTAATTGTCTACAGTCAAATCATGTTATAACAATATCTCTTGGGACCAATTTTGGCTTTATATCATTGTTGTAACCAATGTTAAAACAGTAATTGTGACTTTAGGAGAACTAGGTTGCTGCTATAAAAGAGAGTTTTTATAATGAGGTTTGATAACAATATCTCTTGGGACTAATCTTGGCTTTATATCATTGTTGTAACCAATGTTAAAACAGTAATTGTGACTTTAGGAGAACTAGGTTGCTGCTATAAAAGAGAGTTTTTATAATGAGGTTTGATAACAATATCTCTTGGGACTAATCTTGGCTTTATATCATTGTTGTAACCATAATTAAAACAGTAATTGTGACTTTAGGAGAACTAGGTTGCTGCTATAAAAGAGAGTTTTTATAATGAGGTTTGATAACAATAACTCTTGGGACCAATCTTGGCTCACATTGTTGTAACCATGGCTAACATTGTTGTAACCATGGTTAAAACAGTAATTGTGACTTTAGGAGAACTAGGTTGCTGCTATAAAAGAGAGTTTTTATAATGAGGTTTGATAACAATATCTCTTGGGACTAATCTTGGCTTTATATCATTGTTGTAACCATAATTAAAACAGTAATTGTGACTTTAGGAGAACTAGGTTGCTGCTATAAAAGAGAGTTTTTATAATGAGGTTTGATAACAATATCTCTTGGGACCAATCTTGGCTCACATTGTTGTAACCATGGCTGACATTGTTGTAACCATGGCTTACATTGTTGTAACCGTGGCTGACATTGTTGTAACCGGGGTTAAAACAATAATTGTGACTTTAGGAGAACTTGGTTGCTGCTATAAAAGAGAGTTTTTATAATGAGGTTTGATAACAATATCTCTTGGGACCAATCTTGGCTCACATTGTTGTAACCATGGCTTACATTGTTGTAACCATGGTTAAAACAGTAATTGTGACTTTAGGAGAACTAGGTTGCTGCTATAAAAGAGAGTTTTTATAATGAGGTTTGATAACAATATCTCTTGGGACCAATCTTGGCTCACATTGTTGTAACCATGGCTTACATTGTTGTAACCATGGTTAAAACAGTAATTGTGACTTTAGGAGAACTAGGTTGCTGCTATAAAAGAGAGTTTTTATAATGAGGTTTGATAACAATATCTCTTGGGACCAATCTTGGCTCACATTGTTGTAACCATGGCTGACATTGTTGTAACCATGGCTGACATTGTTGTAACCACGGTTAAAACAGTAATAGTGACTTTAGAAGAACTAGGTTGCTGCTATAAAAGAGAATGAGGTTCCACAGCCTAAGTTTGTTATAGTAGAACTATAAATAGGAAGTTTTATATTTATCCTGCAAGAGTCTCAGTTGACAAGCTTCAACTCTAAGACTCCACACAGAAATATGGAAACACACCACTAAAATGAACCAGGGATATAGAGCTAACCTTCTCTTATAACAAACCTAAAATAATATCTCTATTATTACCTTATAATAGAGTGAACTATATGGCTATATATAACAAACCATGGCTATTTCCAAAAATTATTTATTAATCAACAATGTGGCAATATTGAAGTATTTACACCTATCACAGAGGAAACAAACAAAATGAAACTTAGGATAATATATTTACTTATATGGTGGTGTTGCTTATCTCCATAGTTAAACCAATTCCTGAAGTCCACTCCTCTCCAATTTTGCGATGGTAGTTATAGGTCTGGAAAATAGGTCCTCTATTGTCAGTTCTGAGCATGATATGTTCTTATTAAATATAATTTGGCTCATCTTTCGATAGAGGATCAAAATGCTTATAAACTACATTCTCCAAGTATAATTGGATCATTTTTAAGTGCAAAAATAAATGAATTATTTCTAAAAACAAATGAAACATTCCAAAGCTTTTTCCTGTTTGGAATTCCAACATATTTCCGCTCCAATTTTTATAATACCCAGTTTATAACGAACCATGGAAATTTTAATGGATTTTTATCAAAAATTGGCGCGATTGAAGACTAGCTGTCATTGTGGCAACGAATTCCAGGACTCGAGACACCTACTGCTGTAATGTCCACTCTTCTTCACCGCTAGACAACAGACAATAAATAATGTTGTAGATCTATATCAATTTGTGAATAGCAGAGAGAATTATCATAAGTTTAACTATTTTTGTAAATATATTTATGATTATCTTTCTGACCTGAAAGGTTCAGGTTCCTAATGTATATATATATATTTTTTCTCTTTTTATTTCGATTACTTTTTTTTTTTTTTGTAAAAATTTTATAACTGTTTCTGTTTAAAAAAAATGTAAATCGACGCAATTATCCCTAGCCGGGATATCGCGTTTGTGTGTTGAAATAAATAAATCGAGCATGATATGTTCTGGAGAAGCTTCCGCACTATTGCATTTCAGGCAGTTATTGAAGGTTTTTTTTGTCCATTTTGAAATTTTAAGGTTTTTTTTTATATGGCCACTTCTTTGTCTTGCTAAAGATGTTTGTTGATTTCTATTGAGTTTTTGTATTCCTGTATACCTGTATTAATCGACGGAGTTCATAAAATTTATATAAATAAAGTGGTTGTTGTAAGAAAAATAAATCATTTATATCAGGGGGAACAATCAATGTCTCACTTCTGTAAAGTTCAGACAGTCATAGATAAGGTGGTTTGTTCAGTTTCTCCACAGGAACAATTTGGTGTTTCTGATAAAGCTCTTTTATGTAAGTAGTGCTGGAAACTTTGTGTGGCTATAGTGAACCACACTATAGAGGGGGGGTCGGTGGAAGGATGGTCTAAACCGTTGGTTTTCGACCGCTACGACCCGGGTTCGATTCCTGCATTGGACACTTTTTTCTGATTAAAAAAAAAAAGCTCCAAAGGCCCTCGATTCTTTCAAAAGTCCAACCCCACCAGCGAGTGCATGTAACCAAACGGGGCTTTAGCACATTTGTAAGTGCAAAGTCAAACTGTTTCTCACATGTGTAGACATGTGGTGCACTTACAGTAAAAGCAGTCGCCTACTTCTACTCACCACAATTATCATGGCCTGTACCATATGTACTAGGGATAGGTAAAAAAAAAAACACAATAGAGGGGTTTTCCTGTATTCCCTGTAGCTGACTAATGGAACAATGGAATCAATACAAAGGGACCTACCTTATTTCTGGTAGATTCCAAGAGGTCTTTCTTGGTTTCCTCTCCTTTCTCCACATTCTGGCAGACCATATGTACAGTACCACCTGGTCAAACAGTCATCACTTAAGTCAACACACATTTTGTCCCATTTAAAAAAAAAAAAGCATACAAGAAAATAAGACCTAATACAAATAATTTAATAGTGTATGACGATTCGGCAACAGCATTATCACCATCATCAAACAAAAGAATTAAAAAAAAAATGTTTCAGATGGTTCAGACCACAGTTACCTTTTCTTCCTCAACCCACTTCATTTAAGAGGCTAGAGTGTTTATTACACTGTGTTTATTAAGCCCATTGAAGAGCGATTATCGCTTGAAAGCTAGCATTTTAAGATAAAAAAAGAAACTCATTATGGGAAAAATATTTTAAAAAGTTTTTCACAATTTTAGCATGATAAGGCACAATTTTGGATTATAGATTATAAACACAAGGTAATAAGACTAAAATCCAAATGAATAAATTAAATAGTGTTTGACGTTTCGGTAACATCTTGTTACCATCTTCAGACAAAAGTATTGAATAAAAGTACTAAAACATTCAGTACTTTTGTCTGAAGATGGTAACAACGCTGTTACCGAAACGTCACACACCATTCAGGGTTAGCATATAAAAGCAGAATGATCCAATACAGTATTAGAGCTCTAAAGAAGCTGTCTGGTAGATTAAATTGGCAAAACCGCTGAGAGGGTTCACCACTAATGAGCCAAACTCTCCCAATGTATATTTTTCATTGCAGTAAGGACAGTAGAAGTTTGATTTATTTGTGAAAAGAAACATTCGTGTATTAATGTCTTCATTCGGGGGTCGGTGGAAGGATGGTCTAAATCGTTGGTTTTCGGCCGCTACGACCCGGGTTCGATTCCCGCATTGGGCACTTTTTTCTGATAAAAAAAAAAAAGGTCCAATGGCCCCTGATTCTTGCAAAATTCCAACCCCACCAGCGAGTGCAAGTAACCAAACGGGGCTCTGGCATATTTGTAAGTGCAAAGTCGAACTGCTTTTCACATGTGTAGACATGTGGTGCACTTACAGTAAAAGCAGTCGCCAACTTCTACCCACCATGATTATCATGGCCTGTACCACGTATACTAGGGATAAGTAAAAAAAATGTCTTCATTCGTTATACACACATAACAGTGTTTATAGAGCACAGGGGATTTCTCAACATGGTGTTATTTGGTGTTATTACCTTGTGTTTATAATTTCAGCAGTGTATACATAAGGAAATGTCCAGAAAGAAGAAGTTACCTCTCTTGGCCATCTCATAGGCCACAACCCGGCCTAGTCCTCTCTCCGCTCCAGTCACCAGGAACACCTTGCCTACACAGCTGACCTGGAGGTCATCTGCTTGGAAGTGTTTGCTGGCTCGCTGGTAGCCCGCACTGCACAGCACATACAACTTATTCGTTTCATTCAAGTAACACAAGAATATGTTATTTTTTTTCTGAAAATAAAAAAACGGTTTTTCTTCTCTCTTAAAGAGTTCCTCTCCAAGAGAAAGGGAGAATTCTCCTGGATTCCCGGTTATGTCTATTTACATACTAGGTCTGAAAGTATAAAACATGGCGTATAATTATGCTTGATAATGTAATGTGAGCCACCAAACCTCGCCCCACTGCCAGGTATAATGTCCGAGCGAGGGCTCGAAATCTTGCGGTTTTGGTAATAAACAATCTTATTGTGAAAGTTTTTTGATCTAAGTGATGGGGTTTGGTCTAATTGTTGGGGTTTAGTGTTAGTGATGGGGTTTGGTCTCATTGCACACACAACCGTGGTGTTTATACAGCGCAGGGGATTTCTCAACATGGTCCTATGTAGGCGACTCAACAAACTTGAAAACTATCATTGTCCCTCACACAATACACCTAAAAATTGTGTATATTTAGTTGCAGGGTTCCTTTTTTTTTTTTTTTAAATTAATCCTAGTATACATGGTACACGCCATGATAATCATGGTGGGTAGTTAGCGAGACTGCTTTTACTGTAAGTGCACCACATATCTACACATGTGAAAAGCAGTTCGACTTTTGCATTTACAAATGTGTCAGAGCCCTGTTTGGTTACTATGCTGGTGTGGTTGGAGCAGGATTCATCAATACGATTATCTGCGTAGGTAACTGTGAATATCAGAAATTGCTGGGAAATCTAAAAAAAAAAAATCGGCTCCAATAAGCAAAATTTCAATTAATTACAATACACATTATGAAAGTAAAATATAATGAGACTGAGATGCGCTGCTACAAGAGTAAGAAATAGATCCCAAATAACCAAACAACCGATGTCAGGTATAAGGTCAACATCCCCTATATGCCATTTCCTTATATTTAACACAGTGTAACAAAGATGATAAGGCACAATTTGGATTATCTATATATATAAAAATCAATGTTTGTATGTTTGTTTGTATGTATGTCCGGTATACAAATTCGCAGTAGTTCACTAATTCAAAACAAAATTTCCATACATAGGTAAAAAAATACGGGGAAGACGATAGGCTATTTTAAAAAATATATAAATCAATTATTAAAACCATATATTCAAATTATTCGACTTAGCTCACGAACAGCGCCCTCTATCAAAGATTAGATTAAATTATGCTGATGCAAACAAATAGATAATGCTAATAACAAACAATTATAAAAAAAAAATCTTATCTAAATATATATCACTCGGGTAGATATGCACACGGGTCAATCCCGGGGCGAAGCCCGGGTCACCCGTCTAGTATATTATAAATACAAGGTAATATAAGACCAAATCCAAATAAATAAATAGTGTGTGACGTTTCGGTAACAACATTGTTACCATCTTCAGATACCATCATTCAGTATTTTGTATGAAGATGGTAACAACGTTGTTACCATAATGTCAGACACTATTTATTTGGTCTTATTACGTTGTGTTTAACTGTGACAAAGAATCCATTGTGGGACATTTCCTCAGTAGATAAATGGAACTACTGGGTCATCAAATGGGTGAGCCAAAGGACTTGGCAGATAGAGGTAATCTTACGGCATGTCCTCTAACACAATGGAGGCTGTTGCAGGTGCTAATTTATTGGAGGGGACAGGACTGTTGCATCACTCTACATTCCTGTCACATTGCTCACACTTACTCCTTCCAGAATGGCTGCAAGATCTTCCCCGCTAACTCTCAACCTGTGTAGCCTTGAACCACATCATTGGCTTTATGTCTGAATGGTAATAAGCTCACTAAAAAACCTGGGCTCAGCTGGCCCGGCTGATAGTACCCTGTAAGGTCTCCAGGGATACAGAATGAGCAGCATTTGTACTCCATGTTAGGAGCGGCTGCACATGGCGTCTGTTCCTCATGTCAGAGGCGGCCATTTATTTAGGAGCTAAGTCGGCCTGCCACTGAGTAGTGCTTCCAGTCTTAATGACAAAGGCAGACACATTCTACTTCACCAAGTGTGGAGATAAGAAAGAAGAAGACCTTGAGCTTTGATGATAATTTGTTTGTTGCAAGTTTGTTTGGAAAAATATAGCTACATCAACCAAATATTTAACTAGCCAACGTTTTAGTGACCCGGTATAAATCTCTTCAGGGTCACCCTCCAATCATCCCCCTGAGGGGAGTAACAGCAGGTCACTGATACATCAGGAATTAAATAGACCTATCCCCTGATTTACACGGTACTTTTTTTTACACGTTTTCACTTTTACACGGTTTTCCAAATAAGTTTTTTTGTTTTGTTTTTATCGCACTATACTAAATGCTACTGTGATTGAACACATGCGCTGTGTACACATCTCACGAGGAATCCCGAGCTTATGTGCTGACTACATATTTTAACCTGTCAATGCATTTTATTTTTATTTCTGTGTACACCTATCCCCCGATTTACACGTTTTTCTCAGGAACGTATCTACCGTGTAAATCGGGGGATAGGTGTAATTGGTTGATGTAGCTATGTTTGTCCAAATGAAGTAAATACTTTGGTGGAGATTTGGAAAATTCTTGAGAATTAACAAGGTTCTGTTTATATAGACGAACCCATTTTATAACACATCAACTTGTTTATACCTCATAATTAAAAGTCTCAAGTAACTCCGTCTTTGCCGGTCCCAAGCCCAGATGAAAAAGGAGGAGGGGGAGCAGTGACAAGCTCGCTAAAAAACCTGGGTTCAGCTGGCCTGGCTGATAGTACCCTGTAAGGGCTCCTGATACAGGATGAGCAGCATTTGTACTCCATGTTAGGAGTTGCTACACATGGCATCTGTTTCTGATGTCAGAGGCGGCCATTTCTTTTGGAGCTAAGTCAGCTTGCTACTGAGTAGTGCTCCCAATCTTAATGACAAAGGCAGAAACATTCTACTTCACCCAGTCATGATGGTTGTCAAACAGACACCATCAAGGGTCACAACTTGATACCCTAATATGATTGAGTGGAGATAAGAAAGAAGAAGAAGAAAAGTCTCAAGTTTTAAGTTCTAATTATTTTTTTTTTAACCAAGATTATAAAAGAAAAATTGGTCCCAAATATTGTTATAGCAAAGTTGAGTAAATTCTATGTAACAATAATCTTCAGACAATATGGTGAGAGGACTGAAACATCAAGTTACTTTTATGAAAATTTGGTCTTGTTATCCCAGGAGTGTAGGGAAGATTTGACAACCATCATGATTGGGTGAAGCAGAATGGGTCTGTGAACACTCCTCAGTAGCAGGCCACTGACTTAGCTCCAACATGAAATGGCCGCCTCTGACATGAGGAACAGATGACATGTACAGCCACTCCTAACATGGAGTACAGATGCTGTTCATCCTGTATCTCTGAATCAGGAGCCCTTACAATGTACAGTAGAACTTCCCTGTAAAGGACAATACCTAATTGCAGAGCCAAAGTATCTTTTAGGGAGAGGTGTCCTCTTACCAGAGAGTTGATAAATTGTAAAAATGGTAAACACAAGGTAATAAGACCAAATCCAAATAAATAAATAGTGTGTGACGTTTTGGTAACAGCGTTGTTACCATCTTCCACAACTTACCTGTTACCGAAACGTCACACACTATTTATTTATTTGGATTTGGTCTTATTTCCTTGTGTTTATAATCTATAATCCAAATTGTGCCTTATCAATGTAAAAATGGTAATTTTACAAATGAAAACTGTCTTTTGTGGAGAGGTGTCCGCTAAAGGGAGGTTTTACTGTACTATCAGCATTGCCAGGTGAACCCAGGTTTATTAGTGAGCTTGTTACTGCTCCCCCTCCTCCTTTTTGGTTTGGGATGACAAAGGTAAGTAAGAGCTTATGAGTGAGATAGTAGTGGTTTTTTTTTTGCTTATATCCCTAGTACACGTGGTACTGGCCATGATAATCATGGTGGGTATTAGCGACTGCTTTTACTGTAAGCGCACCACATGTCTACACATGTGAAAAGCAGTTCGACTTGGCACTTACAAATGTGCCAGAGCCCCATTTGGTTACTTGCAATCGCTGGTGGGGTTGGACTTTTGCATGAATCGGGGGCCATTGGAGCAATTTTTTTTTTTTTTAAACAGAAAAAAGTGTCCAATGCGGGAATCGAACCCGGGTCGTAGTGGTCGAAAACCAAACGGTTTAACCAGCCTTCCACCGACCCCATGAGATAGTAGTGTAAATATTAGAAGAGGCAGATTAAAAACCTGAATAGCTGTGGTGTCTCCAGGTGGTGGTCTCTCATTGGAGAAGTTGGGTTAGATTAGCTAGCGTCATTTCACAAAGTTGGTTGGTTTCTCAGGTAAGATGGTTCATTCCTGAGAGTATCTTGGGTCATCTCTAGTACCCTCCTGTGTTACCATTCAGACAATCCTTCCTGTAGAATGGGAGTTTTACTGAAATACAGTAGAACCTCCAAGAGAGGACTCTCCCACTAGAGGATACCTCTCTACAAAGGACAGTTTTTTTTAATTAGTGAAATTACCAATTTTGAATATTATGATAAAGCACAATTTGGATTATAAACACAACATAATAAGACCAAATTCAAATAAATAAATAAGTGTATGACATTTCGGTAACAGCGTTGTTACAGAATCATCGTACACTATTTATTTATTTGGATTTGGTCTTAATTACCTTGTGTTAATTTTTTAAGTACAGTAGAACCTCCCTTTAGTGGACAACTCTCTACAAAGGACAGTTTTCATTTGCAAAATTACCATTTTTACTATTTAGCAACTCTTAAGTAGGAGGACACCTGTCCCTAAAGAACACTTTGGCTCTGCAATTAGGTGTTATCCTTTACAGGGAGGTTTTACTGTAGTTAGTAATTCTCTCTGGTAAGAGGGAAACCTTTCTTTTAAGGATACTTTGGCTCAGCAACTGGATGTTGTCTACTACAAAGAGAGGTTATATACAGTTACCAGAAGAAATATAAAAGAGAACACACACAGTGATCCCTGGGAAGCACCATCTTGATTGCAGGTGTGAGCAATCATTGCTGCAACGGTGAGAGATAAGCCACTTCTGTCCATCCCCCCACAACAACTACCTGACATTTCTCTCAACACACTGCACTAATTATCCCCACCATGCTCTCCCACTCCCAGAAATAATAAGACCCAATTTGGATTATAGATTATAAACACAAGGTCTCTTCTTCTTTCTTATCTCCACTCCATCATATTAGGGTATCAAGCTTGTAGAGCTTGTTGATGGTGTCTGTTTGACAACCATCATGACTGGGTGAAGTAGAATGCGTCTGCCTTTGTCATTAAGACTGGGAGCATTATTCAGTGGCAGGCCAACTTAGCTCCAAAAGAAATGGCCGCCTCTGACATGAGGAACAGACGTCGTGTGAAGCCGCTCCTAACATGGAGTACAAACGCTGCTCATCCTGTATCCCTGGATTAGGAGCCCTTACAGGGTACTATCAGCCGGGCCAGCTGAGCCCATGTTTTTTAATGAGTTTGTTACTGCTCCCCCTCCTCCTTTTTCATCCGGGCTTGGGACCAGCAAAGGCGGAGTTATACACAAGGTAATAAGACCAAATCCAAATAAATAAATAGTGTGTAACATTTCAGCATTCAGCATTGTTACCGAAACATCACACATTATTTATTTGGATTAGGTCTTTATTTTCTTATATCTATAATCCAAATTGTGCTTTATCATTTGTAATTATAAGAAATGTAATCATGATTACTTGTAAATTATAGTTCAATGTAATCCTAATTATTTGCAATATTGTAGAAAAGGTGCAATTTGGAATATAGATTTAAAATCAAAATGAGAGGTTCGGTCTTGTAACACCTTTTGTATCTAATCATAGAAACTCATGGTAATAAGACCAAATCCAAATAAATAAATAGTGTGTGACATTTCGGTAACAGCATTGTTACAGAATCATCACACACTATTTATTTATTTGGTCTTATTACCTTGTGTTAATTTTTTAAGTACAGTAGAACCTCCCTTTAATGGATACCTCTCTACAAAGGACAGTTTTCATTTGCAAAATTACAATTTTTACTATTTAGCAACTCTCCAGTAGGAGTACACCTGTCCCTAAAACGACATTTGAAAATTATCCCCCATGTGTTTCTTTTCAACGAAAAATCAAAATTTATTCCAAGGAGAAATAACGATTATTTCTAATCTTTGGGATGATGTATGAAAGGGTGAATTGTGAAGAGTAATGATAAATGGAAAAAAAAAAGTGTCCAGAGATGGGAATTACTCTTCACAATTCATCCTTTCATACCTCATCCCAAAGGTTAGAAATAATTGTTATTTCTCCCCTTGGAATAAATTTTGATTTTTCGTTGAAAGGAAACACTGCAACGAATGGTTGCAGGGTTTTCCCACTATGTACTAAGTGCAATTCTCAGCCTGCAACCCCCAAAACCACATCATTGACTGTATTGATTCATCCATTGATTGTACTCCATGTTAGGAGCGGCTGCACATAGCGTCTGTTCCTCATATCCGAGGCGGCCATTTCTTTTGGAGCTAAGTCGGCCTGCCACTGAGTAGTGCTCCCAGTCTTAATGACAAAGGCAGATTCATTCTACTTCACCCAGTGTGGAGATAAGAAAGAAGAAGATTCATCCATTGATGAGCTCTACTCATCCCCAGCAAACACCATCAACAAGCTTTACAAGCTTGATACCCTAATATGATTGAGTGGAGAGAAGAAAAGAAGAAGAAGAAGAAGAAGAAGAAGAAGAAGAGATAACAGATGGCACTAATGCATCATAATATAAAAATATATTCTGACTGAATTCTTCACCTAACAAGAAGATTGAAGTTCATAGGTCCATTGAAGTCTATCACTTTGGTTTGTCCGCCTTTGCCGGTCCCAAGCCCGGATGAAAAAGGAGGAGGGGGAGCAGTAACAAGCTCACTAAAAAACCAAGGCTCAGCTGGCCCGGCTGATAGTACCCTGTAAGGGCTCCTAATCCAGGGATACAGGATGAGCTGCGTTTGTACTCCATGTTAGGAGCGGCTGCACATGGCGTCTGTTCCACATGTCAGAGGCGGCCATTTCTTTTGGAGCTAAGTCGGCCTGCCACTGAGTAGTGCTCCCGTTCTTAATGACAAAGGCAGACGCATTCTACTTCACCCAATCATGATAAAGGCAGATGCATTCTACTTCATCCAGTGTGAAGATAAGAAAGAAGAAGAAGAGATGATGATTGTCAAATCTCCCCGACAGACACCATCAAAAGTTTCAAGCTTTACAAGCTTGATACCCTAATATGATTGAGTGAAGATAAGAAAGAAGAAGAAAGACTTTGAACACAAGGTAATAAGACCAAATTCAAATAAATAAATAGTGTGTGACGTTTCGGTAACAGCGTTGTTACCATCTTCAGACAAAAGTACTGAATGTATGTAAATTCAGTACTTTTGTCTGAAGATGGTAACAACGCTGTTACCGAAACGTCACACACTATTTATTTATTTGGATTTGGTCTTATTACCTTGTGTTTATAATCTATAATCTAAATTGTGCCTTATCAAGAAAGACTTTGGTTTGTAGATGGTAACACACAATGCTGTTACCAAACATCACACACAATTTATTTATTTGGGTGTGGTCGTGTTACCTAAAGGTGAATTTAAATGAGGAAGATTTGATGGTTTCTCTTTCGATGTGAAATACGCTGCCTGAATATCAATAAGGTACTTGTTTGAGAGAACAAGATTTGAGTCATCATTTTGATGGGAAAAGATTACAAAGACAAGGGGGGATAGAAGTAGATGATATTATAGAAAGGTTCATAAACCCCCCCTAAGGTAAAAAAACTAAATCCTAATAAATAAATAGTGTATGATGTTTTGGTGGTAAAAACCCTATTTATTTATTTATATTTGGTCTTGTTGCTTCATGTTTCTGTCTATAATATTATGGGGGTCAGTGGAAGGGTGGTCTTAACCATTGGTTTTTGATCGCCACGACTCAGGATCAAATCCCGCATTGGGCACTTTTTTTTTCTGATAAAAAAAAAAAATGTTCAAATGGCCCCCGATTCTTTGAGAATGTCCAACCCCACCAGCGAGTGCAAGTAACCAAAATGGGGCTGTGGTACATTTGTAAGTACAAAAGTCGAACTGCTTTTCACATGCGTAGACATGTGGTGCACTTACAGTAAAAAGCAGTCGCCTACTTCTACCCACCATGATTATCATGGCCAGTACCACGGGTTGTTGTTGTTGTTTCTTATCCCCTTGTGTAAAGATTACACGAATTCCATGAGTTCATGCTCCTCGAGCTGTTTTATGATTAGCAATGGCCTCTCCCAAAGGTCCTGTTTAGTGCATCTAATGCAAACCAAAATGTGTTCTGGAACTGCAGGTGCCAAGCTACATTTTGGGCAAGTGGGGTAGATTTTGTTGTTATTTTCTATCTTCAATGGCTTGAGATGGCCTGTTCTAAATCTTGTTAGTGTTGTTTGATGCTGTCTATTTCTGATGTTCAGAGCTCCTCCTGGGTTCACTCCACTGTACCAACTAGAACCACGTGTACTAGGGATAAGCAAAAAAAAATCTATAATCCTGTATATGCCTATCATAGAAGAATTCATGTTATGGACAGAAAGTGTATAGGCCAGGTTTATGGGACTAAATTACGCAAACAAAAGGATGGCTGATCATATGGCTGACACCTACAAGCATGTTTATAACCTACAATCAAAAGGTAACAAGGATTGGGTTTATATTTTTAATTTTAATCCATAATCCAAATTGTACCTTATCATATAACCAATATTATTATTGTCATTGCTAGTCAAAAAGGAAAATCTTAATTGAAAAGGGGGGGAAGAAGTTACAACATAAAAGAATATATTTTTGCAGAAAATATTGTATTTCACATCGAAAGAGAAACCATCAAATCTTCCACATTTAAATTCACCTTTAGGTAACAAGACCAAATATAAATAAATAAATAGGGTTTTTACCACCAAAACATCACACACTATTTATTTATTCGGATTTAGTTTTGTTACCTTAGGGGGGGTTTATGAACCTTTCTATAATATCATCTACTTCTATCCCCCCTTGTCTTTGTAATCTTTTCCCATCAAAATGATGACTCAAATCTTGTTCTCTCAAACAGATACCTTACTGATATTCAGGCAGCTTATTTCACATCGAAAGAGAAACCATCAAATCTTCCTCATTTAAATTCACCTTCAGGTAACAAGACCACACCCAAATGAATAAATTGTGTGTGATGTTTGGTAACAGCATTGTGTGTTACCATCTACAAACCAAAGTCTTTCTTCTTCTTTCTTATCTCCACTCAATCATATTAGGGTATCAAGCTTGTAAAGCTTGAAACTTTTGATGGTGTCTGTCGGGGAGATTTGACAAGCATCATGATTGGGTGAAGTAGAATGCGTCTGCCTTTGTCATTAAGACTGGGAGCACTACTCAGTGGCAGGCCGACTTAGCTCCAATAGAAATGGCCGCCTCTGACATGAAGAACAGACACCATGTGCAGCCGCTCCTAACATGGAGTACAAACACTGCTCATCCTGTATCCCTGGATTAGGAGCCCTTACAGGGTACTATCAGCCGGGCCAGCTGAGCCCAGGTTTTTTAGTGAGCTTGTTACTGCTCCCCCTCCTCCTTTTTCATCCGGGCTTGGGACCAGCAAAGGCGGACAAACCAAAGTGATAGACTTCAATGGACCTATGAACTTCAATCTTCTTGTTAGATGAAGAATTCAGTCAGAATATATTTTTATATTATGATGCATTAGTGCCATCTGTTATCTCTTCTTCTTCTTTTAAAAGAGATAAGGCACAATTTGGATTATAGATTATAAACACAAGGTAATAAGACCAAATCTAAATGAATAAATAGTGTGTGACGTTTCGGAAAACAGCGTTGTTACCATCTTCAGACAAAAGTACTGAATACTGAATTGATTCAGTACTTTTGTCTGAAGATGGCAACAACGCTGTTTTCCGAAACGTCCCACACTATTTATTTATTTAGATTTGGTCTTATTACCTTGTGTTTTTCTTCTTTTGAGAGAAGAAAAAAAAAAAACTTTCCAGAAATCAACAGTCGGACATCTTGAGAGGGGGAATAGAGTTTACAGTTGAGAATGGGAAAGAAACACAAGGTAATAAGACCAAATAAACAGTGTGCTACATTTCGGTAACAACGCTGTTACCGAAATGTCACACACTATTTGGGTTTGGTCCTATTATCTTGTGTTGATAATCTATAATCAAAATTGTGCTTTATCATTACATATATTAAAGAAAATTGGAACTCCGCCATTGCCGGTCCCAGGAAGAAGAGCAGTAACAAGCTCATTAAAAAACCAGGGTTCAGTTGGCTCGACTGATAGCACCCTGTAAGGGCTCCTGTCCTTGGGTTACAGGATAATCAGTAGCGTCTGTACTCCATGTTAGGAGCGGCTGCACAAGGCGTCTGTTCCTCATGTTAGAGGTGGCCATTTAATACCAGGTCAAAGTCCAAGTTACACCTCTCTGTAGGTGACATCGGGGAAATGCTGGCTAAAACCAGCGCTTTAACGTAACTGGCATATAACCTATATAAAGTCGTGAGAATAAGTGAAAAAAAAAAAAATTGGCAATGAAATAGGCAAGGATGTTTATAAATATATATATTTTAAAAATGCGGTATATTACAGGAATTAAGAAGAAAATATTAAAAACAACAAGTGTAACAGTGATAAGGTACAACTTGAATTATAGATTAAAAACACAAGATAATATAAGACCAAATCACATGCTATTTACAACTCCGCCTTTGCCGGGGCCCGGATTAAAAAGGAGGAGGGGAAGCAGTAACAACTTCGCTAAAAACCTGGGCTCAGCTGGCCTGGCTGATAGTACCCTGTAAGGGCTCCTGATCCAGGGTTACAGGATGAGCAGCGTTTGTACTCCATGTTAGGAGCGGTTGTACATGGCGTCTGTTCCTCATGTCAGAGGCGGCCATTTCATATTGTAACTAATTTGGCCTGCCACTGAGTAGTGCTCCCAGTCTTAATGACAAAAGTAGACACATTCTACTTCACCCAGTCATGATGGTTGTCGCTTGATACCCTGATATGATGAGTGGAGATAAGAAAGAAGAGAGGTTAGTTTTGGTTTGGTTGTTTTGAAAAATGAAATATGTTTGCGTATTGCAAGTAGTTCTAGCATGAAATAATACGATCACTGCATATCTACCCGAGTGATATATATTTAGATAAGATTTTTTTAATAATTGTTTGTTATTAGCATTATCTATTTGTTTGCATCAGCATAATTTAATCTAATCTTTGATAGAGGGCGCTGTTCGTGAGCTAAGTAGAATAATTTGAATATATAGTTTTAATAATTGATTTATATATTTTTAAAAATAGCCTATCGTCTTCCCCGTATTTTTTTACCTATGTATGGAAATTTTGGTTTGAATTAGTGAACTACTGCGAATTTGTATACCGGACATACATACAAACAAACAAACATACAAGCATTCATTTTTATATATATAGAAGATATATTTGTTTTGACCGGTACAGTAGTCCCTCTTTACAAAGGACAACACCTATTGTAGAAGCAAAGTGTCCTTCAGGGAGAGGCGTCCTCTTACTGGAGAGTTGCTAAATAACAAAAATATAAAGTTTAGTGATGGAAACTGTTCTTTGCTGAGAAGTATACTCTAGTGCAGTGATTCTCAACCTTTTTTTTGTTGCGGCACTATTTTAAAGATTTGAAAATTTGGCGGCACAATTTTAGAATTTCGCGGCACACTTTTGCTAACTTGAATGCAAGAAAATTCAAATTATGTATCAATATTTCTATGCAAAATATAAGTAATATACATCTCTAACATTCAATTTGCTAATTTCGTTATTTTAAAAAGTAAAAAAAAGAAAAAGAAAAACCAATACAAACGTGAACATAATCATATGACTAAAATTCGGCGGCACATTTTTAGAATTTTGCGGCACAGTGGTTGAGAATCACTGCTCTAGTGTATTTGTCCTCTCATGGAGGCTGCTCTACTGTATTTTGAGCAATTCTGACTGATGCCAAAATACAGCTTCAAAAACAAATATTGTATGTTGTTGTTATTTCTTATCCCCTTGTGTATATATTACATAAATTATATGAGTCCATGCTCCTCGAGCTGTTTGATTAGCAGCGACCTCTTCCAAATGTCCTTTTTCAATATTAATGAGATGATATTCAACAAAATGATGTGAAAATAAATCATTTATTCTGATTAATGTATTCTTTTAATTACAATATGCAAAAATGTCATCTAAAAAAAGGAGTTAAAAAGATGGTTTTATGAAATATCATTTTTTTTTGCACATTAATAATAAAAGGGGTAATTTAACTTTAATAAAATATCTAGAGCCTCAAGTTATTTTTTTATTCTTTATTATACATATTTTCATAGTCAGGAGAAATAAAATAGCTTATTTATTGTTGACCCTAAACAACCTAAATATATTCTTTGCCAATAGTGGTCAACATATATGAGTATCTCATCAAAATATCTAATAAAAAATGCCAATTCATGTCAATCATAATAAATGGTTAAGAACCAAAATTTTGTAAGCTCTAATGAGAATGTTATATATTCAATGAAGACAAAATTATATCTTTTAATATACTTATATCCATAGAAATGAATATTATAATAGCTTTAAATTTTTTGTTAAATGTCCACTTTAAATAAAGGTTTATTCTTGTGTCTTCCTTCTTATCTATTTTTAGTTTTAAGATTTGCATGCTGATTTACAGTGAAGGTAGGTTTAATTAATTGAACAAGTTCGAGAAATAGTATAATAAAAATACTTACTTAGTATATTCCTTTAGTCCTTTGGCGAACCACAAGGCATTTCTATAGTAATATGACATTTTACATAATGTTAAAAATATTTGACGCAAATTAAAAACAAATGGACGGATTCAAAACAAACTATTCCGTGTATCAAAGTATTAGTTTTTTTTGCTTACATTTTTTTTTTCAAGAGTTAAAAAAAAAAAAAAAGTATCAAGAAAGAGAGCTAAAATATTATCGTTTTATATAAAATAAAAATATTAGGAAAATCGATATTTGGCATTAATTTACTTGAAAACTTCACTTCTTAACATTGATCTGAGAGAGAGAGAAAATATTTGTGAATTTATAATTTAATCGTGAAGAAAAGTTAAATAATGAAATAGTAAAACATCCATTATTGTCCCTTTTAAAATTAGATATATTTTGATATATTTAGACATTTTGTTATCTTGGATTACATACAAGTATTTTTAAAATACAACATGGAATCACAATTTGAGTTCTTGAAGATTCGGCATTCTTATTTCTCAAAAATAAGTGACACTTCAGCAGGGAATTTTTCATTTAATAAAAATTTGATTTCAGCGAATATTCTGAACAAAAGCACACCCTAATATATAAAACTCATAATTTGATTTTTTCTACCATCGAGGAGAGCACCTTTTTAGAGGGGATTTAACTAACTCAACAAATATTATAGTAGAACTTTTTAAAATAAAATTGAACAATAATAGACAAAAATAATAAGTGAATGTGATTTATACATTGATACATGCTTTTGTATTTAACTGTTAATGGTCCAAATTAAAAAGGCTATTAGGAAATATTACTTACATACATAAGGTGTATTTATATTATTAGAGAAAGAGTCATCTCCTAGTTTGTGCTAGTAAAAGAACAATTTAGTTTGAAAGTTTGTACCAATTTAGTTTATTGATGTTGTATCAAACACATTTATCAAACAACCTCAGGCGATTATTTTATATCAAGAGCGTTTTAATTTAACAACAACAACAACAACAAAAAGCCTTTATTTAGGGTCACTGACCCTATACAGGATTCATCAGAGGTATGCATGTTGAGTTCCGTTTTGTTCATTGTTGGGCTCAGTTGGACAAAATGGAACGGGATGTAAGAAGTGACTTAGTAAAAATTTCCTTACTTAAATATACAAGTGTGACATTTCGGTAACAGCGTCGTTACCATCATAGGAATGGTGTGTGATATAGAGATGAACAAATATAGAACTTAAGCAGCTAAAATTATATTTGGGAAGATAGAATATCAAATAATATATAGGGTATAGAAGCATTTTGAGGATTATATAGCGTCCGAGTACACCAAACTTTCTCCCAAGCCACTGTGGGAGAGATCCCTGAGAGGCACAGATATGGGGGGGTTGTTGACAGATTCACCGCCGGGGTCTCAAGTGGTCTGGAATGTACTAACGAGGCCTCTGGCATGTGGAATTCCAACGTCCATCCCTCCCAGGGGTATCAACTGTCCTTTGAAGAAAAGGATATCCTCAGGCCTTGTGGAAGAGTGTGCCATTATATGTAATTCAGATCGTATGTGTAAACCACCTAGTATTGTAGCCATATTAAGAAACAGGCCATCAGTAACTTTTTGATTCACAATCAGGAGATGCCTTTTTCTTGATTTATCTACATGAATCAAGTACAAATTTACCTTTTTATTATTTCTCTCTTAATATATATATATATATATTTTAATTGATCTCTATTCAAAAATTATTCTTTGTCATTTGTGGTATATACTGTGTAACATCCATGAAATCATTATTAAATTAGATAAACTATAAAAAAACACCTTCTGGAGATTTAGCAACCCACTGAAGACGCTGGGAACTATTTCAGAAAGGAAAATATAGCAATAGAACTCTATAATTTCTACAGATCAATTGTAAATAGATTCATACACAAAAGAGATTGTGAGGAAAGTTTTAGAACAGATGTGTGAATAAATCCCTTTTTAAACAAAGGCTCACATGTGATGAGTTCGAGAGCATTTCATATATTTTTAGTATTTCCAGATCTCTACATGCCCATATATTGGGGCGCCAGTGGCTGCAGAAAACCAGACCACAAATTTATTCATCTATGGCACATGTAGAGACCTAAAGCTGTGCCGGCTAGCAATTATGTTGATGGGGAAATTAACCAATCAATCTTTTTGATTAGACAAATTTTTATTTTTACTAATAAAATCTTTCAATGTACAACATTTTTTATTTATTATATTAATTAATGAATCACACACATATATATAATTTAAAAATGTATATATATTAAAAAAAAAAAACTGTAAATAAGGTTAAAAGGGAGGAGTTTCAAACTTTATACAAAAAGAAAAAAAAAAAAAAAGGCCTATCGTGCCAAAGTCCCATTAACCCCGACCTACCTCTTCATCCCAGCCACCCATGTCCACCATTCAAAAAAATGGGCAGCCAAGGCCGCAGCTAGCGGCCTTCGCCCTCCGCAACTCCAAGTCTTCTTTTCTTCTCGAAAAAAAATCTAGTTTTTCTTAATAAAAAGAAATATAAAAATCCCAATGTCAATATCAAAAATGTCAATCTTCCAGCATGTAAATATCCCGCTTCCTTGTCCCCAGTGTCGCTGAACTCACCCCCCCAAGCTATCATCACCTTTCTCTCTATGAAATAAAAAAAATTAAAAAGGCATCTTAAAAAAATGATAAAAATAAATCAAATATAAAATTATTAAAGAAATATTCACAAAAAATAAAATAAAAATACGAAAATATTGAATAAAAAAAAAAACAATTAATATTGTAGGATCTGGGCATCTTGGGGTCAGCTTGGGAAAGGTTCAGGGCTCGTGGTGGAGTCAGGTCAAGCACCATAGGTCGGTGGCTTGACTACAGGGAAGGGGCGTCTGGATCCATCTTGGACTGGCTTGTGGTCAAGTCGGCCACCATCGGACATGTGGCTCGACCAACAGGAAGGGGTGTCTGAGTCCATCTCAGGCTAGCTTGGTGTTGGTGGGGCCAGGTCATCCACCATAGGTCAGGTGTCTTGACCACCAGGAAGGGGTGTCTGAGTCCATCTTGGACTATCCTGGTGTTGGTGGGGCCAGGTCATCCACCACAGGTCAGGTGACTTAATCACCAGGGAGGGGTGTCTGAGTCCATCTTGGACTATCCTGGTGTTGGTGGGGCCAGGTCATCCACCACAGGTCAGGTGACTTGATTACAGGAAGGGGATCTCGGTCTCTGGCTCAGTGCTGCCAGGGCTAAAGGTGGCTTCAGGCTCCATCTCAACACCTCGCAATCACCAGAGGTTTGTGGCTTAGATGGACATATGTGGGATATGGTTAGGTTAGGTGGGGTTCTGGGTTACTTTGGCATATTATGGTCACGAGGTGTCCTAACACATGTACTTGGGAAAAGGGAGGGAATTGCTGTATTATTCTTGTTCCTGCATTAAATTAGATAATCTATAAAATAATGGTCGGCTCTCCCATCAAAATAGACGCTGGAATTGAGCGCCATCTATTGGCTGTCTCTACAAACTAGAGGACTCGGGTCGGTGACAAGCCGAGCTTTACCAATTAAGAAGCGCCCATCTAGAAGCGGCCCCCGTGTGTGGGCCTGGGACAATACTGATATTATAGATCAAATACAGAATACGTTTAACAAACTCTCTGAATCTACCAAGATATATATATACCTTTGTAGTTCCACGGCGGGAGAGAAACTATACAGGGCAAGAGGCCCTAATTAAATAACCTTTAAAATTGCGAGAAACAAGTACATTGACGCTATCAAAGGACCTAAAAAGAAAAAAAGTCGGAGAATATTCATTGAAGAAAATGAATCAGACAACCCATTTGGGAACGCCTATAAAAATTTTAAAACTCTGAGGTCATCCAACAACAATAGAGGATTTCCAATGATTGATAACATGCTGGATACTAAAAAAAAAAAGGAAAAAAAAAATGAAAAGTCTCTTGAATGATTCATTTCCAGATGATGATATATACTCCGATAAAGAGGAGCATGTTATTATTAGAAACTATAAACCTGAATATAAGACCAAAATAACATTTTTATAGAAATAAAAGATGTTGAAAATATTATTTCAAATTTAAATATCAAGAAAGCATCAGGTCCAGATTTTATCAGTAATAATATGATCAAACATGCAGGTACACTTTTAATCCCGATTTTACAGCAAATATTCAACAAATGCATTGAATTAGGTTACTATCCGGATGTATGGAAAGACTCTACTGTAAAGATCATTCCAAAAACCTAATAAAATAAACTATGAAACAAGCAAGAGCTATAGACCTATACCATTGACATCAAACATTTCTAAATTATTTGAAAAACATGAAAAAAATCAATACATATTATGGGGAGAACAATCTAATGAGTCCAAGGCAACATGGATTTACTAAACATAAATCAACGAATAGTACAATGGTAGATATAATGGAGACCATATTGAAACATAGACAAGGGGAACCGACTTCTTTGATTACAGTGGTTTTTGGCAGGCGCTTTCGACAACGCATGGTGGCCAGCAATTATTAGAAGACTCGATTTTTGGTAGCATTCCCTCCAAATTGGTAGGAATCATACAATCTTTTATTTAAACAGTGAAAGAAGGGCAAATTCCTCATATGAAAATACAAATGTTGCAAAAATCTGACAAAGGGATGCCCTCAAGGCGGCCCTAATAAAGTTGTTTGCCGCTGTTGCTATATTAATGTATCACAGCAAAAGTACAGTACACAACTCCATTCCATCGGAGCCGGTAGTTTTATGTTCCAATACAATTTGTAATAATAAGATGTAAGGGTAGCACCATAAAACAAAAGAATGAAATATGTATGAGAGGACACAAAGAAAAATTCTTCCATATAAGCTATATACTAGATATTTATTCAAAACAAACAAAGCGGGATGTACTATTCATATAGTCTATCTAGATAGAGGTGACATGTAGTTACAAAATTTGCTTTTAAAAGGGGGAAAGCCTAAATCTCTATCTATTCTATCAATATTACGTTCCTTAGAGCCCTTTAGGGCCCATGCAAAAAAATTATGTCAGCCCCTACTCAAAAGAAAGACTAATCCATAATGGCAAAGAGGCTTACCTTTTTCGAAAGCGCCGGAGAAAGTCTGGTCTCCTCCCTTCTGCGTCTCGAGCCTGACTCCCGACTGCCGACCGCTGACTGCCTTTTTTTTAGCAAATAAACTCTCTTTTATCCTTGCCTCTTTCCATTTTGATTCGCTGCTCGTGCTAAAGTTTTTTATTGGTTGGCATTTTCATTCGTCAAAAAACACGCACGTGATCGTGACCACGCCTCCAATTTACCGTGTTGCCGAGAGAGAGAGAAAAAAAAGGAAACATTGTAGATTGAGAAAACAAATTAATTTCTTTGAGAAATTAAATAATATATAGTCCGAGTATTACTAAAATTATTGATTTAAATCTTTACATGATAAATTATTTTCTTTCTTTATTCTATTCCTAAATCCCTTTTTTTTAAAATACTAATTTAACTGGGGCTACTGTAGATATCCGACTTGTTAAGAGTTTATAATTTATTATAAATTTCCGGATATTAAATTCGATGCTGAAATTTAATAATTTCTTTTAGTCACCTCTATATAAATATTAAATGAGGGGCATATATACATATATAGTACAACAGCTTCCAGCACGGATGTCTCTGGATGTCACTGGTGTCTTCTTTTCCACCAGGCATCAGCTTCCAGTATGGATGTCTGGTGTCTTCAAGTGGCTAGGTTTCTGGGCAAAAAGTAATCTATAAGTCTATATGGGAGGGAAGCCATGTATCCAATTGATGTTGACACCATACATCTTCTGTTGGGGTATGATTACAAAACGTACCCCAACATGCATAAGAACAAAGCAGTGAGGCAAAGGAAATACGATATAGACAGAAGAAAAAGAAAAAAAAAAAAACAAGAAAGAGAGAGAGAGAGAGGGAAGCATGAAAAACAACACAAAATGAGTAGCAGTAAAAAAGTGAGGAGTGAGTGTCACTTGGCCTTCTTCTGAGATATGGACTTGTGGAAACCATAAAAGAGCGTTTTAATTTATTAAAAATATAATAACGTTCTAGGGTCGTTTTAAAAATTTCAATTAAAGACAGAACACTGGGCCAAAAATAACTGCTTCACGTAAGTGGGTAAACCTTATAGGTTGAGAGTAGGCTTTATCAACATTAATAAATGAACGTGGCGCCCTCGTAGTAGGCATAGCTCGAAAAACGGCAAATGGAAACAAGTATAGCAAGCAGCTCGCTTAGTATTAGTTTTATAAGTTCAGATCTGGTGATTCTTCTCTTTTTGATACATCATATAGAAGCTAGCCTCCTGGGCTAGATGACGAAGTCCTGAACGCCACCATTGAGAAGGAAAGCAGTCTGGTGGACTTGCTAAACGCGCTCCCAGGATTCAAATGGGTAAATTAAGTTCAACCTCACGGTATAGGAAAGACATTAAGGTGAAGCCAGTGGATATCGCACAAACTCACGCCATTTCAAATTACTTTTTCACATTTTAACTATATTTACCTAGTGTGCTCCCTTATGACGAAAAATGGGTCCTGTATGAAATTTCTAAGTGTACTCGCCATTGGTTGTTACCACAGGACACTGTGTGCCTCATACCACGAGGCCACTTAAACGTCCAAGCAAGATCATGCTTTGTGTCTGATGGACTAGTCGCCATTATTACAGACAAGCTGATATATAGCTAGAGTTAGCTCAGATATTAAGGCGTTGAAATATGTTATACTTTCGAACAATATACATGTTCTATTTCAGTATATTTCGAAGGATTTACCGATTATACTAGATTATTGGAAACCTGACTAAAAAAAAAAAAACACACACACCAAAGCAAATATGTTGAAATTGGTAAACAAATCAATTTAAAATAATCTGTGATGTAAAATATGTTCCTTTTTGACTAAGTTTGTTTTTGTTTATGTTGTAGTAATAGCTTAGAATATAGAAGCTCAACTTTTTCTCCATTTGTTAAGTTATTTAGTTTGTTTAACCTCTCCTTGTATTTGAATAATGAATTTGTTTAAATTAATAAGCTGCAGTTATGTTAAATTAAAATTCAAAATACAACAACTTGTAGCAGAAGCCTGGTTAATTGTTATTGCGTCAGAAGAAAACAGCTGATTTTTAAAGAAAGGTTGAGTACGATTATATATATATTTTTTAAAATGGCGAATATTTTTCGATGAATCAAATAGAGCCACTGACATCTTCAAATTACCACATATGGGCGCTTAAAATATCAGCAATTTTGAGAAGCAAAAAATTGTTCAAAAAAGTGATCGAATCGCCTAAGCCTAACCGTGGAATGGCAGATTCAAAGGAAGGAGAATTTTTCAAAGAATGGGAGGATAAAATGGTTGAGGCGTTTGGAATAATAATAGTAAATTTGTCACCTGAGCAGGCTGGCATATTTATAGGAGAGACAAATTCTAAAACTGTGTGGGATGAACTGAAGCGTATCCATACTGGAAATATTTGTTACATCGTATTTGTACATGTCGAAATCGGTTGTTCTGGTAACTAATTGATAAACTAGACTCACCAGAACTCGCCACGGCAAACACACAGATAAAAAAATTACAATATACGATTAAAATAAACCTAAATGTGTGTGTGTGTGTTAACACACTTTCAAGTTTGAAAAATTATATTAGTATATCAAATCCTTCTATGTGAAGTTCAACCTCCATATTACAACATGGTACCGAGGGTAAACCTCAAAGTGGGTTAACAAAAAGAAGTTCTTATTACAACAATATTGTTGGGTTAATTTCTATAATGATAAAGTGTCTAATCATCACCTTTACGACTTGAATGACACACACTTCATTCAGTACACTTAATGGGAATTTATGTCTAGTCTGGTATAAAAAAAAATACAAATTGATAAATGAAATCATACCAAATTTTATTATAACTAAAACTCTCTATATTTTGGTGCAAAAAGGGGGGGGGGGGGGTTATATGCAAGATAGAAGGTCTAATACTTTGTTTTAATTTGTAATACCCTACACATAGCGGGAATCGTAATTTTATAAGAATAGCTCAGCACGCCATGCCAAAAAAAAAAAAAAAATAGATAACAAAACTTATTAAGGACGATAAGAGACCTCTCCTTAATTTATAATCAGGCCTTTTTTTGACCCGTGCAAATAGATTCTAAATGATATTAACTTACCATTATGCTTTCCTTACATACCATCCTAGGCCCATCTCGACTCGATTCTTTCGACCTTCGCCTTCGGCTTTTCGATCCCCACTGACTAAAAATTTGAAAATAGCGTCCCTCCAAAATTTTATCATCTTCTTTTTACAGAGTAAAAAAAATAATTTAATTTCGCTGAATATATTCGAAAAAAAATTATTCTATGGAATAAATAATTCTAAATTAATAATAAAAATAATAAAATGTATCAGGTCGATTCCTTGAGATTTTAATTTAGTATTTCTTCTTAAAATATTTAAATAGTTTTATTCTTTGGAATAAAATAAACTTAAATTTCGATGTGGTAATAAAAAAAATTTAGATAATTCTAAATTGATAATAAAAATAATAAAATGTATCAGGTCGATTCCTTGAGATTTTAATTTAGTATTTCTCCTTAAAATATTTAATTAGTTTTATTCTTTGGAATAAAATAAATTTAAATTTCGATGTGGTAATAAAAAATTTGATAATTCTAAATTAATAATAAAAATAATAAAATGTATCAGGTCGATTCCTTGAGATTTTAATTTAGTATTTCTCCTTAAAATATTTAATTAGTTTTATTCTTTGGAATAAAATAAATTTAAATTTCGATGTGGTAATAAAAATTTAGATAATTCTAAATTAATAATAAAAATAATAAAATGTATAAGGTCGATTCCTTGATATTTTAATTTAGTATTTCTCCTTAAAATATTTAATTAGTTTTATTCTTTGGAATAAAATAAATTTAAATTTCGATGTGGTAATAAAAAAATTTAGATCTTTCATCTTGCATATAAAGGAAGGGATTGGTTATAAAAACATATATTACATTTGTACATTCTGTACATCCTCCATCTGGGCCTTTCTGCAGCGGGCTTCGGGATACAAGCCCAGAGCTAATCCAAGTTTTCCATCTCTTAATCCTCCTAATCGCTGTCCTTCTGTGGAGGGTTGGTCAGTTTGGAGAGGGTCAGTGCCATCTCCAACTGGGCGTCTTCCCCGGCTTTGGTCTTTGGAGCATCGTCCGCCATCTTCTCGGCCTTTTCTCGGTGGGGAATTCTCCATCTGGACAACAAGCACTTCGACGAGACACTGTACATATATGATGTAAAATGTTTACATCATTGTTGGGTCTGTTTTGTGAAAATATGGCCCAACAATTCCTCCCTTGCCAGAGTGAAAAAATGTGTTTTATTCCAATTCAGATCTGTTCATGGCCTATGATAAATATGATTTTTGGAAGAAAATACATTTTTTTACGATACCAGTATGAGCAATCACTGACACTCAGGCAAAGGGGAAACAAACAAACAGGCCAGGGTACCTAGAACAGGTTATCTTATAGTAGCATTAAAAGGAAATTTTACCCTACCATTTAGTGGGCAATATACTAAGCCCATCTTCGCTGCCTGTATGCTGGGGAATTTGGTCTAGTTGTGAAGTGACTCCATACATTCCCTGCTGCAGTCCTTATAGGGGAAAAAAATGGGGAAGTGGTCTATACCCAGGTTCTGTACAAATAGACATTTAGACCATTCCAGATAAAACATAGTTATGTGGGCGCCAAGGAATTGTGAGTGTTAGCGTAGATATGTCCAATTCCTAAAACATATCTTTATAAATTCTTTATTGACTATAAGCAACGAGGTACATGCAGTAATCTTAGAATATGAATGAAAAAAAAGATTATATAAGGTTATATAAGGCAAAAAAATTAAAATGGTATATAAGATTAAATAATAATAACAATATGGTAAATAACGAGGGGAATGATATATACCAAAAAAAAAAAAAGAATGAATATGATATATGTAGAAAAGATATGACGTTGATATAGAAGATATACAATGATAAACAAACAAAAAATATGTATGCTGTGGTTAAATTTTTTTCATTCAGTACATTTGTCTGAAGATGGTAACAACGCTGTTACCGAAATGTCACACACTATTTATTTATTTGGATTTGGTCACGTTATCTTGTGTTTATAATCTATAATCCAAAATGTACCTTATCTATATATATATACATAAATATAATTAAAAGAAGAAAAAAAAGATATACATGGTCAATGGTGTTTTAATGAATATATAATATATCAGAAGAATAAATATGCACTGAGGGTCATGGGCATTCGCGAGTATTTTGGAATATACATGTACTAATTAAAAGTTTGTTCTTACTAACTTGTCACTGGGAATGTGTGTCTGGCGTGTTCTCCGCCTCTCTCAACCATGATGTTAGTCAAATAAGAAAAAAAAAAAAAAAGAAATCCTAGTAGTCAATGGTTCTCTAAACCAGATTATTCCAAATTTACCTTATCTAGGGTGACAACCTTACTTCTCTATGTTTTAGTTGATCACTGTTGTCAACCACTATTATTCCATTGTTCGATTTATCTATGGATTGTGTACTTATATATTTAAACTAATAAAATTCACTTTAATAAAATACAAATTGTTAACCTCAAAGAGGATACATGTTGATGACTAACAACCTATGTCTTACTTCTACCTTATGATATATCTTCTCACACTTGAGTTCTTAATATCTCTCTGTAATTTGACCCTTTGTTCTAAAAAAATAAAAATAAAAACTTACTGTCCTGGGCTACTTCTCAGCCCAAGAAAAAAATTGATATTCAATCTTCCCTTAAATTTCCTCCTTCTTCAAGTCTAAAATGCTGGCCTGTTCTGGCAATCTGCTCTGAAGTTCGTTTTTGTTGTCCTACTAATTTAAATTTTTACTTATCATAGAATGAGTTACTCTCATTAAAAAAATCTACTTACTAAATGGTATTTAGACTTGAACTCATTCTAACTAAACGTATGGCAGACAATAGTCTTTACTAGGTGATTACCTTTGCTAGCCTGGGGCGATAAAAACACAAAGAATCTGGACAGTCCATCTGTCACCTTGTTATCTGGTACCTAAATTCGTAGATGGAATCGCCTCGTCTAATCGTAACTTGCCTCTTATTTGCTCGCAATGTTAACTTTCATTAGAAACCCCCTTTGGACGTTGACTTTAGAGACAAGGAGTTATAGGGAATCCAAATTTACCCACCGCATGTTCCAAGTTTGTCCATAGAGGATTGGTTCCAAGCTGCGCAATATTGAAGAGCATCTAACGTGCCAATTTCTTCCCAACCTCCCGTCTGAACCATCCTCATTCCAGTCACACTTAAAGCGTCGAAAACTACGATGTCAGATCGGTTATCCGAGGTTTGTCGCTATGCCCCTGGCTTTACGACATTGGCAACTAAATCCCCCACCTAGCACAAAGTTCACCTGATACCTCTTCGTTCCCTCTCACGAGGAGAAGATTTGTAGGCTTTTTTGGTCTGACCTTGACCTCCCACAATCTCCTAGTCTGAGGTTCGAGACATGGTCATTATCTACGACCCTTAGAATTGAAGTTGATTATAATGAAATAAAGCAATTATATATATACTTATACAAAAAAAAATTATTCTTATACTCCTTCACAAGGAGGCCTAACAAAAAGGAGCGGATATCTTCCTATTAATAGAGTTGTAAGTCCTGTGAGGCTACCGATCCTAACAAAAATAAGGAAATCAAAATTAAAAATCGAACCTATTAAATTCCCTAACACTATTCTAATGTACCTTTGGTCTAACAGTATAATTGTTTTTAACCTACTCATCATTTATTCCACTTCGAATTCATACAAAAAGAAAAATTCAGTCACTGTGGGCATTCATTCTAAAGTTAAAAGCTGCTATAGAAGCCGAAATACTCAATTATCATTCTCAATAAGCCTTATCAATAATGAAATCTTCCAGGACAAAATGTGAAATCAAATAAATTAACAAATTAAAACAAATTGGGGACTAAAGCCCTAGTTTACTCAAATAAAATGCCTCATACAAACTCTCTATATACACTGGTGTCCAAAAAATAAGAAACTTTTATTTTTTAATGATATGTTTTAAAATATACAACGCTAAAAGCTAAAAAGTAATTTAATTAGGTATTTTATGTCGTAGAATTTATTTATCGCAACCATTCGATTCGGTAAAATTGAAAATATGCAAATTTTTGCTTGTCTTTATAAGTGTGCTATTTGGCGTGTCGTTTACCTCATCTAAGAATTGTCCAATTATAATTTTATTTAATACTTAGTTAATTATGAGTTTACGAAAATTTTTAACAGATGATTTAAAATGGAGAGCTATTGGAAGAATGGAGGCAGGGCAATCACAAGTTGAAGTAGCAAAATGGCTAAATGTGAATAAATCTGTGGTCAGCAAAATATGGAAACAGTTCATTGAGACAGGAACCATCAAAAGAAAATAAGGTTCTGGTAGAAAAAGAAAAACAGATACCTTTGAAGACCGTTATCTGGTCGTAATTGCCAAGCGCCATAGGGAGATGACAGCTATTCAACTCTCTAATGAACTCTCAAGTGCTACTGGAACGAGAATTTCAAGACAAACTGTTTACCAAAGGCTTCACGAAGGTGCTCTTTATGCAAGAAGACCAATGATCTGTATCCCTTTAACCTCTGCTCACAGGAGAGCCCGCTTGAATTGGTGCTTGGAACATCACGCCTGTACTCATGATCAGTGGGCCAATGTTCTCTTCAGTGACGAGTCAAGATTTAGTTTTAAACACAGATTCTCGACGAGTTTTCATCTGGAGGAAGCCTGGAACCCGCTATCATCCCAGTAACATCAGGGAAATAGACAGTTTTAGAGGGGGCAGTCTCTTAGTCTGGGCTGGCATCAGTTCTAGCAGACGCACACCCCTCCACATTTTTTCTGGGGGTACTTTAACTGCCCAAAGGTACAGGGACGAGATCCTTGAGCCCTATCTAAGACCTTATAGAGATCAAATTGGTCACAATTTAATTTTTATGGACGATAATGCTCGTCCGCATAGGGCTAGGCTAGTCAATGAATATCTCCAGAGTGAGAATATTCGAAGGATGGATTGGCCAGCCATATCTCTGGACCTGAATCCAATAGAGCATGTGTGGGATGCTCTAGGAAGGCGTATTGGAGCTCTTCACCCCTCTCTCAGATCCCTCGTTGAGCTAAGAACTGCTCTATTGGAGGAGTGGGGTTTACTACCCCTGGACCTCCTCCAAAGCCTGGTAAACAGTATGAGGGCTCGCTGCGAGACCTTGATAGCTGTTAGAGGTGATCATACTCCCTATTGATATCTTATTTCTTTAAGATCTGGAACCTTAGCTTTGGGTATGTTGGTAATAATTTGCATATTTCATAATTTCAAATATTTTTCTTTATTTTCATATAGCTAGTCAAATTCTCCATAGTTTAAACTATTTGTATACTAAATTTTATATTTGTTAATAAATTAGCTTTTGAGAAATTTCAATATTGGTTAAGTTTCTTATTTTTTGGACACCAGTGTATATTACCTATACTTAGATAAATAAAAAAATATATTGATTGCCAACAATCATGTCTGAAATCTAACCTATCATTAAAATTGTGCATCTAATAGTTTGAAATTCTTCTTCTTGTCTTGACACTTTGGTGGCTAAACAAAATGAATCATCAAAACTAGCACTTAAATTGGAGCGAACTGAACTTCAAGCATTTACCTCATTGCCATTGTAGGATAAATCTCCAAGTGTTTGCCGACCTTACTTCTTGTTCAAGGTTATTGGCGTCTTCCTTTCTCTGCTCTTCAGCTAAACTCCCCCCGATACTGGAATCATAGGGCTTTCAATACCCAACCCGCTTTGGAGTTAAACAACAGAGATCACTTGTTTTACCCCCTACTTATCACCTCTTATATCACAACTGCCCTTCACACTCTCATTAGAAATTCTCCTTGGACTGCACTCTGGACACAAGGGATTATAGGGTGTCAATTTACCCAACGCATGTTCCAAGCCTGCCCATAGGGAATTGGTTACAAGCACAGCAGTTATCTAGTGCATCTAAGTTCCCTTACCTATATTTAAAGTTGAACCATAGTTCAGATATTATCTACTAAACAAAAAAATAAATAAAAATAAACGAGACCGTTGGACTCACTTCAATCTTAAATCACCTCTTGACATTAAAACAAAAATGTAGTTAAAAAAAAAAACAAAACTGAAAACTCTTCAAAATCACATTCTAACACTAAAACCAAGTTGTAGCTTAAAAAAAAAGAAAACTGAAAACTCTTTAAAATCACATTCTAACACTAAAACAAGGTTATAGCTTAAAAAAAAAGAAAACTGAAAACTCTTTAAAATCACATTCTAACACTAAAACAAAGTTGTAGCTTAAAAAAAAAGAAAACTGAAAACTCTTTAAAAATCACATTCTAACACTAAAACAAAGTTGGAGCTTAAAAAAAAAAAAAACAACTGAAAACTCTTTAAAATCACATTCTAACACTAAAGCAAAGTTGTAGCTTAAAAAAAAAACTGAAAACTCTTTAAAGATCACATTCTAACACTAAAACAAAATGTAATTAAAAAAAAAGAAACTGAAAAATCACATTCAACCACTAAACAAAAAAATGTAGTTAAAAAAAAACTGAAAACTCTTTAAAGGAAAAATTCTGGATTCTCGAAAGGAGATTACATATTTGTTATTTAATATAATCTAACATAATAATTAATATGGACTTATACATATAAATTAGTACATACAGTTACTGAACTTTAGACAAATCAGCCTATACAAACTCTCAGTGCATATTTTGTGTTATTTACAAATATTGGCCTCTAGGCTAAAACAAATTATCTATTAACACTACATGATGAAGAGTCAAAATTGTCCTATCAAGGCAATAGTAGAGTCAACAACTACTCTTCAAACATTAATCACACCTTCTCCTATCATCTTCCTACTGTCTTTTTATCAACTTTTATCGTCTCTCTATAACTCTTTATCAACTTTCCATCAACCTCCACCTACTTCTCATCTCCTTTCATCTCTTTCAACACCTTTCAACATCTTTTCAACACTTCTTTCTGTCGATTCCCACCTTTTTCATCACCTTTCAACACCTTTTCATATCTTTCTTTCAACACCTTTCTACACCTTTCAACACCTTTTCGTCACTTTTAACACTTCAACACCTTTCAACACCTTCCAACATCTTTCTACACCTTTCAACATCTTTCTACACCTTTCGACATCTTTCAACACCTTTCTTGCATCTCTCTTCCATCGCTTTCAACACCTTTCAACACTCTTTCATCGCTTCTTTCTGTCGATTTCCACCTTTTTCATCACCCCCTTTCCTTTTTTATCACCTTTTTCTTCTTTTCTATCCCTCTGGAGTCTCCTCGAAACCCGTCATCGGGAACGAATCCCGATATTACGCTAGTCCACTTTGATATCTTAGGAGTCCTTTCTGGGAATCTACTCCTCCCCTGCCACTTATTATCAAAGCTAACGACCTACCCTCCTATTTGAAGGGAGGAAATTTCCTCTTATTCTGTCTCCCCTTGACCTTCCCCCTTTTAGGAGATAAGCTTGTCTCGACGGTCTAAGAAATCCTGTCTAAGCTGTTCAGTAAACACTTTACTGTTGTCATTGGGAATTTGACAAGTCAATCTTCTTTAGTACTGCCTCCCACCAAACGAGATAGGGCAACTTTATCATGATAAAACAGAGATATATATATGTACAAAAGTCGGTTTGTCCTACAACTTCGCTGAACAATATTCCCTTCAAGAATTTATGCAAGCTTTTTACAGAATTGTAGGTTCTAGATGCTAACTATAACTTGGTATAATCTTATAAATATTGTACGCTGGTTGAATCAGACTATGCAATTCCTCTTGTTAAAAAAAAAAATTCTTAAACCCTGTCGACAACTCTTAACTCACAGGATAGTAGCTCATAGAATTAGGGTCGCTTATCTAAGACATATTCATGCGGGTGAATGAAGCCCTTCTAGTAGGTCATAAGTGTTCATCTGGGAACAGTTGGTCTAGATAAATTTTATTGTCTTATTGCCATGCGTCTTTACGTTATGCAACAGGAGATGTCGCTCCAAAGGACCTTAACATTAGGGTTAAAAACTCGTTGCTCCTTTCAGAATGAAGTGGTTGTCAAAACATTGATGTGGAAGGAATCGTATATTTGACCTGTGTATATTATTGAACTTAAACTATACCGTCACTCTTATCTTCACCCAGATACTTTGGGGTGTTACTTGGTCTCTTGGTTGTTACACGCGAATCCCGTCCGGTATTCAATAAGTACCAATGGTGATCTTTGTCACGTCTAGGAGGCCATCCCTTATGCGACCAAATCAACTTTCTCCCGACTTATAATACCGTTCTCATCGCGGTAATTAAAATTAACTGAATCCAAGGAGAAATCTTGATCTTGTATATCTTCATTAATTTTATTAGTTCAACTGTCTTCTCTATTCCTTCTTAATACACTGGCCTGACACACTGCACTTCCCTTAATCAGCAGCAACTTCGATCAATCCCAATGAGAAAACCACTCCAAGTCGTCAGCTCCTTGTTAAACTCATGCATGGTTCAAAAAAAAGAAGAAAACTTATATATTTCAGAGTGGTATCTGCTCCCACTGATGTTAGTATCCAATATGGGATCTTTCTATTTTATTTATTCAACTGTTATTAGTCGGATCACTGTAATCCTTCCTCATCATTACTCCCAAACTCCCGCGCAAACATTGTCTTTGACGTGACTAATCCTCAAAGTTCTGCTTTTTTAACACCCTGTTAGTAGAGTTGTCTTAATTAATCACTGGAGTTATCTGCGATGAGTGGATTGAGTCTCCTTATCTAGATTTCCACTCTAACTCCAGGATTTAGACTGCCCGCATCCTTCACGAAAAAAAAAAACTATGTATAAACACTATTGTCGTGGAAAGAAACCACACGTCTGATTAACGAGCATAATTAAAGCTTGCCTCTACAAATCAAGATAATTATGGGAAATCTGTAAATCCATATGATGAATCATCATCGTTGAAATATTTTGCTCGTCTTCTCCAAGGGGAAGTAGGTTTTATTTAAAAAGAATGCTCAAATTCACACCATTAGGATACCCATGACTTTTGTTATTATGTATTCTCATACATATACCATGACAAAGCAATCCTTTTCCGTTAGTGTTGAAACAAATACTCAATTCGTACTTATATGATTTCTAGGGAATTCTTATTGAACGAATAACCATACCTTTGCCAAATTATAATAAAAGAAAAGGCTAAATATATACGGGCTTAAATTTCATGGCATCTGATCAGACCTTCTGCTGGCGATTATTTATTGTAATTAGATGCTAATAATGATTGCCTTTATTTGTCCTTATCCAAGGAAAGGTGTTTTAGGAAAGGGGGATAGAAATCGTTGGAAATTTCATCTAAAAAAAAAAAACTAAATTCTTCTTATTTATGACACACTGAGGTGACTTATTACTATTGTCTATAGGATATTTAGGATTTAAGATGAAAAGGAATTCTTTAACGTCTTTAATCTTATATATAGTTGGAGGCAACATGGATTGAAAGTCGATCGCCGGGCGCGTCCCATCAGCCGCCAACTTGAAATTTTATCGTGATTGTACCGTCACGCAAATATCTATATTGTAATTTGCACCAGAAAAGGGATGAAAAGGTGACGAAATTCAACACTTGAAGGATAATATTAACTGGGGAAAACAATTCGGGTTATCGTGATACTGGTATGCAAATGTTTGCAATTACAAAAATTTTTGCTATAATCTAAATATATAATTAAATATTAGGCGGAATTTGCTCACAAGTGCCAAAGAAATAAAGGCCCAGTAAATATTATGAATTCAGTTGACCTATTTTATAATCTAAATACTTTAAAAGGGAAGCGAATAGAGAGGCAACGAAATTAAACACTTGTCCTGGGGATGGGGGGTATACACCTTTCGAGTCAACAAAAAATTTGAGATAAATAAGCCATTTTCATAATAATCTAAAATGCGATATGTAAATATTTGCGATAAAAAAGATAAATAATTAAGGATAAATCACGATATGGGTTACTGGGATATATATGTTATATAATTTTTAAAAAATTAATAGAAATATAATAGAGATAAATGCATGTAAATATTATTTTATTTTAATAATCTGTTTAAAATAACTCTGTTGTCTTGGCCACTAGATGGCGCCACCTTAAATATAAATAGATTGTTTTGTTTTTTTTATGATGGTTAGGTAAGTTAGATTTTATTTTATATAGGTATGTAAATAGTGATATAGAATTAATTGTTAAAATTCTATATTTACTTAATTTAAAATATATACTTTTGCTCAAAGAGTTCAAAATAAACTACTTGAGACTGATTTTCTCTTTTTTAATTAAATTCAAGACGACTGCACCTTCAACTTTAACAAATCATCTTTTGAATTTACATAATATTGTAACAGCTAGCCGACAGGATTTGCCTAGTAATTTTCTCTAAAATGCCTCCGAAAATAGAAAAGCCAGTTGAGCAACAATCTTTTACGAGTAATTTTGATTTACCCAAATATGATGGACAAAATTTTGATGTTACTTCATGGTTAAAGTTCTTTAACAAAAAATGCCAGCAAAACCATGTTGATGAAGACTATAAACTAAAGAATGTTTCGAGATATCTTGATGGAGAGGCTTTTAATTTTTATATAGAGACATTGCAAGATATAGAGGATTGGAGAGAACTAGAACAAAAATTACTTTCATATTTTACAGTTAAAGACTCTAATCTATTTAGTAAATTCTTAAATTTGAAATATAATGATAAGGATGATCTTGATAATTACTTTAAAGAAAAATCTTCATTGGCAAAGAAGCTTAATTTGGATACACCACTTTTATTAGAAGCTCTTACAGAGGGGATGCCAAATTACCTAAAAAAATATTTAATTGCAGCAAGAGTTAAGGAAACCTCAGATTGGATTAGAATAACAACTCAATTGAAATACTCTAGCAATCAAGAAAAACAGCAACCATCCACAAGTAATGATAATAGGCAGAATTTTCAAAATAGACCCATATTACCCAGCAAGGCATTTTACACCCCATAGGTTACTTTTCCAGAAAGCTACACCCATATGAACAGAATTACACTGCCTCAGAAATTGAAACATTAGCAATAATAAATTCAGTACAAAGATTTCACACATACATCCACAACATTCATTTCACCTTACACACAGATCATTTACCTCTAAAATGGCTTAAAAATGTAAAAAACCCACAGGGAAGATTATTTAGATGGTCATTACTTCTCTCACAGTATGACTTTGATATAAAACATATAAAAGGGTTACACAATATAGAAGCAGATATGTTATCTAGATCACCAGTTTCACACTATTTAACAATAAATGAAATAAAAGAACACCAATTTACAGAGCATATTAATAGTAATAAAATTAAAATTCAAAATGGCATTTACATAGTTAGAAAAAAAGGTTTTAATAGGGCATATGTACCACAATCACTTAGGCAAAAAATTATTACATAAAGTACATACAAATCATGGACACATTGGTACAACACAAATGACAAAAATATTATTTCCCTATTATTATTGGCCATATATGAACAAAAGACATTGCTAACTTTACAAAACACTGTGAAACATGTCAATTTAATAAATCAAGAGACAATAGGATTATTTATGGACCTTTACAACAAATGCCAATAGCCACACACCCAAACCACATTTTTTCTCTTGATACAATGAGAGGATTGCACAATTATGGGACTACAAAACACAGCATTCATATGATAGTAGACCATCATAGTAGATTCTTATGGACTTTTCCAACTAAATCTGTATCAACTGATTCTTATATTACCTGTTTAAAAAACTTATTCCAAATTAATAAACCTGAAATATTGATAACTGACAGAAATGCAGCTTTTCCTTAGCAATAAATTTAAACATTTTTTAGAAAAAAAACAATGTTAAGCATCTACTCACCAGTGCACATCATCCAGAAACAAATGCTAAAGTAGAAAGGTTAAATTCCACTATCATTAATAGATTAAGATGTGAATACAATAGTAGTTTAAAAATTCCTTGGACAAAATACATTCCTAAAATTACTGAAAGCTATAATACAACAATACATACAATAACAGGCTTTACTCCTAAATTCTTATACTATGGAATACAACACAGTATATAGAACATACACTGAAAAACATACACCAATAGAAGATGCAAGAAAATTATCAATTGACGAACTATAAAATCACATGAACATAGTAAGCAGCTCTATGACATTAAACCATCCAGAACCCATTTTTAAAGTAGGAGATCAAGTATTGTAAAAACTTTATTTATCCAAACACAGGTAAATTAACCCAAAGGTATATAGGTCCATTTAAAATTTTAAAACAACTTTCCCCAGTAACATATGAAATAGATAAGCCTAATATACCTCAAAAAACTGAAATTATACATTCTAATAAACTTAAATTATTTTATCCTGAAACAGACTTTTTACTTCAAGATAACACTAACATAGGAAATAACTCAATTTTAACCCAAAATTCCAACCAAAAATTAATAGATATTGATGACAACCCATGTTTTTTGCAGGAGGAACATATTTTAGATATGGACAATAAAGAATTAATTTCAACACCAGCACTATTACCTACAAAATATATTTGATTTTTATCTAAATACTCTATTATTTTCATAATGTAAGTTTTACTATTTTTTGAACAATTAATTTCAATACATTGTGTGTAAATAAGCTATTTTCTTTTGCGTAATAATCTTTTGAAATCTAATTCATATTTTGAATACCTTTTATTTGTGTCTGCCTTTAAATTTTGTATATAATTTTCATTATTATGCCATATATAATTTGCATACATGTTGTATACATCATATTTTAAAAATATTATTTGTTTATAAACAAACTAATTAAACAGAAGATTTTGGATATTGATTTTTATTGTAATATTATATTCTATTTTGTAATATTTCCTTTTATTTTGACACCCTATATAAGTCTTTTCATGGGGGGGAAATGTTATATAATTTTTAAAAAATTAATAGAAATATAATAGAGATAAATGCATGTAAATATTATTTTATTTTAATAATCTGTTTAAAATAACTCTGTTGTTCTTGGCCACTAGATGGCGCCACCTTAAATATAAATAGATTGTTTTTTTTTTTTATGATGGTTAGGTAAGTTAGATTTTATTTTATATAGGTATGTAAATAGTGATATAGAATTAATTGTTAAAATTCTTATTTACTTAATTTAAAATATATACTTTTGCTCAAAGAGTTCAAAATAAACTACTTGAGACTGATTTTCTCTTTTTAATTAAATTCAAGACGACTGCACCTTCAACTTTAACAAATCATCTTTTGAATTTACATAATATTGTAACATATATATATATAAAATAAAAGAATAATCTTAAAGATGATATGCGGATTATATGTGTAATATTCAATAACTTCACGAAGTTTAAAAAATGTTATTTATGAAGACATTCTATCGTTTATAACTAGAAGAATAGACTAAATATGGGGGTGGTCCCTATGCATATCATATCCGTACAATATAAAAAATGAAATATGCTAGTCTAAATGCGAAGGAGGCTAAGTTAAAAAAAAATGCATGTCATTAAAGTTATCAAAATATAAATAAATAAATACTGCTGTTTCATTTATTGATTAGATTGGGCATGACTGTAGAAATACTTTACTAAACCAATATATAAAAGAAATAAGCGGATTACAAATTCAAATAAGCTAAGCTAGAAGGTCCATGGATAAGTAAGACTAAATAGATACAATATGAATCAAAGCGGACATTTATGCCTGAACATTATATTTATATAACGACAAAATTACGCAAATACTTGGAGGTAAATAGTGTTTTGAACAAAAAAATATATGGCGTATACATTTTAAAATATATAGCAGAAAAGCTCTGAAGTCATCCTAGTAAACTAGATATCCCCGTGATAACATAAAATAAAAAAATAAACAATTGGATTATCAGAAAAAAAATTATATGCTTAAATATGCCTACCAATATATGGCCTATACATTTTAAAAGAAATATAATATATGCTTAAATATGCCTAGCAAAATCATTCAGACGAATAAATTTTAAAAATAATATATATAAAATCATTATACTTTGGTATAATCTGAAAATTAAAAAATTATATGGCTTATACATTTTAAAAGAGATAGCAGAAAAGTTTAAAAGAGGATGAAATATTTTAAGAGTGAAATCCTCTCGCAGACGCGAGAGGTAGAGGGAACACCCACCTTTCAGTTCGGAAGTCAGATACCAACTGATCCTATTGGCCATCGCCAGTTCCCGCCTAGAGCCTTCACATGTGTTGTTTCCCCAAAATACCTCTATTTCCACCCCCCTACAGATGTGGCCCCCCTTTTCCAATGCGTCCCTAGGGGCTCTAAATTTGGATTTTGTGGAAGCTCTGAAGTGTGGGAAAACATTGTTCTAGGCCTAACTTCGTGTCCCAATATTTCAAGATCTATATAAAAGGAAGAAATTATTTCTTTAACACTTGAAATTAGAATTAAAAATGAGGTGCACACTAAGCATAAAATATTTATTTCAACTCGTGAAATTGAAAAAGTTAAAAATAACGTATACGCTAAGCATAAATATTTCTTTTAATACGTGAAATTGAAAAAGTTAAAAAAAATAACGTATACACTAAGCATAAAATATTTCTTTTAATACGTGAAATTGAAAAAGTTAAATAAAAATAACGTATACACTAAGCATAAAATATTTCTTTTAATACGTGAAATTGAAAAAGTTAAAAAAAATAACGTATACACTAAGCATAAAATATTTCTTTTAATACGTGAAATTGAAAAGTTAAATAAAATAACGTATACACTAAGCATAAGATAACGCATACCAACCATAAATTATTTCTTGTAACAGGTGAAATTGAACACACTAAAGCAATAAATATATTTCAATTCCTTTTTTTTTAGGTAGAGACATAATTTCTAATCTGGGGCGGGCCTACTTTTCACAAAAAATTTTTTTTTTATTTGTGATTTTCGGTAATTTCGAGCCCACGTTGGGCATCCAATGTTACGTCGTATTTGTACATGTCTAAATACGTTGTTCTGGTAACTAATTGATAAACTAGACAAACACCAAATAAAAAAAATACAATATACGATTAAAATAAACCTAAATGTTAACACACTTTCAAGTTTGAAATACAGGGGGATCCAAAAGTCCCGCACAACTTAAAAAATTAATAACTCCGCGAATACTTGCGCTAGAGCAATGCGGTAAACACCATTGTGTTCAGGATGCAATGGGATTTTTTTTATGTCAAATAATGAAAAATTCGAAATTGATTTTAGTTACAACTTTATTCGCTAGATGGCGCTCTACCAGAATCAGCGATTCAGCGGCCAAATTGTTTGATAAATTGAAAAAATATAACTGAACGACACGTATTTTTCTTTTTGAATACCAGGAAAGAACCCTAATAATATCAAATGATAAATTAAATAAAACACCATTTCGCCAAAAGTTAGAAGAAATGGTTAACGATTTTTAAATACAATCTGAGATATGTAAAATAGGTATATGCAAATTAAACATGTAGCAAAAAAAAAAAATTGATATTTTAGATGCGGTTTGCTGGAATCCTCTCAGCTATTTAAATTCGAAAATAATAATTTTCTAATTTTTTCAATTCAACTCTCTCTCATGAAAAAAAATTATCGCTAAATTATATTGTTTTATGTATTCATATAATTTGAAAAATATTTATCTATCTCTGATGATATATTTTACTCTGGAATGCCGTTGTTGTTTTTGTCGTGTCCAATAAAGAGCCTCAGATGTCTCCATGCATCTCTATCATAGCAGAAGCAGCATTGTCCACTATCTTGGGTGTGTAAAGCAGCTGCTCTGGGTCTATGTCCTTTTTTTTTGCAAGGCTGCGGGCATGAGAATATGTGGGTAGGTGTTAGTTCCACACCAGGACAGTTGCATGTTCTATAGGTTCTTGTGCCATCTGGATGTATTGCCATCCTTTATAATGTTTTGTTCTAAATCTTGTTATAGTTTTGTCATTTTTCTCTCGGAGGTTATTTCACATTTTGATCTTTTCTTATTTTTTGTTTAATTATCTTGTATTTTGCAAAAGCATTAGCGTCAAATAATGACATTTGTTGTTTCCTTTGGCTCAACTTTCTGGCTTCCTTTGCAAATTCAACTGCCATTTCATTACCCCCGATCCAAACACTTGCAGGAATCCATTGTAGAATGCAGTTATTCTCCAATGATATCAGTTGAGTAAGTAACGAATGTATTTTCTGTGTGATTATAGCATTGCTCTTCTGAATTGCTTCTAGATCGGATATGAAGTCGTTGTACGGTATATTATAATTCCTTCTGCTTGATGCAGGGATGGTTGGTTAAGGCATACATCAAGAGCTTTCCAGATAGCTGTCAGTTCACAAGTGAAGTGAAGTTTGATTTTGATGTATGTTCCATCTTGCAGTATTATGTTAATTCCAGCCCCTCCATTACTTATGGTAAGGTCTGATGATCCATCTGTATATGCTGTTAAATAATTTATCTGATCGTATAAACCAATTGTGTCAAGTCCTTTCTTTTTAAGTATGTTTTTGTTCTCTTTTTTTATTGCAGGGTTCATTCAGGTTAAGATTGATGATTACATTTTATGGCAATGGGGTAGGAAATATTGGTTATTCTCGAAATCGAAATTCATTATGTTTCATATTTATGCTCTTTCTAATATTGTTGTTGTACTGAAGTGTTGAAGATCTTTTGAGCCTTTCTTTTTGTGTCCAGTTTAAATAGGTTCTATGGGATATGTGTTCGGTTTCTTTAGTTTTAAGCTATTGGTGAATTTTATTGTTTTTAATTGTCTTCTGTTTTCAAGTAGGTCTAGACCACATTCTCTCTGAATTTTCTAATTGTTGGTATTTGAAACAGAACCAGTAATTAATATGGCCGCTTTTGCTTGAACACTGTCTATTCTTCTTTTTAGTGATGAACTTGAGGGAGCCCAAACAGGTGTTGCATATTCCATTATTGGCCTTATTAAGGTGATATATGTTGTTCTGAGAATTTTGGGTTCTGCTCCCCAATTTGTTCCACATAGCCTTCTCAGAATGTTTAGGTTTCTGGTAGCTCTATTTGAGGTGCTAATTATGTGTTCTGTAAATCGCAATTCCTCATCAAGTATCACACCTAGGTAATTTGGAGATCTAATTTCATCAATTATATGGTTGTTTATGCTTATTTTGGAGTTAAATTCATGCCTTTTTTCCTGTCAGTGAAGGAGACCTATAGGTTTGTGTTTATTGGGTTTATGGTCATTTTGAGTTTCATTGCCCACTTCTCCAGTCCTCTCATTGATGTGTTCAGTATTTTTCTGATATTTCTATACTGCTACTTGTGTGCCATATGGCTATATAATCTGCATAACAGGCAACCTTTGCGTCTTCAGTGAGGATGGATGTTGTTAAGGTTGTGTCTTAATTAGATGTACAACAAATCAAACTTAACCATGACTCTTTTTTTAGCTCTTAATCTTTTCTTTTGGCCAACAAAAATGTTCAATTTATATACACATATATTCTTACATAATGAGACTTTAAAGAATGCAAATAATCTTAATCTATTTACATACACAACACATCTCCCCCCTTAATAAAACTCCAGTCGGTCTGGGGGTTTCCTGGCTCTCTGAGGTCTAGGACTGCGGACGGGCGCTTGCACAGCGGCAGGCTCCGGTTTAGGAGTGCAAGAGGGCACGTGCAAAGTAGCAGGCCCTGGTCTAGGAGTGCAAGAGGCTACGTGCACAGAAGCAGTCTCCTCCTTGTTTCCTGATGTAACCTCTGGAACCTCCTCTTCACTTTATTTCTGACTTCCACCTACAGGCTTCTCTCCTGATGTTCAAGGAAGTATCAAATTTATTGTCTCCACTTGTTTCTTTCTCACAGGTCGCAATTGATTGATATGCCTCTTATACACGACGCCCTCGCAACTTATAAGGTAGTGACGGTAGCTCAATAATTTCAAAATGGTACCTTTTTACCGTTTAGGTCCAGTTGCATAGTTGCGGAAATAAACCTCGCAACCTGTAGTAAACTGCTCCTGCCTTCTTACGGCCTCATGAAATACCTCTCGCGGATTTCCCATCTTGGTATTAAATTCGAGAATCTTGATCTTAAACTTCTCTTCATTAGCAATTCCGCGGGAGAATTCCTTTATTAGAGTTTGGGGAATGCTCTATGAGCAAATAGGAATCTTTGTAGATTCGTCTCCAAATCATCCTTCCCATTATTCTTTCTCAAAAGGTTTTTAAACTCTCTTACATATCTCTCAGCTAAACCATTTGTACTAGGATTATACGGACTGGTCTTAGTGTGCCGTATACCATTCATTTTGGTAAATTGCTCGAATTCACCGGAGACAAACTGTCTTCCGTTATCTGTAACCAAAAATTAGGGCAATCCAAATCTGTCAAAAATTTCTCTAAGATGATTTATAATCGTTTTGCTGGTAATATCTTTGATGATAAAAATTTCTATCCACTTTGAGTATGCGTCCACGAGAACCAAAAACATTCTTCCCATGAACGGACCCGCTAGATCAAGATGAAGTCGATGCCACGGTTTTTCGGGCCAAGTCCATTCCGAGATGGTAGCCAGGGGCATGCTTGCCGATTCTTGGCATACTCTACATTCTCTAGTTAACTCCTCGATGTTACTGTCTATGCCTGGCCACCAGAAAATACCGTCTGGCAATCATCTTCATTTTAACAATCCCCATGTGTATTTCATGCAAGTCATTTAAAATTAAAGATATTAATTTTTGGGAAATTACCGCTCTTTCATGCCATTGAAGACAACCAAACTCCAAACTTAATTCCTCATTGATCTTATAATGAGGAGCTAGTGGGTTTTCCCTCAGTACCCTTGTAAATTTCCACACACACACAGTTGCCTTCTCTAACATTCCTTAATACTATAGACAGTATTTTATCTTGGGGCGTCTCATATGTCACCTCCATAAAAGAGAACGGTACCTCATTCAACTTCCTGAGAAGAAGTACCTGGTCTTCATCAAGAGACTCCCTGACACTCGATTCTAAAGGAAGACGTGACAATGCATCAATAATGGAATTATCACTAGTTTTTCGAAATTCCACAGTATAATTAAATGCAGCTAATTTTAAGGACCATCTTTTAATTCTGGATGATGCACATATGGTAATTGGTTTATGAGGTGAAAATATATGAATTAAGGGTCGGTTGTCTGTGACCAATACAAATATTCGTCCCAGTAAGTATTGTCTGAATTTCTCAACGCCAAAGGTTATGCTCAACGCTTTCTTTTCTAGTTGAGAGAAACGTTTTTCCGCTTCAGTTAATGTTCTAGAAGCAAAAGCTATAGGGCATTCTTCCTTTCTATCATGTCTATGACTCAGAATTACGCCTAGTCCATAGTCCATTAATAATGATTTGCATTTTTAAAATAACATTCGATATTCTTTCGTCCAATTCCATCTACAATTTTTATTCAAAGGTTGATAGAATAGCGCTAAAATGTTTGTTATATTCTAATGAATCTATAATAATAAATTAAGAGTCCTATGAAAGATCTTAATTGCGAAACATTCCTCAGGTTCAGGCGCCTCTATCACTGCTTTAATTTTATTTTCTAAGGGATGCAGTCCATATTTATCCATTTTAAACCCTAAATATTCCACCGATTTCTTTTTAAATTTACATTTATATCTGTTTAACTTTAAACTTTTTTCTAGCAATCATCTTAACACTAGATCCAACTTTTGTTCATGATTTTCAAAGTCTTTTCCTGCAACCAAAATATCATCTATGTAGCAGGCCACACCTGGCAAATCAGCAAATAGACCTTCCATAATCCTCTGAATTTTTTTTTGGTGCTACCGCTATGTCATATGGTTGTCTTTTATAAGAAAACCTCTTTGTTGTGTTTATATCAACAACAGCGCATTGGCTCTTCCGCTAACATTACTTGTAAGTAAGCCTGTGATAGGTCTAGAGTCGAAAGTACGGTGCTTGTAGATAATTTTGAAAAGATCTCATCAATCGATGGAATGTGATACCTATCTAATTATATTGTTTTTTTAGCTGTACATCTAAAATCACCACATATACTTACACTACCATCCTTTTTAAATACTGGTACTATTGGAGCGGTCCAATATGCATGAACTATAGGTTATAAAATGCAAGAATTCACTAAACGATCAATTTCATTCTCTACTTTGTTTTTTAGAGAGAAAGGTAAACTTCTGGCCTTACAAAACACAGGAGTCACATCCTTTTTTAAATTAAAATTTATTTTAACATCCTTTAGACAGCCCAAATCTTTGTTAAACAAATCTGCATATCTATCAATCAAACTATTTCTATTAGATTCATTATTTAAATTTTTAATGCTAAACAATCTAGGATAATCAAGTTTTAACTGTTTAAGCCATTCTCTTTCTAACAAAATCACCTGGAATTTTCATTTACAACTATTAATCGTAAATATTGGTTGGCTTCTTTTACAAAAACATTTCTTTGCCCTATAATCTCTATTGATTTACCACAAAAGGATTTTGATCTTAAATTTGTTGGAAATAATTTTTTACCTTGCCAATAGATCTTATAAATATCTTTAGGTATTAACGTAACTGGACTTCCTGTATCTATTGTAAAGCACAAAGAATTATCATCTACTGTTAAATTTATTGTGGCATCAGTTTCGCCCTGTACAGAATATATAGAGTCCTCTTGTACATACAGTGGTACCTCGACATACGAGCGCCCCAACATACGAGTTTTTCGAGATACGAGCCGACGAGCAAGTATATAGACATGTGTAATTGTATTATAACTAGGGCTGCCTTCATGATTATCAGGGTACTCCGCCATCTTTTCCCTTTCTGTATGAGAATAGAATTTCCATTCATAAGTGTGTGTCTAGTCTGGTATAAAACACGATGAATACAGTCTGATAAAGACATATATAAGAATTTATTATATCAAAATTTCTTCTATATCATGAGACAAAGGGGAATAGGATAATAGTGAAAGGTTTCATTCTATGCAAGCGAAATCTTTGCTTCAAATTTCTACTGATGTATATAAAATTAACCAAAATCTTATTTGGAATATTCTATATACAGTTACGAGTGTCATTCCTTATCTCCTAATCAATCAGTCATCAGTTTTCATCTCTGTCACCGTTTGCTTTTTTTTGGAATGGCGCCCTCCTATTGGTTGGCTACGGTCACGCCACCTTTGCCCCCCCCCCATCATGCCCTCCCCCACTCGCTATTTCGTCTTTGTAACTATTGTGTTGGAGCGGGTCGCTCCCTAAATAAATGCATATATTAGATAACAACCAAATGGAATCCTCTCTTTCTTTTTCCCAGTAAGAGACGCCTACGGAAGCCAACAGTACATAGACAGATAAAGCACATAGGCTATAGTTATTAACTAACATATGCAATTATTTAAGGCGCCAATTTATAATTGTAACAGATAGTATTTGAATCAAAACATTCAATCGGGTAAAACACGGGCGTTGCCGGGGTCATTCGGCTAGTACTATATATAGCGGAGATTGTGACTTTGCAAAATGGCTCAACACATTATACCAGAAATTAGAGATAAAAAAAAAAACTTATTAAATACGATATGAAACTTTTTCTATTCTATAAGCGGGCCTTTTGGCCCACATGAACAAGATTATAGGATAGTCCACTTACCATTTATCTTTTTCTTTGCTCATCACGATTCCCTCCTTAATTCTTAGCCCGTCTGATCGTCCCGACTCCAACCTTCTTCTTCTTCACTCTAACTGAATTTTTTTTTCAAAAATCCCCCGCATGACCAAAGAGAATTTTTTTTATCTCTTTTACAGAGTAATTTATTTCGTAGAATAAATTCGGAAAAAAAAAATATTTGGAATAAAATTAATTTTAAATTAATAATAAAAAATAATAAAATATATAAAGACGATTCCCTGAAAATTTAATCTAGTATTTCTTCTTAAAATTTTATTGTTATCTTTGAAATACCTAATTTATCTAGAGTATATATTTAATTTATTAACTCTAATTATTTAAATTTCAATGTGGTAATAAAAGGAAAATCTTGCTGAATTTAACCTTTCACTATATACATATGGGAAGGGATTGAGTTATTGTACATATAAGTACATATATATATACATTATGTACACCTTACTGCAGCGGGCCTCGGAGTACAATAAGTCCAGAGCTTGTCCAGGTCCTCCATCTGGACAGCAAACACTTCGGCGAGGCACTGTAATTATATGATGTAATGTGTTTACATCTTTGTTGGGTTCGTTTGGTGAAAAATGGCCCAACACTAGCAATAAATATGTATAACGAAAATTGCAATTATACCGCGAATGTTTCTTTTAAACAAAAATGAAATTTATTTTAAAGAGAAATAACGACTATTTCTAACTTTAAGGATGAAGTATGAAAGGGTGAAAATATGAAGAGTAATGGCGAACGGAAAAATAAAAGTGTCCAGGGGCGGGAATCGAACCCACGACCTTCCGCTTATCGGGCAGATGCCATGTCCACTAGGCTACCCTGGACATATTTTTCCGTTCGTAAATATTATCTTTCCTTAAAGTTAGAAATAGTAGTTATTTCTCTTTAAAATAAATTTCGATTTTTGTTTAAAAGAAACATTCGCGGTATAATTGCAATTTTCGTTTTACAATCATCAGCCGCGTTATATTGTATTTTAAATTACTTTATATAATATTTACGAACGGAAAAATATGTCCAGGGTAGCCTAGTGGACATGGCATCTGCCCGGTAAGCGGAAGGTCGTGGGTTCGATTCCCGCCCCTGGACACTTTTATTTTTCCGTTCGCCATTACTCTTCATATTTTCACCCTTTCATACTTCATCCTTAAAGTTAGAAATAGTCGTTATTTCTCTTTAAAATAAATTTCTATTTTTGTTTAAAAGAAACATTCGCGGTATAATTGCAATTTTCGTTTTACAATCATCAGCCGCGTTATATTGTATTTTAAATTACTTTATATAATATTTACGAACGGAAAAATATGTCCAGGGTAGCCTAGTGGACATGGCATCTGCCCGGTAAGCGGAAGGTCGTGGGTTCGATTCCCGCCCCTGGACACTTTTATTTTTCCGTTCGCCATTACTCTTCATATTTTCACCCTTTCATACTTCATCCTTAAAGTTAGAAATAGTCGTTATTTCTCTTTAAAATAAATTTCGATTTTTGTTTAAAAGAAACATTCGCGGTATAATTGCAATTTTCGTTTTACAATCATCAGCCGCGTTATATTGTATTTTAAATTACTTTATATAATATTTACGAACGGAAAAATATGTCCAGGGTAGCCTAGTGGACATGGCATCTGCCCGGTAAGCGGAAGGTCGTGGGTTCGATTCCCGCCCCTGGACACTTTTATTTTCCGTTCGCCATTACTCTTCATATTTTCACCCTTTCATACTTCATCCTTAAAGTTAGAAATAGTCGTTATTTCTCTTTAAAATAAATTTCGATTTTTGTTTAAAAGAAACATTCGCGGTATAATTGCAATTTTCGTTTTACAATCATCAGCCGCGTTATATTGTATTTTAAATAAATATGTATATATATGTTTCTATGAAAATGTTAATCTGCGAGACGCAGGTTATCATCATCCCCTTTTGATTTGTTTTTGTCACTTTTGGCGGTTCGCAAATAAACAACAAAAGGTGTATCAGACATTATAAAGACAATAAAGATTTTCTGATAATAAAAGTGTACAAAGATGTTGCATTTGGCGCGACGAGGATATAAGAGTAAGTAACCTTGAATTTCGAAGTAAATATTTTTAGAAAATATCTTTGATTTTGCATATAATTGATAGTTATTTTTAAAAGACACAAATTGCAAAGTTTTAAGATGCAAATTCAAGAAAGAGTAAAAGAAAATTTTAAGAAGTTATGTTTTATTCTAAATATATATATTGCATATATATGTTGTTATAAAAAATGGCTAGTTACCAATTTTAAGAATATAATGAGGAAAGTGCAACTTTTGAAACGTTTTATGAACGATTGGAACAGTTTCTCATATTGGAGGAGGCAGGGATGAGAAGAAAAAGGCTTATCTCCTAACCCTCATGGGAAGTAAAACATATGGTGTTTTGAAGAATTTGTGCAGTCCTATTCTACCTAAAAATAAAACCTTTGATAACCTAATAGATATCTTGAAAAGGCATTTCTCTCCAAAGCGCTCAATTGTAGTAGAGAGGTTCATTTTTTTAAAAAGAATGCAATTAAAGTAAGAAAGCATCTCGGATTACTTGGTGGAAATTAAGCGTTTGGCTTCCTCATGCAACTTTGGGAATTTTCTGGAGGATTCTTTACGTGATAAAATGGTCTGTGGTTTATATAATGCCAAAATACAAAATATAATTTTGTCGGAGAGCGACATTTCTTTGGCTAAAGTAATTGAGATAGCATTATCTATGGAAGCGGCCGAGAAAAATACAAAATTATTTCATTTGGAGCAGGGTGAAGATTGTGTGGACAAGTTGAGGATGGAACGCAAGGTTGAATCATATTTCCAGAATGGCAAATGTAAACATTGTGGTAAACTGCATAAAGAACCATGTAGATTTAAGGAGGCGATATGCTTTAAGTGTAATAAAAAAGGACACATTGCCCCAATATGTTGGAGCAGTAGAAGAAATCTAAGGCAACATCAGAATCAGCCGGGAAATATACATCAGATAGGAGACCAAGAAGAGGAGAAGAGTATGTCCAGAAAATTATAAGCGTGACGATACCAGAGTATAAAATTAATTTTGCCTCAAAAGTGACCCTCCCTATCTGATGGAGTTAAAAGTAGAGGGAAACTTTATTAAATTTGAAATGGATACGGGTAGTGGTCTAACACTGATATCGGAAAAGGATTTTAAAAATAGTCTTCCACATTTGAAATTGGAAAAAGCGAGTATTATTGTAAGAACTTATGATGGTACCGCGGTACCCATTCTGGGTAAAATCAATGTCAAAGTGGAGTGTCAAGATATGACTTACAAACTTAGAGCGTTGGTGGTGAAAGGAGAAAAGAGGGCTTTGATGGGAAGAGAATGGATAAATAGATTGAAATTGGGCTGTTTCGCGGTAAAACATATACCTGTGGAAATTACCATTGAGGAAATTTTGAAGGAAAATCAAGCCTTATTTGTGGAGACAACTGAACCAATAAAAGGTTTAAATTTTCAGTAAACATGTGTAATGTGAATCCAATTTTCCATAGGGCTCGTCCGGTGACTTTCGCCATTAGGCCAGCAGTTACTGAAGCATTAGACAAAATGGTGGCTAAGGGTTATCTATGTGAGGTGGCGAGCAGTAAATGGGCCACTCCAGTGGTTGTAGTGCCGAAGAAAAATAAAGAGATCAGAATTTGCTGCGACTTCAAGGTAACTCTAAATAGATATTTGGACACTGCGGCCTATCCCCTTCCCACACAGCAAGATTTATTCTCCACATTGGCTAAGGGAAAATACTTTTCTAAATTGGACTTGAGGAACGCTTATCTGCAATTAGAGGTGGACCCAGGCACCCGACCGTTGCTAACGATAAATACTCATAAAGGGCTTTTCAGGTTTAAGAGAATGCCATTTGGATTGACAAATGCGCCCAGTTATTTTCAATCTGTAATGGATAGGGTTTTGTCGGGTATAGGAGGCGTAATTTGTTATATTGATGATGTCCTTATAGCCACAGCATTGAAGAACATCTGGCGTTGTTGAAGACTATATTTGCTCGCTTGGCGAAGTATAATATCAAACTAACGAAAGAAAGATGCCTATTTTTGCAAAAAGAAATTGAATATTTAGGACATCTTGTCACGGGAGAGGGCATCAGACCTTTGGATCATAAGGTACAAGCCAATACAGAAAGCCAAAACGCTTACGAATATCTCTGAATTAAGATAATTTCTTGGTTTAGTTAACTTTTATGGGAAGTTCATACCCAATTTGCCAGAGCTTTTAAAGCCTCTTCATGAGCTTCTTCACAAAAAACGTCCTTGGGTTTGGACAATGGAATGTGGAGAGGCCATTGACAAGAGCAAGAATAGCATTACCTCTGAGAGGGTGTTAGTCCCATATGATACGACTTTGCCATTGTGTTTGGCCACTGATGCATCGCAGATTGGAGTGGGCGCTGTGTTGTCACATATTATAGAAGGCAAGGAGAGACCGATTATGTTTGTCTAACGGACTTCATCGGGGCAGAACAAAATTATTCTCAGATTGAGAAGGAGGCTCTAGCCATTATTTATGGAGTAACCAAGTTTCATCAATTTATTTATGGAAGAATATTTATTCTTATTACAGACCATAAGCCATTGGTGACCATTTTGGGCCCAAGATCAGGAATCCCCACCTTATATACTTCAAGATTTCAGCGTTGGCGCTTATTTTGTCAGCTTATACTAACGATATTAAATTTCGAAGAACTCAAGACCATGGGAATGCAGATCTTCTGTCACGTTTTCCTGTGGGTTGTGAAGAAATGCCAAGACTAAATAATGTCTAGGCTTTATCCTATGTGGAAGAATTGCCGATCACAGCGGAGGAAATTAGCACGGAAACTGAAAAAGACGAAGTGCTCTCATTGGCCAAATTTTATACTCAGCAAGGCTGGCCTGAAAAGGTGGCTGATCACCTCAGACCTTATTTTCAAAGGAAACTTGAGCTAACTGTAGATGGGGAGTGTTTGGTTTGGGGAATGAGAGTCGTCATTCCGCCATCTCTCAGAATAAAAATGTTGAACTGTCTTCATGAGACTCATTCCAGTATGAACAAAATGAAGGCTGTAGCAAGATCACATTTTTGGTGGCCAAATCTAGATACCCAAATCGAGTTTTTGGTGAATAAGTGCAGAAGCTGTCAGCAATCCCAGGATGGGCCAAATAAAGGAAAATGGCAACCCTGGAGATGGTCAACCAGACCTTGGCAAAGAATACATATTGATTTTGCAAAAAGGAAAACATCAATTTATTAATAGTAGTAGATAGTCATTCAAAGTGGATCGAAGCCATCCCAATGAGAGAGACCACCACACGCAAAACCATTGAGCAACTACGGCGACTTTTTTCTTCCTATGGTTTACCGGAGGAACTTGTGTCTGATAATGGACCTCAATTTACTGGTAGTGAAATGAAAAGTTTTCTGGAAGGAAATGGAATTAAACAAACATTGATCCGGCGTACCACCCGCAAAGTAATGGCTTGGCTGAAAGAGCGGTTAGAACAATTAAGACTGCTCTGGATAAAAATAAAATAAAAATTGGGGATACCATTCAAGACACCTTATCAAAAGTTCTTCTGGCATATCGAAGCACCCGCATGTGACAACGGGAAAGACTCCATCAGAGCTCTTATTGGGCGTGGGCTTCGAACCAGAGTATCGTTGATACATCCCAGCTTGGCATCTAGAGTTAGGGACCAGCAAGCCAGGCAAATGAAGTATGATCGGCGAACCCATTTGGAAGAATTCCAGATAGATGATTTAGTGTGATGTAAAAACTTCAGAGATGGTGATAAATGGATCCCAGGTAAAATTGTAAGCAAGAAGGGAACTAGAGTCTACGCCATTTTGATCCACGGACAGGTAAAGGCCTATCACAGGGACCAAATTAGAAAAAGGTGGAGGAATGGTGAAGAAGATGAGAGTGGAGATGGAGAGCGTC